>JAQISU010000023.1:7800000-8400000 GCA_029339505.1 Unio delphinus
TTGTCATAAAACAAAAGAAAAAGGACAAAGAAAATTGCTTTTTTTTGGAAAACTACGCACGTCGATTATCAGTACTAGTTTAGATACATCATGTGTAAAACTTAACGCTTTTAATATACAGCTACAACATGAGAAATAAAATAATCGTATTAATGAAATATTGTAGTCATATCTAAACGTAACTAATCCCAATTTAAACATAGCAGCATTTTATTATCAGTTTTAAATAAACTTGAATGCTAAACAAATGTCCTTGACAAATAACTGCAGAATTGTACATTGAATAGTTAGCAACAGGTCTAAATGTTGATAAAATAAAATGTTGCTTGAAAAGCTTGTCAGATACATGAGAGGTCAATCATAAAAATGGCTATAGAAAATATTTTTAACACGTGCCAGTCGCGATTGCCGAGCTACGTTCAGATTAATAATACACTGTTATTATCTAGTTGAATAGTGCTATAGGCTTCTATTCTCGTGTTTTTCATGTATATTTATTTAGGTAGGTCTTTGGAAAATAACTGGTACCATTGATACCTTAACAAAAAGTCTACAATCTAAGGCAACTCATGTTGCAACAAGTCCATAGTCTATTGCAATTCATGCTCTAAAGATCCATAGTCCAATGCAACTGATGCTGCAAAAAGTCCATAATTTATTACAATTCATATTGTACTCAATCGAAAATATTTTGCAATTCATGTTGCAAATTGTCTATAATATAGTGCAATTCATGTTGCAAAACGTTCATAGTGTACTAAATTTCAGATGGCATAAAGTCCATAACCTGTTTAATTTCATATTGCAAAAGTCCACAATCTATTACAATTCTCGTTGCAAACAGTTCAAAATCTATACAATTCATGTTGCAATATACTTACAATTCATGTTGCAAAAAGTCCATAGTCAACTGCAATTCATGTTGCATACAGTTCATAATATATTACAAATCATGTTGCATACAGTTCATAATATATTACAAATCATGTTGCACACAGTTCATAATATAGTACAAATCATGTTGCACACAGTTCATAATATATTACAAATCATGTTGCATACAGTTCATAATATATTACAAATCATGTTGCACACAGTTCATAATATATTACAAATCATGTTGCACACAGTTCATAATATAGTACAAATCATGTTGCACACAGTTCATAATATATTACAAATCATGTTGCACACAGTTCATAATATATTACAAATCATGTTGCACACAGTTCATAATATATTACAAATCATGTTGCATGCTGCTTTATGAATTTAAATAAGAGTTTGTATGATCTAGCTATACTGCCATCAGATAAGTTGTATATTTGTCAACGTTTGTTTAGATACACTACATTGCTTTAATGTTGTCTATTAGTGTCATCAGTGATACATTTATTCACGCACAAATATACGCATATTAATGCATACTGTTAAGAACTAATGTAAATGAACGCGTTCTTTTTTTTTCTTTTCTCATGTAAACGTTATCAGTTGATAACATAATAAAATCCAAAACGGGAAACTAGCAATAAATGACATAAACGTTTGACTGTATACAAGATAAAATGCATTGACCCAAACAGATCACCATTATATACATAAACAAAGCACATATGTATAGCAATCCTGTTTTAAACAAATATTAATTAATACAAATAATGAATGGTCTTAATCCAATTAGTTCGTAAGGTGAATGATGCGTGAAAGCTGATTATATGTAAATCAAATATTAATTAAAACAAAATAAAAGATGGCCTTAATCCAATTAGTAAGGTGAATGATGCATAACAGCAGATACAATATAAGTCGTATTAACCGACGATTACATCCTGCTGATGAATCAAATACATTACTTTTTCATTCTTCCACAATTTTATTTTATAAGTGTAATTCACACATATCTGGGTGAACATCTATACACTATATGTGAGCATTGATCACACATTGACAAGTCATCGTTATTTAACGAGACCAAATAAGTACGTAGATAACTAAATTCCAGGCCGTGGGTATTATCTTGTTTTAACCGCAAGATTATATGATGATATCACTATATGATCCTAACTGATATAAAAGATGCAAAAAATCAGACGTGTCAAATGTTATAGTGAAATGTAAAGAGGTATACCACGTGGCCTCAGGTATGCACAACAGTCGCCTTTGTAAACAACAAGTGCGACTCATCAACTAGGGATAAACAATTTGATTTTCGGGTGGGGAGGGGGAGGGCTGAGACTTTCTTACCTACCTTTTATCTTTTGTGAATTCCTTTTTATGAAAAGCAAATATAATGACTATAATAGCCTATTTAAGCTATAAAGCCGAGCAATAATGTTTGTAATGTTTGTTTTTCTTCAAATTATTTGAAAACCAGAATTTATATCTATTATTCACACACACACACACACACACACACACACACTTGTGTCATTCCAAGACAGACCGCATTATATCTCGACTTAGTAGATATGTGTCTATGAAACTGAGCTTATATAAGATAAAGTGTTCTATATTTTGTCAGCACAGCGATTTAACTGAGGCTAACCATGCATTTGTACTGAAACATTGTAAAATGATATTGCTAATAAAAGGCCGAAAGAATATAAAATGCATCTAATTTGAAAAGGACTTACATACTTGTATCGCATAAAAACTTACGTTTGCTCATACCTGTTTCTTCAATACACGGATCACGGAAAGGAACACATATCATAGAAAAAGGATGGGCATGAGAGAACTGGTTGGTAGATAATTAAAGATTCTTGTATATAAAGGGAAGCAGTTTGAAATAGATGGTCACAAAATAATTTCAAATATTACAAGAAACTGGCCGTGGAGCCAGATTACCATCAGACGTACTTTACGTAGTTGCAATACAATTCATCTTTTCTGACTCTAATTTTAGAAGTCATTTTGTGTAGTTTAGTGTGTCCCTGATATAACTGAAAAACGTTACTGTTAATGAACAGCTACATCCTATAAAAGTATGGCTTTCATAAATACCGGGTAGAAATGTTCGGTCAAGAATGACCACGGTTTAAGATAAACTAAACCACGCAAATTTAGGTTACAGTTGATTTATTATCACGGCTTGTACATGGATGAAGGAATAGCCTTCATATTTCTTTTAGTAAATTTGCAATTAGTAACCATTTATGTTTATTTTGTGGCTTAGGGCTGCTTAGTGGTGTAAGGCAATCGCCTTTACTGATCACTCACACATCTCACCTCTAAGTGAGTTCTAGACTTGACTCGTAAGACGATGGTAGCAATAATGGGAATGTAGATTGAGAACTGAATTACTGATGATATAAAGGTCATTTTTAACGACCATTAACTGTTGATGAATCAAATACAAGTTCATTTTCTAAGTGCAATGTACACATAAATGCGCGGACATACATACACTATATGTGTCGACCAGACATGTGTAAGACACCTGGTTATGCAAAATTTATTGCACCTATTAATGTCCAGGGTCTTTGTGTCGTAATGGTGATTTATTTGTGAGGGAACAATTAGTTGACCTTATTAAAGCTGTGCAATGTGAAATGTTATTTTTGAAGCATACCTCTAAGGATAGAGGCCCAATGAGTCAAAACCATTTGTTCGGTGTGTGAGTATTGTCACCGCACATATAAAAGCTGAGGCAAAACATAGTTAGTCCAACGCATGAGACAACACCTTTTTCCCGCGCCCGATGGCACGTATTCGGTTTACGTTTAAATATTCTGTTTGGTAGAAAAGACCATCTGAATTGATGAAGTACATGTAATACGCGAGCTGACGGCAAGCAATAGTTCATGTTTGAGATTTTTATTTCCTAGAGTACACAAACAAGATGTCGATATGTCAAGGGTGACTCTCAAGGCCGTGAATAACAATCACGGTTTCCCTGTGGTAAGAAACACCAGAATGTCTCCTAGTTCCTGTTCAAACAAAAGTGTTCTTTTATAAAATTAAAAGTTTTCTGTGGCCGGTTGTTTCCCGTCCCCTCCTGTCGGCCCTGTGCATGAGATCTACTTTTCCACATATCATTAAAAAAAAAGGGTTTTACCACTTTTTGCCCATTTTTCTTATAGGTGTGGTCTACAATTAGCATTTCATATATGATAAAAAGCCCCATAAAGTTTGGATTGGCTTTGTGTGGTGTAACGCCATTTTTGTGTGCACATGATATGCTATACATGGTGGCCAGCATATTTGCAAGAGTCCGGAGAGAGCCATTCTCCCACGTTAAGTTATTAACAAATTCTCTCCAACACACACGTTGGGCAAGTTATAACTCAACTCGAACTTACTTAGAGGTGAGATGTGTAAGTGATCAGCAATGGCGAGTGCCTTATACCACCAAGCCAACCTGGACCTCAAAATTAACATAAAATGTTTATTAATCGCAAATTTACTACGAAAACGACTAGTCTAATATAATTTTTACATTTGTGTCATGATATGTTCAAAAAAGGTTTCATATGTCAACATGTAGCAGGAAACGATGTATTAACCGCGACCTTCGTCTTCTTAAAACTAAGTTTGTCAATAAATAATAATAAAAATCAATAAATATCTACGCACACAACTGTCATATTTTTCGTGTTCTCTAATTCTTTCCTTAAAACACGTATCAGAGAAACAGGCCTAACAATATGTATTGAAATTCATTAAAAAAAAGACAGAAGTGCAAAACACGATCGATAAGCCTTCTCTTCCCTGGCCCATATCCACTCGAGTCCGGAAATGTAAACGATTTATTGTTTCGGACCGCTGACTCGAAGACTTCATAAATAAAATACCGGGCATAGCTGAGATGGCATGTCTTATGCAGAAATTAAAGGAATACGGATGTGTTTACACAACAATGACACCATATTGATATAAGTATAAATGCTATTCGAGTTTTAAATAAAACTACCGGGCGGATCCAGATTTTATCTTTGAGGATTCGATTACGTGTCTAGTCGGTTGTTCAGTCTTTTTCCACCGAACAATTCGCTATTCTCACTGAAAAAGGGGTTTGACTGAATCCCAACAAACATCCTCTAAATCCGCCTTTGAAATACTATGTTAATACACACCTCTTTTAAGTCCGCCCAGCTAATCCGATCCCTGTTACCCCCTTGTGCCATATTAGCCAGCCATAATCTAACATATTACACACTAACAGTAACAGTACAAATACACAATGACCCGTATTCAGAGTATAGGCGCGCTCGATTAGCATTAAGCCATGTACGGTTTAAATATTGAATATGCATAAGCAGTAACTCTCTCAAATTTTGCATTTGATTCTACCGGTACATTCACTCGAAGAAATTATAAACTAGATACATGTACATTAATTTCACCTCCAACTTGAGATGATCCTAATGTCATAACATATTTTCATTGATGAAATCATGCTTAAATTACGAAGCTTGCGCATTCTATACATATATCACCAGTCGCAGATTTTCTTTATATATACATCCGTATAATATAAACGTCCTAAACTATGTTAAGAAGTCACATTATGTTATCGGTTGCATATAATTTAAAAGGACAGTACATTAAATCCGATCTACTGTTGATCTCATGGTGCTATCAAATCGAGAGCACCATATCAAAATCGAAAGTAGACTAAATTTTCAAATATATTACAACTAGTTTGATAAATTTGCGTTCTATATGCCAAGGACAAGTCAGTGACTTTATATTTCAACTGTTAAATTCTTATTACAGGGAGAGAGAGAGAGTGCACTTTGCCTTAAAATACCTTACCGGATATGGTTGGACATGCTTAACACCCCATTGGATTGCTGCGAAAACGTTACCTAAAACGGGCGATTGTAGTTCCACAAAAAATTAGAGGATTCTCGTGGAAATTTGTCAAAGTTTCATATGATGAATCAACTCCGTGATAGATATATGGATAGTTATGTTGGAGTAGAAGGTCAGAGTGCATGCTCTACTAAAAATGTGGAATTATTAAAAAGCACGCAGTGTAAGCATATTGCAGTCGCTTTGCACGGAATATGAAAAATAGGATATTTCCGTATTCAATAAACAGGTCGTTCAACATTAAAAAAAAACGAATGATACACGTATACGCAATAAATTAGTTGCAAATGCATATACGTAACAAGGTTTTACTTGTTCCTTTTTATATTTATTTTCTTTTTATACTCTGCGAATAATTGTTCAAAAATAAGGTATTTGTAGAATCAAAAGGTTCAGACTACGACCTGTCCTATCTCATGTCTATGAAAAACACATTTCTTTTCCGTTTATACCTAATGTTTTTGATACAATGTTTGCAAATTATAGTAGCGATCGAAGCCATTTGAGCCACGTAAATAGCTGGACACAAGAATTGATTAATAAGTTCAGCGGGGAATAAGGAAAGATGAAAGTAATCGATTATGAAATTATATGGAGCAAAGGTTTACAAGAGAGACAATCGTTTTCAAAACTGACCATGAACAGGAACATCTTGCATTTAGCACGTGTATACCTAAAAATACTTGAAATTTAAGTAAAATAATCGATAGAATCAAATGAAATATAGAATCTTATATATATATATATATATATATATATATATATATATATATATATATATATATAAGAGTTTAAAACTGAATTAAACATATAAATGGGTTCAGAGAGTATTGAAAATAATGGACAAATTGATGAAATTATGAAAGGTTATATGAATTTTCTTTCTTCTAAACTAGATAACAAACTAATACGTTAAAATATTTTTTCTCTCGAAATGTAGCATATCTGTCTGCTTTTGTTGGGGATTGGGGTCATTACTTTGTTTTAATTACCGACCAAAAACATGTTCTCTCTCTCTCTCTCTCTCTCTCTCTCTCTCTCTCTCTCTCTCTCTCTCTCTCTCTCTCTCTCTCTCTCTCTCTCTCTCTCCATAAACAGGCTTCCTAACTGACTTTTACTGGAACACGTAAGAAGACGCATGAACCGATTTATGCCAAATCGCACTGCCATCTTCGCATCAATAAAAACATATGCTCAAAAACCGGTCCTTTCCTGCGAGGTTTGATTTACTTTCAAGTCAAATCAGTTTTTTTTAAAAAAAGCTGGTGTTATGATCTTTTCGTCAAATCATAAATGTCTGCGTTTTTAAACGTTTTAAAATATCTTGTGAAGCCTTCGAAACATTGTGTAATTAAGATCATCGTAAATTAGTCTGAACCAGTCAAAGAGAAGTCGAAGTTATACATTTGAAGTTTCAAAGTTATGTCCCTTTGACCAAACTTAATGCACATGTCATAAGAGCTGAGTACCGCAAACCAACTGTTTTTGCGAATATACAACGGCATACGGCAATTATATTAGGATTATATTTTTGAAAAAAGTTCTACGAGAAGAGCATGACACTCTTCTTTTGTTTAATTTCTATGTGTCAATAGTTGGCAAAATATTTTGATCTGACAAAATGAGTAATATATCCATATTATTTTGGAGAATAAATATTATTTATCTTGAGATAAATGACAAGAAAATAATTCGGCTCGACATAAAATCCTTATCCCACTCCCACAAGAAAATTAAACGGGCAATACATTGAAGTCCATGAATTTGCTATGTGTATGTTAATTGTTGTACACGTCGTAATCTCAAAGCTGTAGTTAAAGTGGAATGATTACGTTTTCACCATAGATTATACTGTTAAATATATCGTGCTGCAAATCAAGAGCCTGTTGATGAAAATTGAAAGTGTTGGTACTTTAGTCAACAATTTACTATCTACATTGCTGACATATTTAGAAGAAAATTGTAAACATAAAAAACACTTTCCCTTATAAAATTGAGAAAATATTTAGTGGACTTGAAAAAATTTATATAGTTCAGACAGGAAAAAAGTTAAGATAATTTGCATCCTTTCAAAATTATACATATACTTAACACATACACAAACGCTAGTAAATGACTAAAACATGAACTGTGTGTGTGTGTGTGTGTGTGTGTGTGTGTGTGTGTGTGTGTGTTTCCACGGAAAGTTGGATTTGGCACGAATTTGTTTCATTGCATTCCATTTGGATACCGCATTGGCATGCGTGACACTTATCAAGGATGTGATCGAAGGAACGCAAATACATTAACAGAACTATATACGCGATTGGTTTTAAGTGGGAGGAAAGTACACGTCGAGGCCAAGACGCATGTTCCGATGTCGTATCAAACGAATTTAATTCTCTTGTTTTTAGACATTGAATATATCTTTCTAAAATGCGTACTAGATTTTTAATATACATTGACATATTTTTACAAGAAATTTATTAACAATAATGCAGTATTCTTCTGTTGTCTTGTCTTTATTTTAGAGTTGAACAGTGCTAATAATTTAATAATGTAAGTTTATAGTTCCCATCATATGCCCTTGTGATGACAAATTCTCAAAAACACTGTAACAATATATAATTTTTCTGAATGTGCATTACAATCCAAAGAATTTCTTCTACCTCTGATGTCTACCTATATGTTCAAAATGATTGTCAGTCTTATCTTGAGATCTGCTTCACAAATTCGATTCCTAGATAATTTTAATAGACAAATTGTCTCTTTACTGAAACCTTCTCCTAAAAACAAACAATTTTCGTTTGACCATAGTTTGGAAGCTCTAAAGCTGGCAACGATTTTAGCTAAATTTGGTATTTTAGATGGTTGAATGTCTCTTGAAAATTAAGCATGGGTAATTTTTTCTACACACGTGAGTCATTTATGATATAACTTTGTGAGTCTTTCTTATTTTGTTTAGATTTAAAATATCAATTTTTGATGTCAGCAGCAAAGTCCTTCTTGTCTCTATACTGCGTCTGTCTGTTTGTCTGTTTGTCCGTCTCTCGTGTTTGATGTCACTTTGCACACCAGTTTCATCTTAAAAATGACTCTACGCGAGACAGTATTGTCTACCTCAACTGATTCTAATTTCTCGTCCTAGATACATTAAAATGCACACGAACCCATTGGTCGCTTAGTACGGTCTACTCCAATTTTACCAAGCCATTTTCACAAAATATGATTGCATTTCTTAAACTGACAAATGTGTGTTGGCATGTTCGAATAATTTAAACTTTAAAGCAATCCTGTAAATCATGTATATGAATCTGGATATTTTTTTAAACGGACTATTATTTTATATTTGAAATTAAAAGTAGTTCTACGCAGTGCGAGATTCGGAATCACAGATATCTATATTGTAAACCAGATCAACTGTGTAAGCTTAAATGGGTATGTAACAAAATATATTTTAATATTCACCATTAATTTGTGACAAATACAACCAAAGAAGTTTAATTTGTTAAATTATTTTGTTATGAAAAACGTACCACGGTAAACCAGTATTATCTCGGAAATAAGGTGTTCCTCTGTTTGCCATAAGCAATATTAAAGACACGAAAACAAGACAAATTACAACACTCCTTCCTCATTTATATAACTTTCAGTAAAGACTGTTATCTACTGTGGATAGATATAGCTGCAATTTTGTCATTTTCATTTGTAAATTCGGACGTTTATCAAGCGTTACTGTGTACAATCCAAGGATATATGTGTATATATATATATATATATATATATATATATATATATATATATATATATATATATATATATATATATATATATATATATATATATATACACACACAAACACACACACACACACATGCAAATATGTACAAACATGAGGCTACAAAGTTGTCGGTATAGCCACGTATACAAAGACTAGACAACCACATGTTCACATAGTAATTAATCTTCGTCTGTACACACTCCTTCATGATTAGAAATACCCACTCTATTTTCTTATTTCAAACCCAATATATCAAGTGGCTTAAAAAGATGCAGCTAAAATAAATAAATTCCCTTGTGAGAGGTCTTCAAGGTAGGTTAGTTCTTAGCTAATTGTGTTACCCTCTTTAAAGAAAGTCACTATTATTATTATTATTATTATTATTATTATTATTATTATTATTATTATTATTATTATTATTATTCCTAAGACGGAAATCAAGGTCTACAGAAAGATAAATATATACACCAGACTGAACGGAAAGTGCTGTCCCTAGATTCTGCAGACGAACGCTGAATAATGCTAACATAGATTTATTTTAAATGTGAATAAATATCAGTATCATACAGTTTAGAGAACTTTAATTCATAAAATACGGTAATTCGAATCCAGGCCTGAGTGTAAACGGCACTTATGTCCTTGCCGATAAATACAGACCACTAGACCATCTTGTCCATCTCGTAAAATCGGTAATTGTAGACAAGGCGATGGATGCCGTTCACTCGTGGACGTGGGTTCGAATCTCCGTAGGAGACGAATTACAATTTATACCACATATAATAATTTATACCACATCTCTCACTGTAGCAAAATACGGGCGAAAATCCATTAAAGTATGAGCATAAGAGACTTTTACGATTTTGAGAGAGAGAGAGAGAGAGAGAGAGAGAGAGAGAGAGAGAGAGAGAGAGAGAGAGAGAGAGAGAGAGAGAGAGAGCATGTTTTTGGTCGGTAGTAATATTAATTAAAGCAGAGTAACGGCTTAGATCAACTATAACTATAGTACATATTTTAACGACCTCTTGCTGGTTCGTCATTTTGTTTAGATTCTAGGATACATTATTTCCATGGTTCGGAACGTGAATGGCTGAGAGTTTAGTGGTTTAAGTACTTTACTTTCTTCATTAAAACCATCATTTATGTTTAAATCAAATGTGTGTCTTATATTGATATAAGTCAATGTGAATAAAAAAAGATAAACTCATAAAGAACACAATCAACTTATCAATATCCAAAGGTAACTGTGAATAGCCATACAAGGCACAGAACTACATTTTGTAAAGGACATCCTAGTCAGTGATTTGTGGAGTTCATCCATTCAGTCAAAACTGAGATTTTAATTTTGTTTTATCCGAGTGTATCGTGGTATGAACTGTCAGTTATCGTATCACACAGCATAATTATGTAGGCTGTGTAAGTCGTTAACGGACAGTTTGTACCATTAAAGTCTTATAATTACAATTCTTTATAATGTTATATATTTTTATTGCTATTTCGTTTTACTTTAAAGCTAATTTGTGCTGAGGCGTCTTCTACGTAGCTATGTATAGAGCAGGGGATTATTCATCTGCAACGTAATAGCAACGTCAGTATCAAACACAAATTTCTACCAATGGTAGCGATGTAAGGTTTTGAACATTCCCCAACATGGTCTCAATCTTTTACCTACATTAGTATATTTGATCTGAGTAGAAGTTGAATATTAAAGCGAAAGAAGTGTTGTTTTGCTTGATATATGAATGACTCCTGGAACTTATGTTATCATGAGTTCATTGTGACTTGGCCGAATCGTTATTGTCCAGGTACGTGAGAAACCAATTTTCGCATTTTTAAATATATTTTCGTGTCGATTAACAGTTTAGGCTATCTACACGGGTTAACTACAAATGAAATTAAGACTATTTGTAAATGATTATAGTGATGCGGGATGAAATAAACAATAAGTTTGAATGAAATCGACGCTTACATTTACGATAGTGTGTGAGTGTAGGAGATCTCCCACCCCACCCCCACACAAACATTGTAACTATACAAGTCGCCGTCTTATATTGTAGGACTGTGAGTCCAATTGATATAATGTTAGTCTTTGAACCCACTTCTCTCAATCCCTATTTCCATCTATCTAGCTTTAAATCCCTTTGTAACGAGCTGCAGTGAAAGTTCTGTAGCCTTAATGTTCTTGGCAGATTTTGAGTTTCCCGCTTTTATAAAAAAGAATTTTATGTTCAGAAAAATCAGCAAAGATGTTTTTCTTGGTTGTGTCAAATCAATATGTAAACTTTTTCAAATAAAAGATAAACCTACCGTTTTAATTTTGGTTTGAAGGCATGCAGTCTGTATGCCTTCCAGTTCAGTGATTCCATTAGCTACTTTGCACTTGACTCTATTTATAGACATTTGTATAATGTAGTTCTCCGTACAGTTTATACAGAAATAAACGCAACTGGGCATGATCATGTTCTGACCAATGGAAATCTCCCCTTCAGCGGCGTCGCTAGGATTGGTGTCACCCAGTGCGGAAAACTCATGGTGTTATCCCTCCAGGCTTCCACCATGGATTTCTTCTTCTTAAAATAAGTCCACAGTATAAAAATGACAAGAACAAAAACAAATTAATTGAAGGTCAGAAGGTAAAAGTATTTAAGAACTGTAACAACGTTAAGTTATAGTTATTTTTACATTAAACTTACTTTATTTAAAATTTTCCTTTCCTGGTCTTCAAAGCTGCAAACCTACCGATCACTTCATCAAAATCAATATCCTTCACCGTATCACTTTCAATTGATAATAGAGCCAGATCAGAAAGCCTTGACTGTCCCATGGTGGATCGTAAATAGTACTTTATAAGCTTTAGTTTTGAAAAGCTCCGCTCACATGAAGCCACAGACACACAGATCGTGAGAAATAATTGAAGGCTTAGCGAGAGTACTGGAAGAGATTCTAGGAAGTCCCATTCAGCTATGAATTTCAAAACATCAAATACTGACAATTCCATGGCTTTGTGGAGATCAATATCAGCTGCCTTTAGGTGCCTTCTAAGCCTTGATATTTCTTTTAAAAGCTCATCTTCGGATAACTCATCATAGAAAGAGGGTAATTTGCTAACGGACACCAATAACTCTTCGTCACTTGCTGATAGTAGACTCTTGGGTTGAACAGCCCCAAACATATCTGCTACTTCTTTGATCGCTGTTGATCTGATCTGGAGTTCAGAATGAAAACGATCAATACACTCCAGAATCTCCCTACTGTTTTCTTCTCGTAGAGAGAAAGAGAGAGTCCAGCATCTCTTAATTGTTCCCCTGCCATTCTCTTCTTGAACCTTAATATTCTCTCTACCGAAATTCCATATTGGTCTGATTTTAAAAGTGCCTGTTCAATTGCATGTTCCACTAAGTGACTGCGCTTCACGTGCTGAAATAATCTTAAGGCCTCTAACATGGTCACCACTTCGTTAAGAGTTTAGTTTTTAGTCTGCAGGTACTGCTGTGTAAGATTAACTTCCTTAAGTAGATCAGCCCAAAGGTAAAGGTAGCAGATAAACGTGGAATCACAGACAGCATGTAAAAGAACTTGTGCTGTACCTCTTGTGTCCACAATTTCACGAGGATCACATAGAGCTTCAATCGCAGCCATATATTCATCAAACTAATCTTTCACTGGTTTAACAGCAGTATGATGAGCATTGCAATGTGTTGTTGATAGTCTTTACACCGACATTCCATTGTGTTCAATTAAAACATCCCATCGATGAGTGGAAGCAGCAAAGAAGGAAAATATTCTCTCAAGAGTACCAAAATATGTTCTACATGAAGCATTTTCGGCAAAAGAGTTTGACCACACAAGTTAAGCGAATGGCCCATACATCCATTAAAATAGCTTTCTTATTCTTTCTTTTCAGAATGGCATGAATACCTCCACGGATTCCAGACATTCTGGCAGTAATATCGTAACCTTATTATGTCAAGTCCGTCACTTTTAGATTTGTAAGAATGACAGAACTGAGGTGGTCATCAGCTTTTTTCCACCTTAAAGAGAAAAATCAAAGAAACACTTCTCTCACTTCAACTTTCCCATTGTGGATTTTCACATATCTGATAACTTCAGACATCTGGTCAGTGTGTGATATGTCAGGTGTGCTGTCGAACATAATTCCAAAATACCTCGCAGCCTTTATATCCATGACAAGAATCTCCTTCACATGATTTGCCAGGACATTTATAAATTCATTTTGAGTTTCTGGTGAAAGGTAAGATACGGATGCTTTTAATGTACATGTACTACTCTTTAGTCTCATCAGGTGCTTTTTCAGCACTGGGATATATTTAGAAAGCATCTCAATCATCTCAAGAAAGTTTCCTCTATTCAATGAAGATTAATCTTCGTTGTGGCCACTAAATGCCAGATTTTGCTTAGCAAGAAACAATGTGATATCCAGCAACCTGTGCAAGATAGCCCTCCACTTTTTCTTCTCTCTGTCCATCACAGGAATACTTTCGGCATCAAGTGTTTTGTATAGCCTAAGTCCTGCTGCCTATGTTTTTCATTTCTCAAGGCAACATAGGTGCTCTTCCGATGTCTCATGATTATGTAATTTTGGACTAAGTTTCCACCACTTATCAAACCAAGTAACAAATTTGGATGTTGTTTCTGTAACATTAACAGCAAACAATCTGCAGCAAAAGCAGTATAATTTCTCACTGACGAGTGAATAAACCATCCATGACCGCATTATTTTCTCGCCATTTGGCATCATCTTGTAGAATCGTTGTTTTGTTAGCTGGCGCACATCTCTTTTAGCTTTTGCATCTTGCATTGTCACAACACTGAATGGCCCGTCCTTGTTCTGAAATGAAGGACTCCCTCTTTTGATAATTTCAACCCGAAAATGATCTGGAACTGGTACATTCCAGAAAGAAGCATTTGATAAAATATTCCAATTTTTCTCATTAACTTAACTCATCATCACATTTACAGTATCTTGGTTTGAATCAATATTATTAGCATCCACTTCCGTTTCCAAATCATCCACGTCTATTACTTGTATTTCCACGTCAATCTCTTCCATTTTCTGCACTATTTGCTCTTCTATAGAATGCATGCTGCTAGCATCGGAGGAATCAGTATCAACTGTAGGCTGAGGAACGTCTTTTGATGAACCCTGGCCATCATTTCGTGTCTTGACATATCGAAGCATGGATCCTGGTTGTGATTTTAGTGAGTCACATCTTTTCTTTTTATGCTTTACGCTGCTGGCAGCCACTAGGCCTTTTAGATTTGTGCACTCCATGTGGCATGATAGAATAATCTTGAACAATTAGAATGTAATATTATATTTTTAAATTGCTGAAATGTAGTTATTTAAATGCTAACAACACAATTTAATTGAAGGCTGTTTATTTTCCTCTGCCGCGCTAGTAATACTGGTGGAGGAAGAACCCGGACAATCCCCGGAAAGAACCACAGACCTACGAAAAGCTACTGGCAAGCTTTCTCACATAACTACATTTTCCGAATCTTAGACTCGAACACACGCAGACAGAGGTAAGATGGCAGTGGTCCGTAACGGACAGCGCTTTAGACCACTCGGCCACTCGGGGCCCCTATACATCTTGTACAATATCATTTATACAGCATATATACCACACACACACACACACACACACACACACACACACACACACAGGAAACGTGTAATAAAGATTGCAGTGGAATGTCACCTCTATACATGAATACATTTTGCGGCGTTGTCATGTCTTTGGAGAATCTACACAAACCAGTGTGTTAATTGCTAAATATTGGAGGAAAATGTTAGCTTTTGAAATGTAAGATATGAAGACCAATGGGAAACAACCAAGTTAAGTTATATATTCCAATTTCTGTTTCTCTAGAAACCTAAGTGTACTTGATATTTAAATTACCATGTTCTCTTCATATTATTTTATGTTTTATGTTGTTCTTTATACAGTAACCTATAATTTCGGTAAAAGCAGATCCTCATCCAATACATCATAAAGTAAACATAAATCCTGGGTACTTTCCTATAAAATTAACTTTTGATATAAATTTATTATCCAGTCATGAAACTACCGTGATCAAATCAAATACCATTCTGTAAATTTATGCTCATGCAATTTCAGCAACTTAAGTTTAGGTCTAAATGTCAAATAGCCAAGTTAATTTGAAAAGAATATGTATTTGATTTGGTCGACCAGTAATTTAACAAGGATCAATACATTGGTCTAGAGTACTTTTACCGGTACTTTTTCTTTTTTGTTGCGTACTCTGACAGAGCAATCATGATGGTGTTTTTAGGACAGTCAAAACAGCGGGGAATCAGAGAAGATACCAAGGCAGGATCAAAGTAAATCAACATTATATCTGAAGTTTCAGATTTGGTCAACTCAGCTCAGATTAATTCCTTGTTCAGCTGTTAACACGCCAAATTCTGATGATATCATTTTAGGTGTGATCGGATAATTCTTTAAAAAAAACTGCACTAAACTTTTATTTCCAGAAAGAGGAAATACAAGTTCGCAAACATGTTTTCAAAACGTTTTACTAAATTATTTCCTATAATATGTCATAAAAATTTCACCATTTTGTATTTCCAGTTTATATACAAAATTCGTATGTAATCAAGAAGGTAATATTTGATTATGTAGTAACAAATATATATTCTAACTCTAACATATTTCGGGATATATATAAGTTCCTAAGTAATTTTATGTACACATATATATGATTGCATTTAGAACTTTTAAAAAAGAAAAGTAATAATATTAAAGGTTCGGGTAGTGGCGTACTAAATGTAAATGGTGTCCGGGGTGACGATGAAGTCCCAAAGGGGTTTTGGCGACCCAAGACTTATAATTCCCCTGAGAGTGGCGTCTGGGGCAATAGCCACCTCGGGCACCTCCTTTTGTACCCTACTATTTTTGGGTATTAATGCGTTCTTCATAGAGGGGTTGTATTTTACAAAGCACGCTTTTCTTGTTGTTTACTTTTTAAAAAAAAACAACGGAAAAAGCGACATAATTTTCATATAGCTTACGTAACTGACAAAATGGTATATTGTCGTTGCCACTATGAGTCAATTTCTTTTTATCCGACTTCCTCCAGTCTGCTAGTCTGTAAGTGTAATGACTTGTATCATCTGCACGTCACAAAGCATGTAATAATTCGCTGCCCTCTCACTCCGCCTACCATATCGCTCATTTGAAACTTTGTGCTCTTGATATCTTGTTTGTGTACATGAGCAAACGTGTTTTAATTGATTCCTCTGGCCCATTTCGGTGGAAACACAGGATAGAAAGATGTGACTGAACATTTGATCGCTTGGTTTGTGGTCAGTCTAGATCGACATTAAAATGTCATTCTTGCGGGTTTAAACAGTTAAATTATCACTTCTTCCAGCTCAGAACTTAAAGGAATTTATTAAAATTTTGTAAGCTAAATATGTGGTGAAGAAAATGCCACACAATGCCTTAATGTTTATTTTTGTATTGTTTGCAGAGTGGCTGTTATATTAACTGAGTTCATCATCGTTTCTCTTCACAAGATAATGGGGATCTTTAAATAGTTTTATTCATTTTGTGTGCTTGATATTTGGCCATGTTAAGAGTGTAAGATATAAATAAGTTATTTATTGATGTCTGTGCAAGGTCTATTTTTATATGGAACTTAAGAGCGAAGTTTTGACCCACATGTTTTAAATTTTTTTTATATAAGTTTCTGATTTACATAATTATTTGATTCCCCCTTTCTTGAAGTTCAGTCACTGGAATTACATACTGCTGTTTTCAGATATAATTGAGAAGAGTATTTTATGTAAAACGTAATCATAGTAATTGCAAATTGCTCATTGAAATTCGGGGCAAAACCACAATGTTAGGATTATTGTGAATTCATTCCAAGACATCTGAATTGTATAATGGTGATACATCAAAACTCTTGACACATCAGGAAATTTAATACTGGAATTTATGATAGAACGTTTATGATTTTGTTGAGATTTAATTTAATTTACAATAATGTAAGTTCCTTGAAAATTTCACTTTGTAGAAAAAGACATTTATTTCTTGATCGGATTACATTTATTGGTTTCGCTTCTTTTTTGTTAATTAGTTTAAGATCATAGAGAGTCGCAAAACTATATATTCTCTAATTGAAGATGTGCAATACAATTTTAATTTTTTTCGTCAGTCTTTTATGGGAAATAGTAAAGTTTGATTGAGAATTTATCTTGTTTGTACATCTTCGACCCTATGGTACATTACTGCTAAAATGTCGCAAAATAAACGTTATACAATTTCACTAATCCAACAGACACGGGGACTTCCTGTTTTCAGTACTGATCGCCTGAAGGTCAAACATTAACAAAACGTGGAAAATAAATGATTGTCACTGAATCAGTTGCATAGAATAAGTAGATAAATGGCTTCCGCTAAAATCAAATTGTTGATATTTAAGAGATCAAATGAAGTCTGATTTTTCGATCCATTATAATTATTGTATGTCGTTCGCAGGCAATACTATCTTTTATCCCATAGAGTAATACCGAATCTTAACGTTGAATTGGCTGAGTTGGGAATATTTTACCAATGTTGGCCGACGTGTATACTTTTCTCGACATTTAACAATCAATTTGTGCACTTGAAATCAAGGGGTTTGGTATGAGATACTAGCACACAGTCTTGTATTGCTTCTTGGTATTATGAAGATATACGGTGACATATAAAAAGATACGATAACATAGACATATATACGATGAGATAGAAAATCCTAAACGAATTCAATGCTGTTGAAAGCTCTCAACAGATCTTTCTTGCATTACCATTACCTTGTTTATAAACACGGGAAAAAAGTTATGCGTTATTGATGTTACCGAACAATTAATGTCAGAAAAAAGATCATATATCTGAAATAAAAGAAAATAATAGCTGCGAATTTTCAGCAACAATATTAGAAGCACAGCTGAAACTTTTATAGTACGTAAAATAAATTCCAATAACGTAACAAGCTTCCTTAGGGAAACTATGTAATGAAACATCCAAAAGTTATTCTGTACCATCAATTAATTAAAACACACATAATTTCATTCATTTGAGGGGTTGAAAAATCGAAGACATCAACTACATGCAAATACCAATAAGATGCTGACAACTACTTTTACTGCCAAAGAAAGAGAATCAATGAATTAGTCAAGCCATAATGGATGCTTGTCTGATTATTCATGTTTAAAGATTTTAGATTTGGGTGATTGGTACAGTTCAACACACAAATACTGCTAGTTAAGATTCCAGCCTTCAGGATGTAAAAAAATATTTTGTATAACCTTAAATTGTATAGTGATTAAATTAAGACTTATTTTACGAGAGAGAGAGAGAGAGAGAGAGAGAGAGAGAGAGAGAGAGAGAGAGAGAGAGAGAGAGAGAGAGAGAGAGAGAGAAGAGAGAGAGAGAGAGTGAGAGAGAGAGAGAGAGAGATTCATTGCCTGGGAGTTGGCAGAAATATCTCCTCTTTTCAAAAGGTCAATTCAAAATGCTTTTAATAAACAAGTTCAACTGGAAAGCGTTCCAATAACAATGAGTAAGGAGAACTATCTGCTCTATACTAAAGGCCAAATCCAAGTGACTTCTATAATTGATATATTAGAATTGCTTGAGAGTTGGCATTTAAGTTCCATTAAATTATAACGTAAAGATGAAACATATAGAAATTTGCAACGTCACACTAATTTCCATCCTTTCAGGATTTAAGATTTTAATGCATTCTATAAAGAAACTGCTACAACAGGAAATGTTCTGACAGACTCAAAATTAACATTGATTGTTGAGTCTGTAATGAATTTCAGATCTACGGTTTTAACAAACAAACTAGTACAAACTGAAATTACACGATAGTATCAGTTAATTACTTGAAGTTTTAATGTAACATTCGAACAGTATCGATATTGTTTCATTTAACACCAATGCTTGCAAAACAAGCTTACAACTATACACATACAGTCATAAACTAATTAGCCACTCGATTCAGCTGCAAAATTTGATTTCTACACAGTAACTTTTCAAACCTATTATATAAGTAAATAAATAAACAGTAAATAAATAAAATAAATAAATCTGTCGAAGTTCCTTATTTGAATGTGAAGTAATAATTGAAATTCTTATAACATGCGCGAGCTAAGAATGTTGTACTGTTATACCCTACAACCTGCTCCAGCCCACTCAGAGTAAAAAAAGTCTACTTGTCGCCAATAAATAGGATTTGCATGTGTCATTGCCTAAAAGGCTGAACATCAAGCATACAGATAACGTTAAGCATACAGATAACATCAAGCATACAGATAACGTTAACCATACAGATAACATCAAGCATACAGATAACGTTAAGCATACAGATAACATCAAGCATACAGATAACGTTAAGCATACAGATAACATCAAGCATACAGATAACATCAAGCATACAGATAACGTTAAGCATACAGATAACATCAAGCATACAGATAACGTTAAGCATACAGATAACATCAAGCATACAGATAACATCAAGCATACAGATAACGTTAAGCATACAGATAACATCAAGCATACAGATAACGTTACAGATAACATCAAGCATACAGACAACGTTAAGCATACAGATAACGTTAAGCATACAGATAACATCAAGCATACAGATAACATCAAGCATACAGATAACATCAAGCATACAGATAACGTTAAGCATACAGATAACGTTAAGCATACAGATAACATCAAGCATACAGATAACATCAAGCATACAGATAACATCAAGCATACAGATAACGTTAAGCATGCAGATAACGTTAAGCATACAGATAACATCAAGCATACAGATAACGTTTCAAATTGCTGATTAGTTCACATTAAACCTTTTGTGATGTGCACGATAGGTAAATTGATCTCTTCTAGTATCATTATTTATAATCGTTTATTTAACATTCCAGTGAAATAATTGTATTTCTGAAGTTTCCAAAGCTGAACTGATCCTTCGTAATATGTATTTTATATGCTCAGTAAACTTTCTATACAAGAGATGCTTAATAATATTTTTAGCAATATTTCCTCATCTCTCCCTGCATGCTGAGAATATACATGTCAGTCTGGACACAACTGAAATAATAGCAGTTTTTTTTAAAGCAAAAGTATGTGCACAAGATTCATGTATTCTTGACATATATTGGTATTTTAGCTATTTTTGAGTCTGATGGAAGTCGAAATGGTCAGGCACAAAGTTGTAAATATAGTGAAAATAGCTTTTAGATTGATGAAAGTCGAGTCATACTAGTAAGTATTCAATTTATTAATGTTAAATGCAGTTATTTATTTCTTGGTAATGTGCATTAAAGAACAAATCTCTCAGACTGGTACTGAGCTATAAGCCAAAACAACTTTTTTGGTAATGTGGAACACATCCCTCAGACTGGTACTGAGCTATCAGCCATAACAACTTTTTAGATTTTGTTTTGTAAGCCATATTTGATTGAAAGAGGTCTTCACACTTGTAATAATAAATGTAAGAAACATACTATTGCAATAATATCACATAAGTCCAATAATTTGGTATCAAAGCGTATTATCTTGAATTAATACTTCTTTGAAAACTGCTTCAATCATTTCTTTTGCTTTGCAGTATAGATTTACAAGTTTAGTGACCGAACGTTGCATGTTCGATATTGATAATGTGAAACCAATTTCAGTCGCCTCTGTATTAAACAAAATTCGCTTTATATTGTATGTAAACACGTCATATTTGCATGCAAATAGAGTCATACAAAGAAGTGGCTTATTTACAAATGTACAAATGCAACCTAGTAGGTAGCGTGTTCCTATAGTATTTGAAGTTTCATATTCTTGATATCACCACACGTTCAAATATCACTTTAGGTGATTCTGATTGGTCAAAAAAAGGCCATTAAATCTTTTGCGCTGTATTCTTATTATTGATTGGCTAAGATCGTGTTTTTTAACCTCGATTTTTTTTTTATCTTTTGATGAAAATTGTTTGGAGACATTTTTTGAATCGATTCGTGTAAAGGCTGGGGAAAGTGGTCTCGTCTGCTTTAACATGACTAATTGACACCCACATGGGATTGTTATGTCATGTATATCATATCATAAAATTAAAAATAATCTAAAACCACAAGGCAGAAACAATATTAACAACAAGTAATTGCTTGTGTGGGATAGGGTTTGAGGGTGGCGGTATATCTGTAGCATGGAATCCACTCTATATACAAGCGTTAAATAAAATCCCCTCTGTTTACTGGAGAATATGGATATAAACCGGTCTCCAAACTGAGAGAAGCTTGTCCAACCACAGCATAGTTACGCGGTAAATATGTAATGCAATTGCTTGTCAAAATGACATTGGTTTGCATGTAGTCTACTGTTTCAAATCAAACAATCCTCTAAAACATCTATCATATGAATCGCGCAATATCAATGTAATATTTAGTTTTGAAAATGACACTATATGGTTACGTAAACATGAATTGTTAAATGTTAAGGATAGAGCATCAAACAATACAACATCAGACACATTGGTCATTCAAGGCTGAAAATTGATTTTGCTTGTTTAAAATGTTTATTCGAAAGGACGCTTGTTATTTGATTTATAGTTGTATGAACAGTATTATATACTTTTAACGTCATACTAATTTTCAACTTTGGTTGGAATTATTTTTACGCAAGCAGATGAAAGGTCTAACGTCTGCCAAATGAACAATGTATTCCATCTTTCCATCTTTATTGAAAGGATTTAGCTTCAAGGTGATCGTTTGAAAGTATAATATCACTAATGGCATTGAAAGTTGCACATAATCGAAACTATTTTTATTTTTATTTAATTGTTCAACTTCTTGAATAAAATTTCACCTAATATCAAATGTATTGACTGATTTAGAATAAAAGATTTTTCTCACTCTTCTCGTCCAAGATACAATTATAAATAAATTATAAATAAATCACGATTTTTTTCTCAGGACTCGTACTGAACTGGCATACGAACTGAATAATCCTGATATGGTATTTTAATTCACTTATATAGTCCCCTTATATGCACCAAATCAATACAACTTGATTCACCATAAAGATTATCGAACAGTTAAATTCTTAACAGTCATGTTCTGACCTTCTCAGGTATTGAGTCAATCAACAACTAGGTCGTGCATGATACCTCTAAAGAAAATTCACAGAGTACTTGACCAGAATAATCATTGACTTGAACAGGATAATCTGTATTGATTTATAAATGCAGTTGTAAACATATTGTGTTTGCACTTTAACTATATCACAATCCAGCCACTGAATGTAAAGAATTAAAAAATATAAACATCATAAAAGTGAAATGAATTTTAAAAAAAAAAAATATTATAATTCAGTATATAATACAGATAATCCAATCCAACCGCAATATCAAACTTCACAATGAACTGATTAATAAGGTATGAGACAATGAATGGGCCCGAAAGCTGGTTAGAAAACAAGCAAATTATCGAATATTTTAGTAGTTATTATGTGCATTAGATTTTGGATACATGGAATTAACAGCTGCTGATGTTTTGCTTCCGGCGATGGATCTAACGTTATGCTAATTTAACATTGGTATCATCAACTTCAACAATAAACATATAATCTATTTGAGAAGCGGAAAAACGATTGATCAGACATCGATGGCAGCCAAAGACCATGAAAGGAATAAATAGAAAAATAACTAGAACTATGAAATCGAATTAATTGTGACAACTGATGATTTGAAATGTGAAGATCAAAACACTTACAAAATGTTAAAAGTGATTTTATGATAAAACAAATTATAATTTCATGTTTGTTACGTTTTTAAGCTCTAATAAAGAGTAACACAGAAAAGTGAAGACAGCAAGCGTTGTACAATTTAACAAATAATTTATTTCTCTGGATAAAGATTGTGAAATTGAAAAACTTAGAGTTCAAAACCAAAACTAACCAAAGAATAATCTACGATTTTAATGATAAAAGTCCTTTTAATGAAATGTTCTAATATATTATAGTTCGAGTCATGTTGGAAGATCTAAGATAGAAGAGGAAGATATATACTGAAGTCTGTATTATGTATATCTATAGTTCCTTGTAGAAACACGATATTTAACAGGCCGGTGTTGAAAATCCGAATAAGATTTTGATAAGCTGTCTATGTCTAAGAATTCTTTATGAGCTCATCAAATATTTACAGAAATATGAATTAATTCTTTAAACTCCAAATGAACTGTAGAAAGGTTAACTTGCATTAAAAAACTGGCTACAACTGAAGAAAATGACAGCGTCAGATGTAAAAGTCCCAAACAAAAATTATATCGTATTCTGCTATGCAGTTTGACAAATCCCCAAAATGCGTAAAAATGTGAAAAAGGGGGAGGGTTAACGGAGTCAAATGATCGTTTATATCACGTAGTCCTAACATGACCCTGACATGAACCAATTATTTTAAATTAAAAATAAAAGGTTGCTTACTTCTTAATTTACAATTCACATCTTGTCATTGGCTAGAACCATACTTTTTAAAATGAAAAAGAAAAACAAAACCTGTTTACGTGGCTGCCACAAACCCCGAATCAAGATCCACATTACTTGTTTACCACGAAAAGTTCAGGTCATCTGATATTCTGAATAAAATAAATATCATCTCTAGTGAATAAATTTATATTACAATATCATATAATAAATTACAATTATGCTAAATATATATTAAAGCAGATATACGTAAGAGGTCTAAGAATCAGACTCGATATTTTGACCAAGATCTACTGAATAACGTTTGGTGTCGTTCTAAGAAGCACTGATTGGTACAAAGTAGATGAGAAAGTATCTAAGCGGTTTATAATAAAACTTTATGAGAACAAAAGCAACTAAAATGTAAAAAAGTAGAACAATATTAGATTGCAGCACACACACATATAAAACCAAACACTGACGTACAGAAACTGAATGAAATAAAGGTATGGGCTTAAATGTTTTGCTTTAGGTTTAGAATAGGTAACTTTCAAACGAAATACATGACAATAAATATTGCATGAAGCAATTAAATTAATTAAATTAACGCAGGATAAAATAATTTACGATTCAGGGTCTGATGACTGTTCCATATTAAATGTGGGACGAGGATGATGAATTTCAATTATAATTGAGAATCGGATTAGATTACACACACACACACACACACACACACACACACATTCCATATTAAATGTGGGACGAGGATGATGAATTTCAATTATAATTGAGAATCGGATTAGATTACACACACACACACACACACACACACACACACACACACACACACACACACATATATATATATATATATATATATATATATATATATATATATATATATATATATATATATATATATATATATATATATATATATATATATATATATATATATATTGGTACAATTGTTACTGACGCAGACGTAGAAAATCTTCAGTATACACATTTGAGGGCGTTTATGCTAGCTTATGCTTCTATCAATTTATTTTCGATAATAAAAAGATTTCCTGACACCGCAGTTAGACTAGCCACTGATTCATTTATAATGGACGCGAAACACAGCGAAGCAGTGGCTGAATTCACTAATTCTGACGAGAGCTGGGGATCATGGAGAATTAAGCGGGAAATACTGCGTGACTCTTCCAAATCAGCAGATGTTACGATTGATGATAAATATTTGAAAAATAATCAGATATCAGAACTATCTAATGCACCGCAGATATCTGATCCAATATGTAGATACAAAACCGTTTATTTAAACGGATGTGGCGGGTCAGGAAAGACGACTCGTGCGATTGAGTTATTTTGTGGGAAATCAAATATGATTGTACTAACACCACCACACAGACTCGCCAGAGAGATGAAACAACGAGGGGTAAATGCTTGTACTTATCACAGTTTCTTTCGATGGAAAGGCGATGAATGGACTCCTGAACGAATGGGAGAGAAATTTATTCCTGAAGTTATAATTTGGGATGAGATATGCACGGTGTCATTAGATGTATTACAAAGATTTCTGGATTGGTTATTGTTTGCGAATACAAAAGTAATAATGTGAGGTGATCATGATCAACCACCACCATTTGTCGGTTTATCGCCACATGATTGGCTAAAGAATTTTGTAGACTATTATGAAGAAATTAACACCGATCATAGAGCACTTGATGAACATTTACGCGAGTTAAAAAAACTAATCAGATTACAGCCTGATAGAATCCAATGTGAAATAGCGCATGAAATAATTTCAGAAACACTATTTAAAGATTTTTGGGAAGTGTGGAGACCAAACGATTTGATAGTTGCAAGTAGAAAGATAGTTAGAGACACAAGTAGAAAGATAGTTAGAGACACACTTCAGATGAAGTTATTTGAATTGCATAAAGAAAAATTTGCAACACTTCCAGTACCGTTGTGTTATAGGCCTTCGGATACACGAAAACAGAATATTGAAGTTGATATTTCAGGCTTGACAGAGTCAAGAAAGCAGAATTTAGTGTTAAATGATATTGTGTTGGTTGATATCAGCGTCGTCGAAGAAGCATTGCGCACTGATAAATCCCCATGGACGCTAGGCTACGCAGCGACGATGCATTCTTCACAGGGATTGACTATATCAGATACGATTGTTTGGATGGTGGATAATCACATCGAGTGGTCAAATTTAGTTTATCTCGCAGTGTCCAGAGTACGAAGAATAAATCAGCTTCAAAGAGTTGTTTTAGATGATAACGACACTACAATCAATGATATTGTCAGCGTTGACAACGTCAAGGACGTAATCAGAAAAAAAACTTTCTGGTTATAAACAACAGGACAAAAAAACCCAGAGAATTTGATATTGATGCTGAATGAATAATTACGCTGAAGCAACAACAGAATAATCACTGTGCGAGTTGCAATTGTATAATGAGTTGGTGTTGGTCGGATAAGGATTCTCGATATTTACCGTAGAAAGAAAGAATAGCAGTATTGGTCATACCAAGGATAATGTGATGTTGACTTGTCTTGAGTGCAACAGACGAATAGGTGCTAGTTAAGACCACGCGGCGGTAATTGAGCATCCTCGGGTATCACTTGTAGTTGTTCACGAGTAAATCCTCGCTGAGCAGCGGTCAAATCCAATCTATAGATTGCTGGTCTACCCGTAGATCGTGTTGTGCTAGATATTTTATGCATGGTAACGCTCCAAATAGGATCAGTAGCTCTTTTTTTTACCACCTTCGAGTTCTCCTGGTTCATATAAATACCTAACAGTGACATTACCGAGTATTGGTTGTTTTGAAAAATCTTTTTGTGGTTTTACAGAAATAATCGCGTTGTTAGGTTTCATATTAATTGTTCGAGTAATCTCATTATTTAGCGCGGTAATTACGCCTGGTAATCTCTTGACCCATTTACGAGATCGTTTATCCTGGATGAATTCCTTCGCGTATTGATATCCGAATAACCGCTCAGCAAGTGTACGATTAAATCGTTCAACAATTGCCTGATCGCGATGTAGTGCAGTATGCCCTCGTCGTTATTCGGTATTATGATTCTTCATTGTTGATATAACTGCAATTTGAAATTCCTTGCCAGGATCAACTTGTAATAAATTTGGCCAGCGCAGAGGACCCCTTCGATAAATCCTTTCAAATGCAGTAGCCACTTCAGTTGATGATTTTGTCTTTAGCGGTTCTGCTTGTTTGTATCGACTCGCAACATCAACTACAGTTAATGCGTATTTGTAACCACCATCATGCGGCAGAAATAATATATCAGCTTGATGAACTTTATTAGGAACGGTCACATCAAAATGCGAGTAGTTAATTTGTTTAGGCGGCGGTAGATAAATTTGCCATATCGCCTGTTTGGATAACCAATTAGCCGCTGTAGTATTTTTCACCTTTCCGCCGCTAGCAAGTTTACCAATTGCTGCTTTACCCCTCCAGTATCCTTTTGGAGAGTAATAAATAGATTCCATGTTGTTATTAATTACCGGCACCTAACATCAATTTACCTTTCATTGCCGATTTTACTAACCATGAAGCCAATTTTTCTTTGAAGGATTTATCAGTGATAGAATCCAACGCGTGAATCAATTTTACATCTGCGAGATGTCTGTGTTGCAGATTGCTGCTTTTATAAGCAACATCATGAGCATGACACGCCTTATCAATAGTATTTATTGGATACTCACCGGGTCGGGGCTGGTTTTGATCATCGAGTCTGATATTGAGTCTGGTTCCGGGTCCACAATAACTATACCCTGGAATGTGTTTTTCTCCTGGATACTTTGCCCTTGGTGTTCCCGGGAGTTTAGTTAGCTTGGCCTCAATATCATCTCCTCGTTTTTTTTTTTTAAATCCTTGGAAACAAATCTAAATTTCTTTGTACTACATTGTACACACTTACCAGAAAGTGCTGATCGGTTATTTTTAGTTGTAATCGTAGTCAAGTCATCTGTGCCAGTACGTTTTTTTACATTTCACACAATATAGATACATAATTTATTTATAATAACATGAATGTAATTGATTATTCAGCTACCCGACGACGGGAACCTATTAAACACCATGCGATGTTGCCGAATTCAATTAGAATGATCATAATCGGACCATGTGGAAGCGGCAAGACACAACTGCTACTTAATTTGATAACGAGATGGATGAAATGGAAGAAGCTGTATTTAGTAGCCCCGAGTGTAGACGATCAGAGAAGTTACAACGTGTTAAAGGATTCTAACGAGAGAGCAATAGAAATCAACGGCGAGGGTTGTATTGAATTTATAACCGATATTGAAGAAGCACCAAGCATTGATGATATCGATGGAAGTATTAACAACTTAGTCGTATATGATGATGTGAAGTTAGACAATTAAAAGAATCCTGCTAGGATATTTTCCAGAGGCAGGCATAAAAACACCGACGTGATATATGTCACTCAACGATACACTCAGATACCAAAAGTGATCAGAGATAACTGCAATTTGTTATGCATGTTTAACGGAGTTGACAACCATACACTACGAGATATTTGGTTAACTTGGTGCAGCGATATGAATTTTAATCAATTTAGAAATTTCTTTAGTCACGCTCAGTCAATCCCACATGGATTTGTGACGATAGATTTATCAGATCCTCGGACGCGATATCGTGTCGGACTTGTTAAAATATTCGGTTAAAATCGTTTACTGAATCTCGTAAAAGAATTGTTAACCCATAGCAGTAGAGAGGGTGAATGACAACGATAATGGCGTCTATGAAGAAGCCTCAATTTATCGAATCGACGCTTTTTCTTTCTTTTTTTTTTACAATTTTCGAGGAAGCCTTATATTGCCGAATCGACGCCTTTACAAGGTTGTCTGATTCACCCCTTCTTACATTTCTTTTTGGTTTTGAGAAACCCCGAATTTGACAAATAGGGCTCTAAAATCGTTAAGACTCCATTTGGTAAAAGGAGGCTTAAAATGTTTTGCTTCAAATCCAACCGTCTGATTTAAGGCTCCATTTGGCAAAAGGGGGCTTAAAATGTTTTGCTTAAAATCCAATCGTCTGATTCACCCTCTCTGCTGCTCCCTGCCGTGAACCAATTATTTGAAATTAACAATAAAAGGTTGCTTACTTCTTAATTTATAATTCACATCTTGTCATTGACAACAACCATACTATTTAAAATGAAGAAGAAAAAAAAACCTGTTTACGTGGCTGCCACAAACCCTGAATCAAGATCTAGATCTAGATCAACATTACTTGTTTACCACGGAAAGTTCTGGTCATCTGATATTCTGAAGACACAAAATATCATCTCTAGTGAATAAATTTATATTACAATATCATGTAATAAATTACAATTATACTAAATATGTATTAAAGCAGATATACGTAACAGGTCTAAGAATCAGACTCGATATTTTGACCAAGATCTACTGAATAACGTTTGGTGTCGTTCTAAGAAGCACTGATTGGTACAAATTAGATGAGAAACTATCTAAGCGGTTTATAATAAAACTTTATGAGAACAGAAGCAACTAAAATGTAAAAAAGTAGAACAATATTAGATTGCAGCACACACACTTGTAAAACCAAACACTGACGTAAAGAAACTGAATGAAATAAAGATATGGGCTTAAATGTTTTGCTTTAGGTTTAGAATAGGTAACTTTCAAACGAAATACATGACAATAAATATTGCATGAAGCAATTAAATTAATTAAATTAACGCAGGATAAAATAATTTACGATTCAGGGTCTGATGACTGTTCCATATTAAATGTGGGACGAGGATGATGAATTTCAGTTATAATTGAGAATCGGATTAGATCACACACACACACACACACACACACACACACACACACACACACACACACATATATATATATATATATATATATATATATATATATATATATATATATGCACAATAAAACAAAAACAACAAATTGGATAATGGTCAAACTCAAGACTTATATTACACATCAAATATTTCTTATAACATATGATTCTTTACTATTTGCTGAATGCCAATTATAATTCTAAAGCAATATACACTAGTATGGCATTCAAATAGAAATCAGCTTTACACGTACAAGAAAGGAGTCGGTCTGTCAAAATGTATAACCAAACATGGCAACAGTATCAAAATGTGGCATCATGTTTTAATTAGAATATAAGCAGTGGCATATTGATCTGACAATCTTAGGAGGCAGAAAGCTATTCCAGTATAGCTCAGTAATAAATAATTAGACTCGACAAAGAAGAAGACAACAATGCGTACAGAGGAAAAAGTAAGAGGGAAAATCAACACAAATGAACATGAATGCAGTCTTTTAGGAGCGCAGCTTAAATTAGAGGATTCTCATGTAAGAGCAATATATTTTATTTCAAAGTAATGCGTGCCACTGAGCGACCTATTGTTTAATAATTCTCAAACATAGATTTTGTACAAAAAATAATATTTTGTCATATATAATATATAATGTTATGTCAAAAATAGCATACAAGATGATACGAATATAATTTTTTCAACGACCACGCGTCGTCCAAATGTTGATAAATTTAAAATTGATCTTATTAGGGAGAAAATTACAGATGTAGAGAACACTGAAGCAGAAATTATACTTTTGTTTAGAAAGCCGATAACGCTGTGAAATTTCTTACCCAAGATATTTGGAATAAATTCCTCATCCGATATACGTGTCCAACATGTATAGATTTGTTGCACAGTGCTTTGCCAGCAAATAAAGCACGGATTATTGCATCCGTTTGAGAACAGCGGAAGTGCTAATACATATGAGGTATTAGTTGGGACTGTGATCGAAACAGCTGCAAAAGTGTAATTAAATGTATGTCACTTGTTGTTTTGAGTGTTTGCCAGAAATCTATATTTTTTTTAAGCATATACATGTTTTAATCTATTGCAGGGCGTGTCAGAATGGCATAAGTTTGTAAAGCGCTCGTTAATATTCTTATGTGTGGCATGCATTTTAACTGTTGCTACCTTCCTTCGATAAACCATATGTTTACTGTATCTACCCCATACTGCATTAGTCCTCAATTTCAAAAGTCTCAAAATTATTTGTAGATTTCTGTATAGAGTTCCGTTCCTGATTTAGAACATGATTATTAATCAGACATTACAGACCTGTGTATTTTTGTTTTGGTTTGAACACAATAATATGTACAACTATTAGTTTTGGGTAATCAGTGAATGACTTTTATCTTTGTATTTTAATATACACAATAATTTCTTACTCTTTGGTTGTTGTACACATATAGCCATCAATAATTTTCATTTGCAGTGGAGATACATAATGTCTTGTGGAATACAGTTCACTTGAGGTTGTATACAGCCCTTGAATAGACAGGTGCGTGTAACGGATCTCCAAAACTACTTCTAAATTCAATTGCAAGAAGATCATAGTCTGTTATTTCAAACAGACTTTATTCAATCTATCGAATGCTGCCTATCTTAATTAACTCATGGTATACATAACTAATGCTAGATAATAACATATCACGTTGCTTGGAAGTTGGAAAACCCATTACTGACCAATATTCTCATCAAGAATACAGAGTGGAATACATCTCACAATATATAAAACTGGTTCCCTGCCATGTCGGTGTCAAAAGTAATGAAAGTGCACAATGTGCTGCTAAAATATTGGCACAATCGTCTTATTATAAAACACCATGCACTGATTTAAAACCCAGTACAAAACGTCATTGCTTATTACGTGTCAGGCATCATGGAATGATGCTGTAAAGAACAAATGTGATAAAACCAACTATTGGTGACTGACCTTCCTCCTACTGAACCATCTGTAAGGAAATATAGTCAATGTAAGAATGAGAATGCGACATGCGTAAATAACCCACTCCTACATATTAAATAATGGTGATACACTTGTTCTCTTGCAATGAACCTTTCACAGCGAAGCATTGTGTTATATATTGTTTTGATCTCCAACCGACTCGTTACTATAATGTTCAGACCATGAAGGAACCTTTTAATATGTGACTTGTATTTTTAAATTACTTGAAGGATGTTAAAATTTATTAAAAAATGTAACTTTTGAGCAATCCGGAATATTTTGAGAATTTTTCGGAAACAAACAATCTAAAAATAAGTTTTATTTATTATATTATCCTCTAAAAAGTTCAAAATAACATTAATACATCCCTTTGATTGGGAACCTAATTAATATCCACTGTGTAGTCGTTGTCGTTTTGTACTAAAAGTACAATAAAACTTTGTGAAGATTTGTTTTAGTCATATAACTCATTCGTGGCGTCAGATCAGCATTACAGTGCTGGTGTGCTATAAAATCTACAATCAGTCAATTAGTTTTGAATGTCTTTTGTTACAAGTATAATGGTAAGGGCTATTTGTACTTTTAAATATTCCAATTGTTGAATTTCTAATGATGTATCTTCAAATGTACCAATGCCTAGATTATGAGAAAAACAGATTTATCCACCACCGGTATGTTAATCAATTTAAGCTTATTTTGCAATCGATTGATTTTGCTCTGATGGTGAATGAACGAGTCTTGAATATTCCATGCTATGTTTACTTTAGATTTCAAGTACTATTTTTCTTTTATAACTATGATATTGAAGCAAACAGGGCAACTATAAGCAAAAATATCAAAGATAGGTCAACCGAGTAAGATAGTTTATGCTTGAATTGTATTCAGTATTAAATAAATATATTATCCCATTTGCTGACAATGAAATACTGAAGAACTGAAATGTTGGACTTAATGTCTGAACGCAAAATTCTGCTAAAAGTCATTTATATGGATCTGTTTTACCCTCATGTTGAACGCAACACTAGTCACATTTTTTAAACACACAGGTTGTGTATAAATTTAGCTCATTATTATTTTAAAGTTCTCATTTTCGTCCCACACATTACCTAAAACCGTAAGCAGAAACTCAAATCGTAAATAATCTATCATTCCTCAGTTTTTTTTTATATCCTAAAATTTTTGTTATTATAATTTTTATTTCAGTTGATGCATTCTAAAGGCCAATGCAAAACACATAAACCCATTTCTTTCTTGCAATTATCTTTCAATATCCTCATCTTTAACGTCAATTTTGGCTGTAACCATGTTAATGTTACAACTTTAAACAAACCCCCTTTTTAAAATTAAGTATATGTATTAATTTTTCACAGCAATCACGTACTAGTTTTGTATCTCTCATTTATAAACTTTTTCATATTTGTCAATATTATATAGTACTATAAAAATATCATTAAGTAGTTCTCTATCGACATATTTAGCTTCTGCGTTTTGACTTTCCTTCTAGTTATTTTTATTACACAATTGTACGCGATAAGACCATGGTTTTAATGTTGTCACAGTCATAAAGATCCACAGTAATCTTCAAGAAAACGACATGCAAGCAGGAAGTCATGGCTTTCATTAAATTTCTAATATGAATCTAAGAGATTCCCTAACATCATACTGGCTCTCCCACACCCCACTTCTGAGCTTGCAACAAAATTACTGTAATTAGTAAAATGTCTATTAATAATGGAATATCTGCTAATTATTTGTATCGACTGAACATTTTGAAAAGTTTTCGAGTAAAATGTGATTAAGGAAATGCAGGTATGTTTGATATTATGAGTAAGCTGATAACATCATTGTGTAAAAAAAATCATGTTTGCAAGTTGAGAGTAAAACAGATTGCGGAAAATGAAATATTTACATATGTGCCATAATATTGCCATTCATCTGCCACGATCTGATCGAAGTTGCTCATTCTTCAGACATTTCTCAACTTAATGACGTGGATCATGTGATAAACGGGCCCGTATGATGCAAATCGAATCAATTATAACCGGACATACAGTCATGTTCGATAAAAAGTATTCAAAGGTTGTAAATGCATTGACATGCAAGAACAATGTCATTCAAAATTTTGTTTATAAATGAACCTAAGAGACATTTCACTGTTAATCAGCGCGAATGTGCCAATAACTGAAAACAAATAATGACAGAAAATCATTTCATACAAACTCTATAGGCTGACAAGCGCAATCAACGTTATATTTTATTACACACTGAAATAGATTGATCAACCATTTCAAAAAAACAAAATGATTGTTTAGCAAACATCAGATGTTAGGTTTTATTCTCAATTCTCAATGTTTATTTCATAATTGCTACATTAAACTGGTTTTATTCAGAAGGATTGTTGAAACAATTGGTAATGGTTGAACGGTGTAACATGGAATCATAAATTAAAAAAAGCTGCGCTGTTAGATGTGGAAAGAATGATTTTTCAAAAGCATCCGTTGGAAAAACTGTGTGTATTGAAACTTTACTTGTAAAAATTATCTCAGCTATTTCACCACGGTTTTAGTGATTGATACTGAACAATCACTTCGCCAGTGTCAAATTTCTTTTAGAAGAGTGATAAATCACTTTCATCTAGTACAAGTTTTCATGTGCTAGACGGTTGTCCTAACGATTATCTATTGAATCTAGTGGAATCTCCAAGGACACTTGTACTGAGTAATCAATGAATGCAATGAAAATTCCAAGTCTATTTTTTACGCAGCTCCACGTTTATCATGTTTTACAACAACATATTCTTCTGTATGTTGAATTTGTTTATCATTTTCCATTATGTACCAACAAGTGCCACATCCCACACTCATAATTAGTAGTGTAGTACAGAAACATATTATATAATTTGGGTTTATCCATTCTTTCCTAATTCTCTTTACCATACTTTTCTTTAGCATACATACTATACAAATTCCTCCTCACATTTTTCAAGATTTATATGAAGCATGTTGCAGAATTTCAAGTTTTCTAACGGCACAGGAGATCAGTTTATAATTGAACAAGCATTAGCTTTCTAACGGCACAAACAATCTCTTTTTAACTGAACACCGATAACGTTAAACTGGCATCTTGAGCTAATGAAGATAACGCTGCAATTGTGTACATCGCATGTATAAATTATAATTTTACATACAGACATTCCTAATTTTTAGAAAAATGTCACGCAACATTAAAGTGCATATTGTTACACAATAGTTGTGCAGATCGGAGTATTTTCTGTGTAAAGGGTGACACGATATGTAAAACGTATTAGTAGTCGTCATCAAACAGATTATAGTTCAACAATTAATACAATCTTTATATAGGATACATTGTTGTTTTAAATCTTTTTCTTTTTCACTTCAATGAACAACAAATATTCTTTTCATATGCACTGGATCATTTGTGTCAGGGGTTACTTTAGATACATTGTTACGGCTATTGGATTTAATTTTATTTATTTTTAATTATTAAGTCCAAATTTGTCATTTAGGGTTTATTATTCATTAAATGGGAAATTTTTCTAGAAAATTCAGTTGACCTGGACTTTACTGTAAACAAGTTTTGACCTTGGCTTACAGTGGTCTAGTTCCTGACCTTGCTTTGGACATTGTCAACAGGTCTTCAATTTCATTGGTTAATTTCGGGGACAACATTTTATTAGTGAATGATTTCCTTCTAGAATATTCCATTATTACGTGACTTGGAGAAGGTAGCTTCTTTTACATGACCTTCCAGAATCACATGATTCCTCTTGTTTACGAGGGAATTACAATATATATAGCTATATTTTAGAAGCTGACATTAGTAGATTTTGGGCTTATTGTAATATTAAGTTGTGTATTATCTGTTTTAGTTTAATTATTTTGGACTTTGTGTCAATTCGTTGGAAAAGAAGAATTATCTGGAAAAAGGACATATGTTTATGATATTCATTTGGATGATTAAAAACAAGAACTGCATCACGTGACATTGTCAGCCATTTTGGATTATTACATCGTCAAGATTCGAACCTGGAACTATTAGAACATTTATTTATCAGGACTTGAAATTCCATTAGTGGATTATTTTGTGAATTCTATATTTGTTGGATTTGATTCTCTAAAACCGTAAGTTTAATTATTTTATGAAAATAATTGTACTTAAATAAATCATTGTTAAAGTTTTACAAGCTTGTTAGTTTTCACTCTTTCTGTGTTGCTGCTTATTCGAGCCTAAGCACGTAACAACATGCGATAAACTGACAACGAATCTAAATGACCCGATCACTTTTGACTCTTAATGAGTCTATTACAAAAGCAAATATAAAACCAAGACACGACAAACAAATAAAACACAAAAATCATTATGTTTGCAAAACTTTACATCATTGTTTCTTCAGGATTAAACCTTTAAATGTATTTTGTTTCAACTAGTTTAGTTCAGGTGGAGGCGGAAGCTGTAAAATATTTGTATTGACCTAGAATTGTTTGAGCCATAACGACATCTGTTATTCTATTTACATTTCGTTTTATAGCGCAAATGATTGCCTGGATATTTTGTTGTTATGATAGTAATTATAAGCTATTAAGCATATTTAAAGAATTATTTAAAAGAAAATTTGTCGGCTGCAAAAGATATTTTGTTTGAGCATGGTTGTCTTTTTACAATATTTTTGGCTTAAACCGCTTGCAGATCGGTTTTGCGGAACACTTCTTATCCCCTGGCCACTTTAAGTGATAAAAAAATTATTGAAATTGTACACCATCCCAACTGGAGTTCTGAAACCAGGAACGAAAACGAGTTTTACTGGATACGCAGCCTTAGAACATTGACGAATAACAGGAAAGCAAATATTGAGTAGGATTCGAGAAACAAACATCTTCATCATAATACAGAGTGTATAACCCATGAGCAATTGAGGTTTCTTAAAAGCACCGTGAAGGTCTCACAGCCTACTGTACTACAGACATTAACTAATTTGCACTGCACTGATCACTGATTATTGATACCACCTATGTCTGTCTGTGATGTAGTTTACACTTTAATACCTACGCTTATTATTTGTATACTGGTAGTCAAATATTGGTAGTAGTAAATATTGAGACACTATAATCTATAAGTGCAATACATGAAATCATTTTTCAGTGTGATTGTTTTCTTATGTTTGTGTGCTGGTACACAATATGTGATATACGACTACAGGCATCATACACAACTGCTCATAGTAAACAATTTTATATTAATTGTAAAATATATTTCGTATTGAGATGAATGAATATGTGCGGATTGCAGAATAGTAACACACAACAATGAATATTTAAACGGTGCATCATATTTTAAATTTCTGTTTGGGGTTCGCATGACCTGGAGCCAATCCTAAACTTCGAGATGTTTTTAATTTTGTGTTTTACTAATATGTTCTTAATGAGCTCAGTTCAATGCATACTACCAAAAGAAAGATAAGTAATATGAAGTTCAAGGACACGAGTGTATTTTTGTTTCATATAAACATGAGTGGTAGAAGGTCTGGAGGGCATTTATATTTTGCAAGAATAATAAGACTGATTTAGAACGAGTAGCCTAACATTTACATTGTTCAGATTAGAATTTATGAAAGTTTATTGATGTATTAAATTTACGGCATGAACAACTACCAATAAAGATCATACAATATTAATATTGACTCTTGTTGGCAGCCATATTGTCCTTGTACTAAAGTATCTAACTCTCGTTCAAAAAAAATTAAATGAATACATTGAGTCGGTAATATAAAAAAATGTTCTACGTGGACCAATGATTTAGCTTATTTTCCAAATATGTTAAACTTAACAATATTTTAAAATTTGGTTGTCTGCTAGTTCAACGAAATTAAACTCTATTGACAACTTCTATCGGATTCTGATTAACAATCTAAAGACCGTGTTATTACTATTGAAACATATATTAGCTTTCATTCTTGCTCATATTTTCGAATGAACATCTCTCTAAATATGAGCCTAATAGCCATAATAATCGTTGTCATTCTCATATTTTGGGGCTTAGTAAAAGTGGCTTGATAACCGCTCAATCAATGCGCGTTGTGTTAAACAGTCATCATTATAAATAACGTTGTATACAGTTTCGTCCAACACCTACATTTTGCTCAGTATGGATTCCTCCCAGCTAGAGTTTTATCAAGCATCACCATTTGCATCTTCTGACTTTTCAACACTGCAAAAATTATACCATTAATGTTAAAACTTGTATTCCGAAATTCGTTTGCACAGTTATCTTAATCGCTTTAAAAGTAAAGTGATTTTTGCGACGTTAAATAAATTAATTACAATCCCAAACCTAATTACTCATTACAATAGCTTAATAATCGAATTCCTACACTTTTTTTGCCCCACTCTCAATTGCACACTCCATGGCATGGGCCTAGTCAATGTGAGCCTAGTGAAACTAATAATGTACGGCTGCTAAAATTAATACAAATACTTCACTCAATCTAAAATTACTAGCTCAGCATCAGTGTAAATTCTCTGATGATTTCCATATTCAAATTGTGGAACACTCTTTTGCTTTAATGAATAATGTATTCCATATGTTGTTGCCTGTGCAAAGTTTACAATTACAACAGCGTGATTGATATCATTGTTATTCAGGAGTTTTGTTAAAAGCTAGCTCTTTATATAGGTACATTCTCAACAAAGTATATTTACGTACCAAATTATATCTCTCAATAGTAGAATTAAAAATTTACTTCGCTTAACTATTGTTAAAGATACAATTTAATCTAATGCTATTAAATACTACCCTTTATTTATATAGTTTAGTAAATCAGTTGTATTGGTAGTATAACTTAGCACAGCATGGCATAATATATAGTATAGTATAGTATAGTATAGTATAGTATAGTATAGTATAGTATAGTATAGTATAGTATAGTATAGTATAGTATAGTATAGTATAGTATAGTATAGTATAGTATGGTATGGTATGGTATGGTATGGTATGGTATGGTATGGTATGGTATGGTATGGTATGGTATGGTATGGTATGGTATATGGTATGGTATGGTATGGTATGGTATATAGATGTATTAATAGATGTATGCGCAATTGTTTTTGGTTTATATCACTGTTAGTATTGACACAATTTAATATCTATAGCACAAGCTAATCATATTTGCAAGTATTAAATATTTCATGAAAGCACCCTTAAAGCGTTCTTATTGAACATTCAGGTATTCGTCAGAGACAATTTCATCATTGATAGTTTCTCATGGAAATTAGCTTCCGCTCTTCCCTTGTGCGAATTTAAATGTTTGCTCATTTCGTAGCATTAGAGTAGCTGCATTCCTTGTGATTCCATCCCACTTTCACTCATGATCGTCAGTAATAAATTATATATATAATTCAGGACTGAAGATCAAATGTAAGGATGTTTGTGTTTTAGACTGCATCTGTAAACATGTCATGCTTAGAAGTATTTGTTTCCTAGAGCACATAGGAAATCAAAATGTTAACACATATTGTGCACTTAAAGAGAGATATTCTTTTCTCCAAAGAAATTGATCAAGGTAACTATTGTATTTTGAATGCAAACATCGATCATTAAACTCCTCCCACCAGGTATAATTATTGGAAGCTATTGTTATCATTGTTATAACTTTTTCGTTTCGAAACAATCATCGAAACGCCAAAGAAGGAAAGAGCGTACATCAAATTGCAAAGAAATTATACCTGTCACCCAGTACCATTAGACATCATATCGAAGATGATATATGGTGCCCTATATTTTGTTTTGCAGGAATAAATGTACCATACGATGCTGAATCCGAATAATATATACTTTGACCTTAAAACTACCTTCGTTCCTTTCCCCTATAAATATTCACAACTCCCTTAACCATATATTTGTTAATGTCCCTCCACTCCAGTGATAAGGGCGTCTAAAGTTACCCTTTTCAGTCCGTTAGTCTGTCCGTCACACCTTGATTACCTGTTGAGCTTATGTCCTATTGTCGTTGTCGATCACGTGTGTTTCGTAAAAGCATTTATGGTTGTAGTGATGTAATAAATAAGTCATTGGCGACTTTATCGATATATTCCTATATTACAGCAGTCACATAACATAGTCAGAAGCCGATTGAACACGTTAATGTTTCAGAATTATTCAATCAGCTCAATGATTGATGTTCGCTGTTTCCATAAATTATACCGATAATTGAAACACAGATACAGAACGTCGTCACTTATATCCGTGTGATGGTGACAAAATTGGTACATTTGCATGTCAGACAAAGAATACAAATGCAGTGATATATGTCAACAAATGTTTGAAATCCAATTTAAACGAAACAGATGTATCAATTTCAGAGATTACGATACTCCATCGTAGCGAAATGACAGGTGTAATTGGCGCTATCGCTTTAATACAGATGAAAGTGATAAAACAGAGACGTAATTACTAAAATCAGAGGACACAGGATATGACAATGTAACGGATAAAAGAAAGAAAGACCAACACAAAGTATGCATTTTTTTTAATTTGACAACTATCAATGATAACTTTCACCTTACACACGGTGTAAAAAATAAGTATTTCACCCGATATAACTGTATATCAGAGGAGACACAGGTTGTATACAAAGTTGCCGGTTGTATTAAAAACATGTTATTTGTTACTGAAATTATCAAAAAAGCCATGGTTACTAAAGAATAAAGCTTGTTTTGTTCTTGTAGCATTGTTTTGACGGTGTGTTACTTATACCTTAGCCTTTGAACGTTGTGATTGATGCATTATATAAGAGTTGTACTTTGTGTTAGGCTTAATAAAGTTAAGCCTCTTGACAACATGTGAGATTATCTTAATTCATATCTAGATCATATTTTGTATTTGCTATGATCTTTTTTTTAAAAAGGTGGCACACATGGGTGAAAATGTGTATGTTGTGACGAGATATCTCTTACCGATGTCTAATTCCAACAGAAGTACCTCTCTAATATGCAATGGAGTACCTGGGTTTGTCCATGTAAAATTGACAATCAAACATTGTTCTATATTACAGTGTGTGACATGCATGTTGAAGTAGGATCGAAAGTATATTTTGTTCACATATCATTGAGGTTTATGGGAAAAAACAATTGGTATCGTGATACCATATCATATTCAAAAGAAAGTTATGATGTTGCCTCTACGAAGTAGGGCGATCTATTTTCCTACCTCTGGCAACATATACATGTATGCATACTCAGTTCTACAGTTCGTTATTAATTGGTACGAGGCAAAAGTTTGCATAAGTTTAATGGCACATACCCTTTGAAGAAAGGGTTAAAGCGAACTAGTTATATACATATACGTTATTTGTATAGTACTGGTTAAAATTGTTTACTTAGCCAATGACAAATAGGCTTCATGCACTCGGCGGCATGCACGCTGTTAGGCATCAAATGATGAAAAATGGTTGGCGAATGCATCGTGATTACTACGTTTTAAACACAAAAACCTTTGCCTTTCGCCCATATTTCAATCTTCACTGCTTATTCTTAAATTGTGTCTCTACAGATGATTTCTGAAAAATATAAATTCTAGAATAATAAAAACAAATTATTACATGCACCAATATTAATACGACACAATTACAAGAAAAGATCGTCACTAAAATCAACGTTTTGCTATACACTGACTTCGATTAAGTTTGTGTTTAGCTCATGGTCATGTAGGTTTTTCTATCACACTGTATGAAATCAGAAAACGTTAATAATGTATGTGTTCTAATAGAACTAAATTCCTCTTGAAAACTATGTCCCTTTTCAAGCTTCATTGATATTGATTTAATTTGTATTTCAAATCTTATTAGCAAGCAATCTTCATGCTAGAATAAAAAATCTCAGCAGATTGCATGCATATCTTGTAGTACCGTATACTTACAACAATAACGAAGTGTCACTCATGACCTAGATTCTACATTTATTAAACGTTTACCTTATATCCACATAGCTTGCACACACACACACACACACACACACACACACACACACGCATATATAGAGAAGGCAAATATTACAGAAAGAAAGAAATTAACAAACACAAGTAGCCGCAAGTACTTAATTCAGAAGTTAAGAGACAAAAACATTCCCCCAACTGATATCATGCAAATTTCTGGCCACAGAAACGTGCAGTCTATAAACAGCTACTCAAAAATTAGTGAAAAACAACAACAGACGTACTCCATTAACCTGAGCAACACCGTCCACCCAAGTAATGATGATGTTAACCCTCACCCCCACAACAAAGAAATTTCCAGCTGCACAGCTGCAGACTGCAGTATATCAAGTTCCCAAACGTGTAATATTCAGCAGAATAAGATTATCAGCAATCCATTCTACGGATCAAACATCACCGTACAAAATATGTTTGTTATGAACGAGATCCCTAACTGGGTCAACTTTTTAACAGGCGAACTCTCAAACAGGGCCCACACAGCGGAAACGTAGGAGAATTATTGAAAGTGACATTGACAGTCAGTAGAAATAGCGAAATATGGACATAAACGATATCAATGAAATGTGGTTAAGGTTAAATTGTTTAATTATCTATTGTTCCTTCATTATTTTGACATTTCCGGCTCGAATCGTACGGTTGCTATCGATGAAAATGGCCGCACTGTTACTGTTCATGGTAAAGAACGCTGCAAATTAAATGTTCGCATGCACATTATTAAAAATATTTTGAATGTTAACTATCAGCCTTGTGTTTTCATTTCATTAATATTGCTTAAGTAAACATATATAAATTAATATGAATGAAGTGTACAGGAAATTATGAATAACTACAGAACTTCTTTTTTGAGCGTACATACTTGCGAGGGGTTGTGAAGAGTTCACTCCCCTAAAGTGGGCTGTTTGTGGCCGTCAGTTTTATCTCCCATATAAAATGAAAACTTTGATGTGGTATAAATAAAATATATGTATAGTATGTACTCTGTATCAATGATATACCACTCGTTGTATAAATTTTTCATGAAAAGGAAACTCGGGCAAGCCTCGTTTCTTTTTCATGAAAAATTTATACATCTCGTGGTATATCATTTATACAGCGTACATACTATACATATATTCTCTCTTCCTCTCTCTCTCTCTCTCTCTCTCTCTCTCTCTCTCTCTCTCTCTCTCTATATATATATATATATATATATATATATATATATATATATATATATATATATATATATATATATATATATATATATGGACTCATACAATTGTAAAGGGAGATATGTCTATAAGAATGCTACATATGCATCATTAACGCTGGTCACTGTGATCCACTTCACTGATACGAATTAATGTCTGTTAAATGTTCATTCTGAATGCTAGAATAAATATGCTGATGAAGATCTGCGTTTCAGTTGGTACCATACTCTTACAGAAGAAGAAGATCTCTGATCTACCTTTCAGATCTGAACGGTTTAGATTGCTTTCTTGTTTGCATTTACGTCATGACTACCAGTCCCGGATTACCCATTAGGCAGAGTAGGCAACTGCCTATGGGCCCCGTGACTTTTATGGGCCCCATTAGGGGCCCCAAGGGGCCCCCATGAGACCGTGACCGTGGGTCTGGGGCCTCAAAAGTTTGACTGCCTATTGGCCTCCACGGTGCTTAATCCGGCGCTGATGACTACATATGCTTTGTGCATAACGTAAAACTCAGCTCTCAAGAAACTTTTGGATTCAGCCTGTCCTTATTGTTGATAACTGCCCACTAAAGTCAATTGTGCGAAAGCTGTTGGTGATGCTAGAGCGCTGTGTGAAAAGAATCACTATTGTCGTGTGATACAACATTATCACACGATGCAAGAAGATGCTGATGCTCAATGTACGTGACTTTGGTTTGAGATTACCTTATATTTTTTAATGTATCTGAAAACCTGAAACACATTGTTTTCCTGAATGAGTAACTTATAACAGGTAAATGAGGCTGATGGTATGGAAATATTCGCAAAAAACGCCACATTTATATACCACTTACATCGCATATGTTACACAGGAAAATAATTCCCAAAACACACACACACACACACACACACACACACACACACACACATATATATATATATATATATATATATATATATATATATATATATATATATATATATATATTCATATATGAAACATACATTAATGCGACGTCGAAATAATTTCCATCTGTCCACTTCAGACACATACATTGGTATGATAAGTATCTTTAAATTGAGATTTGTTTTACCATAGACAAGTAAATTAGCGTTTAGAACATCAAGCAGCACGAAGACACATTAACACTCAAAAATGCAAAGATTACGGTTGAATTTAAAAATTCAAGCCTGGTAGAAATATTAAGAATGCCCACAGTGGACTTATACAGTAAATGCTGAGTAATATCTATCTATCTATCTATCTATCTATCTATCTATCTATCTATCTATCTATCTATCTATCTATCTATCTATCTATCTATCTATCTATCTATCTATCTATCTATCTATCTATCTATCTATCTATCTATCTATCTATCTATCTATCTATCTATCTATCTATCTATCTATCTATCTATCTATTGAGCCACTACCGATCACCAGTAACTATTTTTAATCTCTCAAAGTGCTCTCTAATAGTATTAAGAAGTCACTTTGTGACATGTGCAGAAGTTCTCAATTTTATAAAATGTAATTGGGTCTTTAATAATTTATAAATAATTAAAGTAAATGTTAGGTTGTCTCACTTTTTATACTTCGAACTGACGTTTTGCTAGGAGTTTGGAAAGATGAAGTGAGGCATCTGCCTCCGTCAGTACAAATAGCCAATGAGAATTTAATCAAGTAATGTCTGCCAGCCTTTACCAAAAATGCCATGAAAAGTATTTTCAAGTCCGAAAGCTGGATGACGGTTGTTAAAGGAAATAACCTATTATCTTAACATGCGTTAATTTATTTCGCAATCGTATATATCAGCCAAATTTGTGAATGACAACTTTTAAGTATTTGCATAAATTTTAAATAAGGACGGATATAAGATCCATCCCCATATGTAAACAGTGAGGGCCACCAGGGATATTATACTTACGACTACATTAATTGCTGGAAATATGCGATAATTAATCATCTAAGCAATTTGTTTTAACACGGCTATATTACAACGAGAGGTGCCGGAGGTATGGAATTCCAGTACACGTTTTCAGTAATAGTTTCACAAACGATGAGGGGAGTAAAGGATGTTAATTCAAGCGGATGATTCATACATACTTGGCTGCTTGTTGCAAATGTCACGTTCGTTCCTAATCGCCTCAATTTTAGGAGAAATTTCGATCTGATCACAGCATTTTGAATATTGGACAACGTCTGCGTTCATTTCTGACATTTTAATCGCTGCAAAACAAGCCACATACCAGATTAGAATTGAACCATACGCAAAACGTCTGTGTTATATTATCTCAGTAATGGAGAATGAACAGGTACAGGTTTATTTCATATCTGCTGGACTGACACAAAGATAAATACTGTTTATCAATAAATTTAGCCAGAAAATAAAGTTTGCATATTTTCAGGAATTTCTATGTACAGTTTGGCATCCGAATTGCTGGAATACAAATGCGTTTTGTCTGCTTCTTCGGACAAAAATAATGCAATTAAATATTGTTCATTACAGAGTTATAGCTGTAAGTCTTCAATCATTTGACACTCGCTTTGGTGTGTGAAACTTGGCGGTTTCTGTAAGAATAATAATAAATATATAACTTGGCATTCTCCACTATGCGTCTACATAAGCGCGTTCTTCGATTTCCTTTATATGTCGGGAAGAGAGTTCAGTCTCTCATTTTAGCGCACTTCCTGGATATTTTAATTTGTATCTTGCTTTTGCTGATTCTTCTTGCTGAAACGACCTGCGGATGATTAGCGTTTTCTTCTTATGTTCGACAAATATATCTATCTTGATAAGTTGAATAATGTCCACACTGTAATCTGACAATGCTGAAGAGGAACTCTTCTCGATGAGATAAAATTATTTTCAATCATTTTAACTGATCATCAATGTATATATGGATTAGGCATGCCTTGAAAATACATATTTGCTAACATAGTCGTAACTGGTATCCAAGAAACAAAGACACGTATACGAGGTTCAAGATATTTAGTACAGAGTGAATCGTGGATACACTTATCTGCAAGGAGTTCACAAGCAGTATCCGTCAATTTGCAGCCCTTTAAGGAGAGGTATGCAAACAATCAATAATTATTAAGGGCATCGAAAATGATTCTGACCCACAGCGGACGATTAATAACGTACTCGACTGCATTTCAAAGGTAAGTCGTTTTTTTCTTCTTCTCATTTCATCTTTTAGTTCTTTTGTGTACTACCCATGTATAGCGTTGTCGTTGCCTTCCATACGCAAAAAAACATATCAATACTATCTTTAGCCAACCTGTATCTCAACCATTTGTTCCTTGCTTTTACAATAGTTTCCAGTATGTTTTTTTTTTTTAAAAAGTACATACTCCCCGTAGATTAGTTCAGGAGGGCTAATTTTACACACACACCCTCGCACGAACGAACACACACATATCTATCTATCTATCTATCTATCTATCTATCTATCTATCTATCTATCTATCTATCTATCTATCTATCTATCTATCTATCTATCTATCTATCTATCTATCTATCTATATTACAGCAAACCCTTCATGCCACGCACAATTGGAACGTGAAGTAACTTCCAATAAAAGTGACTATACATGATGCAAATCTCAAAAGTCACCATGAACTGTTGAACTGTGTGAATAAGTAATGGAATGGGATTGGGAGGCTGCCTACACGCGTTTCATGTCAGGCCTCAGTTGTAGTGGCATATTAAGGTAGTTACTTGTATTTCAATTATGATAAAAGTGGTTGCACTGGTTGTCTCTCCACGCCTACTGAAAGCTTGTGACTTTAACCAAGTAAAATGGGTCTTCTGGGAGATGGTTTCGCTAATAGCTTCTGCAGCCTGCATATAAGAACAATGGCTTCTAATAGAATATTTAATCTTTTTCTTATTATTAAACTGCTATTTTGCTATAATATAAATTCATTTCTGTTTCGCTCTTTATGTCTTTTATTCTCCACCACGGGTACAAAATGTTTGTTACCAAGATAATTTTATTATGAATTTAATTTCTGCGTGTTTACTGTGGCTATAAGTGGCTAATAAATAGTTCGCAGACGTAATCCGCATAAATGACGACTACATTCTGGTTGAGACATATCTACTTATATATTTGTGTCGTTAGTTTCCTTCGTTTTTGCATTATTATGGCATTGTTTGGGTTCTAAGTGACAAGCAGATTTGATTATCGTTTTCACTAGCCTGACGTCCGTACATAGATAGCTATTTGTTCCGGGAGTAACAACTGTGATACTTAATTTCCAACGTAGGCTGATTGATGAGGAGAGCTGATGTTTTCACTCTTTGTTGTTTTTTTTTTTGCATGCTGTCTACTGAAAATATTCTAGCACGTTTGGCGCGACAGTGGCCTTTGATGACCAAATGCATCCCATTTAGTATGTTCGGAAGCTTTACTTGCATGATCGCAACCGGCCGCAGCAAATTCATGCCTAGTTTTAAATTAATGATACGGATGAAGGGTTAGAACTGTTTTGGGATTAATTGCACATACAGCTAAAAGAAAAGTCTTGTGTAATATTTTTATTTTTAGATCTTGAGCGGACGCAAATTTCAGAACATAAAAGGTTATCCAGTTAATTTCCTCGCTGTTATTTTAATTATAGAGGATTAAATTTTCCAACATTAGAAACTTGAACGAGAGTAACATTAGATAAGAGGAATATTAAGAATGATTTTGTTTCCATCCGATTTGAAGAGTTGAGACTTGCCAGTCCTTTTATTGGTTGACTTTCATCAACTATCTTCGTTATGGACACGATACCTGTTACTAGGAACGCTTGTTGCAATGAATATGGAATATATTTTTAGTGAGGCAAACGTGTTCATATCTTTAATTTATGTTTCATCTACGCTAAATCTTCCAAACTTGAGCTCCACTGAATAGTTACTGAAACAACATAATAACCAGTGAATTAGATGAAAACTTCATAGTCCAAAACGATTTAAATAAAGATTATATTGTATATTCAGAAGACGATACTACTTCCTCTAGATCGCTGACAACTCGGTGAAGTGCTAGTATGCGGATTGATATTTTGTTTTTCATTTAGATGTAACACGGACTCGTATACCTTTTTGCATAATATGGTCATGCAACGTGATGTGTGAATTCACATTTGTCACTTATAATAACACCACACAAAAGTACGTTATGGTTGCAGTGGTCTAATTGTCTTGCTAAATATTCCATGTTAATTTCACTAGCAAAGCCGACGAAACAGAATAGCAAAATAAATCGCGTTTGTTCATTGTTAGTACACTGAACATTTTTAAATCAACGATTTAAGTAAAAGAGATAACATATTTCGTCTAGATTGATTTCGTGGATGTGAAATACAGTATCAACTTAGTTTCCTGCTGTCTTACGAATTGTCTCACGAACTGTATCTTTAATACTTGTATAAAGTACTACGATATATATATATATATATATATATATATATATATATATATATATATATAACATTTTAGTTTATATGGCCGAAGTATGTCCCGTAATTAGTATACTAGACACTAAACATCAACAAATATGGATTTTTCTGCGTGGAAAATTCAAAAGTATGTATAAAAAGTATCTCTGTATCTGACTTTTAACTATTTATTATATGCTGAGCAATGTGCCAGTAATTGAGATCAGTTAAACATGATATTGCGGATAAAAATGATCATGTGAATAAGAAATCGATGAAAAGAGAGATGATTAATAAAATGCCAATGAATGTGAATGCTTTTTCAGTTATTCAAGGTTTAGTCCATGTATACAATCACAAAAATAAGAACTCGCTATATTTTGCCAGATTGTAACGTTCCTTATTTTCAAAAGTAACAGTTATGATTAACAGCAGACTCTGAGACACGAGCCATGAACATGATGTTCAAAAAAGAATTCGAGAATAGTATGATTATGTTGAATACAAAATGTTGACATTTCAGGATTTAATTGTTTTATGAATAGTTTATGTATTGCACGCATGTGATAAATATAATACTTCAGCAATGTATGTAAATTAACAATCGCTGATATTTGAGATTGCAACAAAATTACGACTAATTGGGTTTCAAAGGTTAACATTTTTTAGGTTCTTATGGAATATGGCACTATATCTTTGTCATTATGCATCATTTCTTGTAGATTGTCATGACAACGTGTGAATTCATTGGGTTTTTAAAAAATTCTTTTTGATACTGGTTGAAATCACATTGGACCAACTGGCTGAATTATCACATGTTTACTATGGACAAGTTCTGAAAGGAATGTACTTTGGGATCTAAATAACACAGATCCAATTTGCAACGGAAAATTAAAACAAAAAAAAAAAACATGTCAGTGAGCACAGAAGGTGGTGTTATTCATTTATTTATTTTATCCATAATCAAAAGGAATAATTTATAACTGCCTGAGCCGTCAATACGCCATCAAAGTAAAAACATGACAGTTAACGTTTCTGAGCTGCAAATTATCATGAAGTGGCTCTAAAATTCTATGTAATTAATCAATGGATAATGTAGCTTGCGAGTAGATTGGTGCTGATTTGTGTGGAAGATAGTTTACGCTATTTTCGAGGTCAGAATGTTCATTCTGATATTAATTAATCATACTTTAATTACGTTGCTTCACTTTATTAAAGTTTGTAGTATGCCCATCTGTCCTTCGTGGTCCTTAACAAGTACACTTAAATACCGCTGCACGGCTTTAGTTGTTCTCACATTCTTGGCGGTAGAGCATTGTATCGCAGAAACCCTACCAGTGTACGAATCTTCTATGGTTGGCTAATATCTATGCTGAAAGGTAACTTCTTGCTGTTTATCACGATGACCCAATGCTGAGCTTTCAAATCTTAAATTTGGGTATCGCTTAATGTTATGCTCTGGACCCGGTCTGTTGAGGTAGTATGTATCTTGTACGTACCAACATAGAGTATCGATATTCTTCTTATTAAGAGAAGGCGGTTGGTTACACTATTATGTAATTTCGAAATATGCAGATACCTTGAATTGTTTCACAATTAGTTCATCATATGATATGGAGGCATAGCTTTAAATCCCAAAACTTGTCAGTTGTAATTAAAGAAATATAGAATTTTTTTTAGTCGTATAGCTATGGATTTTCTAAGAAACGGCGTACTTTAGATGTCGTATATGTTTCACTGTTACCACAAATCAAGTAGTCTTCTTTACCCCCCTCCCCTCCAACAGCAACAAATCTCTGACAATGTTTGTATTACTTAGATTTTATAACATTTAAAGAAAGTCAGACGTGTAGCAACAAAAAACTAAGTTCCCACGAAGAAAATAGTTTTAAAAAAAACAAGGACAAGAAATTTTGGAAATGGTAATGGAATGAGATGGTTATTCTAAATTTGTGTGTTTCTACTCATTGTAAGTAAAAACGTAGCGGTAAAATCCCAAACCTCCCACGAAAACACGAGCAGAGATACACAGTCAACATTATCTGTTTAAATTACCGAGAAGTGCAGTTAACTAAACAGAATGAGACACATATAAATGTAAAAATTTGGGAAAGCGCCTGAAACTGCGGCCAAAGATATGTCATCATGAACTCCAATTTGACAGAAATTAGCGTTAAGGTCGACCTGGCGAATGGCGTATTTGACAGCAAACAGTGTTAAGGTCCACCAGGTGAATGCTGTATTTGACAGAAATTAGTGTTATCGTCTGCGTGGTATCGTATTCATTGTCTTAAAGATGTGACATATAAGATTATAACGGTGACCGAAAATTTCCAGCCAGATAATAATAATTTCAAAGTTGAGAAAATGACTGTTACGTATATTTGATTTAAATAATTTATTTATTTTTGTCAGATTCAAATTTGACATTTTGGATTAAAAATTCATTCATTGGAAAATTTTCTAGAAATTTCCTCTACAAGTAAACAACAGATGTTAACCTCATTTTCTGACCTTGCTTCAGAGTGTAAACAAGCTTCTAAAATGATTGGTTGATTCCAAGGACATTAGAGCTTTATTTTAAAAAATGATTGGTTGATTCCAAGGACATCTTTCTAGATCATGATGTTTGCGTGATTTCTGGAACGTGAGATTGTTCTGAGAGATTCTGGAAGGTCGTGACCCCTTTCTTGTTTACGTAAAAACAGGTATATAAGTGATGTTTTGGAGCGAGATATTTAGTAGAGGTTGGGCTTTTATAATATTAAGTTGTGTCTTCTTTTTGAGTTATTATAAATTACCTTGTACTGGAAATTGTGTTAATTCGTTTAGATTCAGGAGGATTTGTTTTGTTATTTGTTTGGAAAGGAATTGTGCTAGAGAAATTTTATTAACTAAAATTGACTTCATCACGTGACATTGTCGTCCATATTGGATTACATCGTCAAGATTCGAACCTGGAACTATTAGGACATTTTATTATCAGGACTCTTGCAATTCCACTAGTGGATTATATTGTGAATTCTCTTTTGGATTAATTTTTGGACTTGATTATCTAAAACCGTAAGTTTATTTATTTTCTTTTATGAAAATATTTGTACTTAATAAATTGTTTGTTAAATTTTACAAGCTTGTTATTTTCACTTCTTTCTATGTTGCTGCTTATTCGAGCCTAAGCACGTAACAATGACACTTAAAAAGTATTTACATTATTTAGAGGAACATTTAAATAAGACAGAAGCACACTTTCGCCGGAACAATGTATAGTTCTACGTCATTCAGAAGAGAGCGAGCAGAACGCTATGGTTTGATGAAACACTTAGTTTTCCGTTCGCTGAAACAATAGACATAGAATGGGCGACTGTTAAATCTAATCAGCATGGAATTGCCTAATTTAATCACTACAACGATCAGGTCTATTTTCACCGCAAAGCTCATGAAGTATTTGATCACATGTGTATAACAAGGATGTATAATAATTACCCACAAATCTACATAAAATACAGAAGGCCTTGTTTCCTTTTCTGAATGAAGATGGATAGAACATTAGTACTGCTTTTTTGAAATTTGGCAATTTCATCGTTGATTGTGTTATTTATGCATTTGATGAAAATATTCAATATATTGTACAATCTCATCATTGATTGTATTATTTTATGCATTCTATGAAGATATTCAGTACATTGTACAATCTCATCATTGATCGTTTTCTATATGCATTAGATGAGATATTCAATATATTGTACACACATTATTGATCGTTTTCTATATGCATTAGATGAGATATTCAATATATTGTACACACATTATTGATCGTTTTCTATATGCATTAGATGAGATATTCAATATATTGTACACACATTATTGATCGTTTTCTATATGCATTAGATGAGATATTCAATATATTGTACACACATCATTGATCGTTTTCTATATGCATTAGATGAGATATTCAATATATTGTACACACATTATTGATCGTTTTCTATATGCATTAGATGAGATATTCAATATATTGTACACACATTATTGATCGTTTTCTATATGCATTTGATGAAGATATTCGATATATTGTACACACTCATTATTGATCGTGTTCTTTATCAAATAGTTAATATAGTATATACATATAGTATGTGCAGGTTTATACTTGTAATAAGATAGTATATTCAAATATCAAGTTATGTGATTCTGATTGGTCAAATAAGGATATGAATTATTGCGCAGTATTCTCTTTATTAATTCTCACCAATCATTTGAAAATTTTCCTTATCCCATATTCTGGAACGTTTGGTTATTACTATTGCTATCAACAGTTTGGGGCCATTTTCTGAATTGATTGCCCATAATAAATTATAGAAGATAGGCCATGTCTTTCTGAATATGGCCAATTTATACCACATGGTTTTGTTACGTCATGCGCTAAAACATTAAACCCAAACAAGAACAACAACAAATAAAACAAGGGGAATTTGTCAATTGATTGCTGGCGTGGGGAGAGGGGTGTGCGGTATATTTATAACATGAAATCCACCCTATATATGAAAATGGTTTCAATGTTAACTAATTTGAGGAAATAAATCCACCTCTGTATAAAGAAACATGTGGACATAATCTGGTCTCCAAACTGAGAGATTCTTATCCAACCATAGCATCTTTACGCGTAGAAATAGCTCAACCGATTTAATGTTTCTTATTATGTGAAGTAATTCGGACTCTAAATAAAATGTATCTATGTCTGCTGAAGTCTACGTTTCCAGGTCGGATGATGTAAATATCCTGTCACACATATTACTGTAAATCGGGAAATATTTGCATCTATAATCAGTCAGTCACACGAAAATACAAACGTACTACTTAATAGTGAAACGGACATACTTTCGCTGTTAATCAAGAACACTTACAAACCTCGAGTCAAACTATGCGACATCATACTGAACGTGCATATACATACTGTGTTGAACAATAATGTTGCTAATCCAAATATCATATTTATAAAATCATTAGCCATTCGAAATCCTCTGTGTATGCCTTTTAGGAAGATATTCAGAATATTGTATGTACTCATCATTGATCGAGTTATGTATGTCTTTGACGAATATATTCAAAATACTGTAGATGTAAAATAAAGCAAGGTTTAGTCACCATAACCATTCCAATTCATAGACAGAGTCAAACATGATTATGACGTTCTCTGCTAAACATTTGAAAACAAGTGTGGCCTTTAGCAGACTACTCTCAAATGTATGTAAACTCTAATGCATAATTTGCAAGTGTCTTCATAGACAATGTATTCCAGACCCTGCTGTTTGCATCGAAACGTGGACGGTGTACAGATGCCATGTCCAGAAGATTGAGTACAACTGACGAAGATAAGAATGTAAGACGGAATCACAGGTAATGAGGTTTTCACACGGCCAGTTTCTCCAACCAAGCACAAGACCATAACTGAAATGGGCAAGTCATGACACCGAGATTTAAGACAAAGGTCTATAAAGCAAAATCGTCCACGGCGAGCAGAAAAAAATCAATCTCAGGGAGTTCAAAAGAAACGCTGGAATGATATTTTCTAGCATATCCAATACCGTGTCAGTGTCGAATGTCACTGATGTAATCGACACACGTTTCAATCGAAACGTTGTAAACATTTGCGTTGAAATCCATGTTTTGTATATAGCGCCTGAACTGAGTGACATCCCAGAAAATGAGCAACCGTTCGAAGATAATGTTGCATGTGTCAGATGTTAAATTGGTTAGAAGGCTATTTGAAGAAAGTTAAAACACGTGGCTGTTTAATCTTGGACGGCAATTATTACACGTGTTTGTTTAATATTGGAAGTAAGTTATTACACGTGTCTGGTAACATATATCATGCTAAGTGGTGTAGTATGATGGAATCGTTAGACGGAACGGGTCATGTGACAGTGACACCTCATATAATCTAAGGATTAATTTAGCTTTGGTTTTGTTAGAATATCACAAGATGGTGATATTTTGAATTTGAGGGTAAAGTTACTTAACGACTAAATAAATGATTGTGTGTATCACAATTGATATCAGAAGGTAAAATAATCAAACAAAGAACCCTAAACGTATACATTATAAGCAATATGTCTATCTTACATTTTCTATAGGATTACCTTTTATATTCGTTTAGCGTCATCTAGATTTAGATGCTCTAGTCAGGAACGTAGGATAGAAACCTGAAGACATGGTAATGCTAATGGTATTGCCATTTAATGTCTCGACTAAAACCTTTAATAAAATTGGAATACTATTTTGTTACATGCTATTATATTGCCCTACAGTATTGAATTATTTTTGCATACATCTTATGTATCACGGGATGGTGAATTGTAATGCATACCATATTTATAAAATATTTCTTTAGGTCTCCGTAACAATTTTGGAATTGTAGTGCCTCGTCCATCTCCATAAAATGTTCCGGATTTTTAAAGTCACCGGTATATTCCGTGTTACTTTCAGAATGTTAGTATTACATTTAGTTTTGGTATTACGTTTAGTCTTGGTATATTATTATTGCTAGTTTTAACAGAATTGTTTTACACTCTATATTTTTATATTTTTCATCCGGTTTATTCCAGAAATATACCAGAAACAGCAGAAGCAGACAGAGACATCATATTTAATCGTTATAAAACTATAGAATTATAGATTTGTGGAGAAGAGAAGGGAGGATGGGACTAGCGTTAATGGGACACATTGTTTGTTTACTCCCACCATGTTAAATTCACTTAAAATTATATAGTGACATACTAATATTCAGTTCTCGTTATTGTCTTATATAATCGATTCACAATCTTTTTTTCTTCATCTGCGTCTCACGACTTCGTTTCCACATTTGAATAAGTTATGCCACAAATTCATGGCGACCCTCAATGACCCTCCAGAATGGCCTCGCGACCATGATTTGCATATTGGAATTGATCCCCAATATGCGTTTAACATTAAATTCCATTATAATCAGAAGTGATGCAATCAAAGATGTCTGGAGAGTGGACTTTCCGACGTATAACCAAACGTGATTTTATATTTTTTTTTTAAACCGCTGAATATCTCCCAAAGTCAAACTGAGAGCCTTTTACCAGGATTTTCCTTGCCCTCATACTGTCGCTCATTTTTAATCGTTTCTAAATATCAAATTCGCGTTACACTCACTTCCGATGATATCCAACTATATTAATTAACTACTCGCAGATCTATGCCGTACGTAAAGAGGCACGGCAAACTTATGTGTGTGTTATTAGCATTTTTAACGTAGCTTTAACAATTCAGTCATATCGCTACGATGTCTGCGGTGAGGCAGTTTTATAGTGGTGTCTAGCACTGGGGCATCATGCTGCAGACATGTATCATGATGTCCCACCCAGTCACATTGTCCTGACACCAGGCCGACCAGTCATAACACTAACCTCTTAATGCTGAGCGCCAAGCGAGACAGCTGTTACTACCATTTTTGTAAGTATTGGTATGACTCAGCCGGGGATCGAACCCACGACCTCTCGCTTTCGCGGCGGACGCTCTAACCACTAGGCCACCGGAGCGGTTTGGCTAACTTATGAATAGCTTGTTATATGCATAAAGAACTTATTAAGGCGCTTAGTTTTACTTACTAATTTTAAGAGTCAGTATTAACTTAAATTTTTCAGTACTGATTAAAACTGTTTATAGTATGTCTCCCTACATACATGCATACATACATACATACATACATGTATACATACATACATTTTATCTTCAATTACCTCCAGTGCATAAATTGACTCTCAGACATGACATTAAACTAACTATCGACTGACTTCATTTCAAATAGTACTACTGCAAGAAAAAATATATAATGTTGTTTTTTTTTTCTAGCAAGCGCTCGTTAGTGACCTTACACATTAATATGGTTCTCTGGCATGTATTGCTAGACAGTAAACGAGTGCAAGCTAACTGTGCAGCAAGAATCGTATACAACCAATTAAATGCTGATATACCTGATTGTAAACAGATTTTGTAGATAAATATCTCCGTTAATTGGACAAAATATTCATAATTTGTACATCGTTATGCTTTGCATTTACAGAGACTCTCGTACAATCTTACCGACATTCTGAAGTGCGACTTTCTTTAGAATATATTAATAACTTTGCCACAAAAAAAGGGTTACATTCAGAGATAGAATACCTTGTTTTCTGAGAGACATTGAGTTGAAACTTTCTGGCTAATTGGAAAGTCAATGTTATTTCGTATTTTTCTTATTGCGTCTAAGATTATACTTTGTCTGGTCAATGCCCGCATACTATTCTTTCAGGAAGATACATGGTCCTACGGATTAACATTTAAAAACGGGAAGAAAATTATCTTGAGGTGAGTAGAGAAATAAACATGTGCAATTATGAGTGTTGTTTAACAAAGTTATTTGTTAGCGTTACATAATTTGCCTTATTAGGAGTTGAGTAAGTATCGATGGGACAACATTATTTACCAATAATAATAATAATAATGATAATAATAATAATAATAATAATAATAATAATAATAATAATAATAATAATAGTAATGCGGACTTTGTATAGAGCCTAATCTTACGAAGCTCTAAGCGCTTTACACCATCAATAATGATATGACTACACTACAGAACAACAAATGACAAAAACAATGAAATTGGAAAACATAAAAACATGCTGAAAACATATAAGATACAAAACATGATTAGGTCGCTAAGTTTGTCCCTGCAGTACAATAGATAAATCAGTACAACAGATAGATTATCTTTACAATAGATAAGTTGTAAATCTTAGGATTTACAACTTATCTTTCTCAATATAGTTCATTTATGTTCTGAAAAGTTATGTTATGCATTTACAAAACAGACATTATCTATCTTTAAACCAACAACACCAATATCTCACTGATTATATTTTATTCCATGTAAAAGTACATCAACGTTACTAAGAACACATGTATGTGTATTTACTCTTAACTGAACTATTTAGCTTAAAAGAAAAACGACTATTTACATACAACTGATTTTAGGATTTGCGCTCATAAACTTTACTCAACGTTTTGAATAATAAATATTAATCGAAAAATAAAAATAAAATCGTATTTGATATCAAAGAATGCAACCATTGGATTGGTCAAAACAGGCCTAAATTAAAGGCAAGAAAAAGCCTCGTGGCCTTGCGCATGCGTAACAATGGCTTGGTACGAATGTCAGCGGCTTTATTGATACAAAATACTTTAATAAATTAATATTAACATTTATATGACATATATACTGAACTTGTTTGATTTTTACCAATATCTGCGTATTTTAGTGAGTTAATCTGGCGTGTGATTGGATGAGCGTGAGACAATGCTAATGTGTACTAAAATCATAAATTAAAATTTTACCTAGATCATAATGAGGGATATCGTATTAATGTGGTCCATATGTGTTTGGCTAATTGAGATTATTCCTCCAAAGGGACTGTACTTTAACAGATTTTGATCAAGTTTATTAAAAAGACCACTATCACTAATGTGTCGACATTGTTTCATAAGGGCAATGTATACACATGTAAGTGAAATGATTCCTTGTCTCCTTGATCGAGTTGGTATTCCACGTGCATGCTATATACTTTGTTTGTTGCTTAAAAATAAAATAAGCGATGGTGCATATATGGGCTCCTAATATTTAAATATCGACAAAATCCATTCTCAACCTATGTTAAAAATATGAATATTTCCAGTTTGCCGAGGTTATAGCAAGGCATATGGCTAGATTTCGCATCAGATTTGAAGCGAACAATAAGATCTCAGACAAATTCAATCGCCCAAAGCTTTTCTTTAATAATCGTGCAAACTAGCTCCTAATAAGCTTAATTTATTATCAGTTCGAGTCAGTGTTTGACATGGATTGTATAATACTTAGTACGAAGGTTTAAATAAGTTTTAAAGAAGGTCGCTATTAGTAGCATTGTTACATATGACTAACAGGATCAGGCGTCGTATTGTCACACAACATAAATACGGTCGCAAAACCATATTGTATTAACCTAAGCAATTTATAGATACCAGTATCTAACGACTTTAACATAAACACAACAATCATGGTAGCAAGGGATAATGTGTATTTGTTTATAATGGTAACATCCAGACAAATGACAAATGAAAATTAAATAAGGGATCGAAATAACATCTGACAGTGATATATGTCTTCTCGAAGTACTTTTGTTCTGAAAAAAGTAAGAATGAAGAAGGGATCTGGCTTGAAGAGAAAACTTCAAAGAGCTAAAACAATACAGCTTGATGTACGAAAATAGATTTGTAACAAAAACTTATGGATTTGTTGAAAAGGGAAAAGAGCAAATCATTTTCAATTTACTCAAATAAAAAAGCATATGTAATCGAAATGTTGAAAACATTCTGGATACTTGAAGGTAGAAATATTTCTCTTAAACTTAAATCAGAAAATGCATGTTGACTTTTAACCGTGCTTATTGAAGGCTATAATAACGCTCGTCTCTTATCAATATACATGACTCGAGTAAAGGCACTACAATAATCGATCCATATATTAGCTACTTAAACATCACGACAATTATCGATCCATATATTAGCTACTTAAACATCACGACAATTATCGATCCATATATTAGCTACTTAAACATCAGGTCAAATATCGATCCATATATTAGCTACTTAAACATCACGACAATTATCGATCCATATATTAGCTACTTAAACATCACGTCAAATATCGATCCATATATTAGCTACTTAAACATCACGACAATTATCGATCCATATATTAGCTACTTAAACATCACGTCAAATATCGATCCATATATTAGCTACTTAAACATTACGACAATTATCGATCCATATATTAGCTACTTAAACATCACGACAATTATCGATCCATATATTACCTACTTAAACATCACGACAATTATCGATCCGTATACTAGCTACTTAAACATCACGACAATTATCGATCCATATATTAGCTACTTAAACATCACGACAATTATCGATCCATATATTACCTACTTAAACATCACGACAATTATCGATCCATATATTAGCTAATTAAACATCACGTCAAATATCGATCTATATATTAGCTACTTAAACATCACTACAATTATCGATCCCTATATTAGCTACTTAAACATCACGACAATTATCGATCCATATATTACCTACTTAAACATCACGACAATTATCGATCCATATATTAGCTACTTAAACATCACGACAATTATCGATCCATATATTAGCTACTTAAACATCACGTCAAATATCGATCCATATATTAGCTACTTAAACATCACTACAATAATCGATCCATATATTAGCTACTTAAACATCACGACAATTATCGATCCATATGTTACCTACTTAAACATCACGACAATTATCGATCCATATATTAGTTACTTAAACATCACGTCAAATATCGATCCATATATTAGCTACTTAAACATCACGACAATTATCGATCCATATATTAGCTACTTAAACATCACGACAATTATCGATCCATATATTAGCTACTTAAACATCACGACAATTATCGATCCATATATTAGATACTTAAACATCACGACAATTATCGATCCATATATTAGCTACTTAAACATCACGTCAAATATCGATCCATATATTAACTACTTAAACATCACGACAATTATCGATCCATATATTAGCTACTTAAACATCACGTCAAATATCGATCCATATATTAGCTACTTAAACATCACGACAATTATCGATCCATATATTAGCTACTTAAACATCACGACAATTATCGATTCATATATTAGCTACTTAAACATCACGACAATTATCGATCCATATATTAGGTACTTAAACATCACGACAATTATCGATCCATATATTACCTACTTAAACATCACTACAATTATCGATCCATATATTAGCTACTTAAACATCACGACAATTATCGATCCATATATTACCTACTTAAACATCACGACAATTATCGATCCATATATTGCCTACTTAAACATCACGACAATTATCGATCCATATATTAGGTACTTAAAAATGTATTGATTTGAAACTCCTAAATTTGAAAAATGCAAAACAGGTAGAATTTAAAATAAAATACAATATATGCAGATTGCAACTTACCAATTATACCTAATAGATATTTTAAATCAAACAAGTGATTTTAGTTCATTTGGTAAATTAAAAACCGAAAGACTTTAAAAAAGAGAAATATTTAGGTGATGTCTACGAGGAGGAGTTGCCCATATACGACAAACAAGATGACATATACAAAGCTGAAATGACTGTGAAGTCTAAACTAATGAATGGCAAAACTTATGCTGATGGATATGGGGGAGGAATAATACACAAATAGCAGTAAATAATACGCAGAATAACTTTGAATTTTTGATAGATAACGAGATTCTTGAATATGATAGATGTGAACACAAATAACGCATGCATTAGAAATGAAGGAACACAATCTTTTGCACAGCACTCAAGTTTATAATGATCACAAAACCAGAGGGAAAGAGCAAAATACATAATACAATATCAATTTAAATGACAAGGTTACACATGAATAACCCGAAAAGGTGGCTATAATACACATATGCTTAATGTAGTTTCTGCTTACACATGTCTCCCAACATCCAATATTTCATACAAAAAATTAATTTTTCATTTTTCATGTCGCCTATTAATGTAACTATCTAAATTTGAGGATTGCTCTTTGGTAATAATATATGTACCTAATGTTTGGCTTCTTGAGTACGTTATTACGTCAATCGAATCGGCGATCCTAACTAAGCGTCCACAGAACCAATTAACCTGCATCGAGATTAGCGGATTGCCGTTGCCTTTGTTCGTCCTATCACACTTCTTCTTAACAACATATACAACAAGCATATCTCCTTTTTCTCTTCTTTCGTCTGACATTACTGGTAGTGGAGGCCAATTGGAATAAGTTTTAACCCTCTGATCATTTATGAAAATCAGCCAATCGTTAGTAATTAATAAATTTATTTCGATTTACCTTTGTATCAGGATGGTAAGTAAATCCCTCTTCATTGGACCCATGACATTAAATCCTACACAAAACTCAGTTCTTTTTAGTAATAATCCCTGTCAAAACAGAACACATGTGCAACCGTCGGTCACTGACATATGCTAAAGCATGCGTAGAGAAAGCATCATAACCTCGTTCATTCCGATTTTGAACTTAATCTGTTCTTTATCATATGCTTATTTTTGCCTCCGTTAACTTTACATTGTCAGAATCGTGCAGTTCTATATTGCACACCTTCAAATTGTACTCACAAGCTCGACACGTGTGCCTAATAGTCTATTAAGAGCTACTTTGTAAACGAATCATGTACACTCATATAGTTAGCCCTTTATGGTTTGGCTGATTAAATTTGTTTCTGAAGGAACTAAAGCAGATGTTTCGTAGGTTGCCATATACCAGGTGCTTTGCACTATTTCGCGTTAATATTTTTGATACAATGTTTCGAATTTAGGCTAGCAATAGATGCCAGAGTTCATAAAATTGCCTTCTTAATTTGGTAAGAAGAATGGAAAAAATGTACTTACAGCTGTACATCCTGAATTTCCTCCAGATGTACTTTATTAGTTCTGCTAATCCGAATTATATGAGCCATGTCAGGGGTTCTAAAGTTTGATTACACATTTCGAAATGATACTGTAATTTCGACTACATTTTAAGTGCAATTACACCCTCTTTACTGCAATCAAAATGAAATGAACATTACACCCCATAGCGTCGTTTTGATAATTACAATTGAAAGACGTTTCTCACATTATTATTCTAAACATTCAATGACAGAACAGAAACATACTTGCTTGCAGATGTCAACACGCTGATCCCTCGCTGCTGAAATCAGTTGTACTACATGTAGAAATGGCACATATAAATCCAGTTCATAATCATAAAACCAACAAACTCTATTCATTCCAGACCAAATGGAAAAAATGTTGCGATGCTCATTCATTCACAACATGACTCTAAATGTAACTTTTAAGTAGAGCAAACGCAATTTTATTTCGAAAGTGATGTAAGCGCGACTAAATTCACATATTATGTGGGCGGAGTTATGTGCGTATTAATAATGTTGTTGTGTACTGATGAATATGTGCCTGTGTATTTCGTTTGTACTGTGTTTCCTGTAGAAACTAAGCCTGAGGTATAATAACAGAATGAGCATATAATACACAGATAATGCATGGGGACAAATGAACTCATTTTGTTGGTTGGATATACTCCCAAGGTCGTGAAGTATTTCCATCCGAAAAACTCGTTCGAATTTTTCCCAAAAATACAGTAACCTATAAATCTGGAATAAAATACATGCCATCACATGTAAAATCGGAAACAGATTGTAATTATCATATCTAAATATTCTTTAAGTATTTCTTGTGGAACTAAGTCAGAACAATATTGTTTAGATATGCCTTTTTCGGGTTTTGTTTCGTCTATTCTAGTCTATTTTGGACAGAGTTGTCACCATTTGTGATCAAAATTATAGGTACAAGGAATTTGACGGAATGATGAGATCTTACAGCAGTTGGATTCCAGGCATTCAGCGTCATCATTGAGAGACGTCAGGGACACCGAATGCTCACTAATAGCTGTTGTTCAAGTGGCTGAGTGCACTACAGAACAGCTACCGGTACATAACGGTTTATTGTCATAGTCGCTCATTTTAATGAAATACTATAATTATATGCACGCCCCACCGAGCCAGAGATAGTATAAATAAAATTAAACTCGTCCACACGTCAGCCTTTGTTAGAGTTTGCGTTTAGATCAGTTTTCAAGCAATGCGATTTATATCAGTGTTCCATTAAAATTATCTTGTCCGTTATATGCAGAATGTATGATTTACCGTACTGCTTTTGAAAGGAAAATTTCTTCATGAACATGGTTCCTAAAACCATAAGGGTATAGGAGCTATAAATCTGATTTGTATTATTGAAAATGTTTCTTGGCTAGAATAATCAGCTTGGAATACCAGTCTCTGAATGGGAGCCATCTCAGATCAAATTATATCAACGGTTCTTAATTGGAAACTAATTAGAAAAGACTCCAGACCAGTTTATATCAAGCATCCCGTCGAGAATGTGGTATGAATATCGACAGCTATGCAAAATCCTATTACTTTTATAGATTTTTAACCCCAGGCGGACATTGAAATCATCTCATTGAAATATTAGCCGTATTCCATTCTCGAAGAAACACTATCGTTCTCCTATTTGTGCACAATTTGGTCGAGTAATAAATATGATAACGTTACTTTTATTGATGGCACGTGCATAACGTGTGATGATATTTTATTCAATTTGGAAAACTAGATAAAGTGTTATTCATTTTCGGAATTTGGGTCTGTTATATATAGTTTTTATGTTTAATTATCAGCGTTTATTGATTCTGATCGTCTTTCCTTTCTTATCAGCGATGCAAAGAGCATTTATTTATATTCAGAATTTAGAATTGCTGACAAAATGCAACTGTATAATATGGCATTGTCATTTTTTAAAAAAATCCTTTGAAAACGAATATGAGACATACGTGTAATAAGATATACCAAAACTTACCAGAATCATGTAGATATACGATGATGGGGTCAACAATAGCTGGTAGTGTATAATGTCAGTATGACCTTATGCATAACCTCGTAATCTTTCAACTAAAAAGGGTCAGTTGTTAATAAAGGTCAGTAATTGCAAATTAAAACTTGTAGACAACTTATCGTTGTTCTAGGCGCACCGAAATCATTGTATTTGATGTCTTCGAGACGCACTTAGCATAATTCTCTAATTTTAAATGTTTGAAATGCAAGAATCAATACTCATTAACTTTATCAGCAGGCTTTAGTCAATGGCGCTGTCAAAGGCAGCCACAACATGATGATGGGATATTGCATTTGATCAGTAAGATACTGGAAAGGAACAATTCCGGTTACGGAATATTTCATCTGGCACATCTGAAAATGTGTCCTTGAGTTTGAAACTGAATTAAAGGATGCCCTAATCAGCCCATGAGCGCCATAGGACATGATATTTCTCTGACATTATTTATTATCGTCTGTTTTCGATCGTATGCAATATGATATATATATATATATATATATATATATATATATATATATATATATATATATATATATATATATATATATATATATATATATATATATATATATATATATATATATATATATGTATATATATATATATATATATATGTATATATATATATATGTATATATATATATATATATATATATATATATATATATATATATATATATATATATATATATATATATATATATATATATATATACGTGTGTGTGTGTGTGTGTGTGACACTAAGTATACTGTATTATTATAAAATTGTTCGTTCCTAATAATTTCTGATCACTTGTTACGCTTCATCAGATTCAGAATTTTAGATAATTATTGTGTGTCACAATGTATATTGATAATTTGGCAAACACTTGTAAAACAACACCGAAAGAAACAATACATCTTTCAGTTACAGTATTTGTATTTTACCTGCAAAATAATAATTTGTATACGTCTTTCATGATACACGAACCTTCTCGTGATCAATATATTCCTAGAATTCAATCGACGACGATTTTTTTTATGGATCTTCAATCTATTTAAATGGACAGGTCAGTGTGGTCCGTGTAGATACCATTTTATTTCTATGGATGATTCTAAATGAGTTTGGTTATCACGAAAACTTTGTTATACCTATTTCTCTTCTTGATTCTACGTAGTACGTTAATTAAAACGAAAAAGAACACAGGTACATAGTTTCGTGTCTCCGATAGGCTACCGAAAGTGTGTGAGAAAGTAAGTCCACCTGGGTTGGTGTCACTTAGTCTTCCAGGGGATAGGGTTGTTCCTGTACCAGAAAACTATATAGTTACGTGCAAAGATTGACTCACTTGAGCCGGCCTTGATAGCTCATGTTTCCTCTATTTCCATGTACCTCAGGACAACAGTCGTTATCAACTTATGAGTTGACAAGTACTACAAATTATAGGGGCCCCGAGTGGCCGAGTGGTCTAACGCGCTTTCCGTTACGGATCACTGCCGTCTCATCTCCCTCTGCGTGGGTTCGAGTCTAAGATTCGGCTTATGTAGTTATGTGAGAAAGCTTGCCAGTAGCTTTTCGTGGGTCGGTGGTTCTTTCCGTGGGTTTTCCTGGGTTCTTCCTCCACCAATAATACTGGCCGCCATGTATAGCCTATCGTGTGCTGAAAAATGGCGTTAAACCCTACAACAAAACTATAAATTATGGGGTCCCGAGTGGCCGAGTGGTCTAAAGCGCTGTTCGTCCATCTCACCTCTGTCTGGGTGGGTTCGAGTCTAAGATTAGGCTAATGTAGTTATGTGAGAAACCTTGTCAATAGCTTCTCGTGGGTCGGTAGTTCTTTCCGGGGGTTTTCCCGGGTTCTTCCTCCACCAATAATACTGGCCGCCATGTATAGCCTATCATGTGATGAAAAATGGCGTTAAACCCTAACAACAACAACAACAACAACAACAACTACAACAAAAACAACTACAAATTATTATCTATATTTACTTAGTTACTACACTTATCTCTAATGACTGAACACATATTCACAAAAAGTATATACAGACTGTTCGATGTTAAGAAATAGGCAGGGTCCATTTTACAAAACTTATATATGTTCTCCTGTTCTAAAAAAGTGTCGTGAATAATGTACATATGACGTCTGCTTCTGAAAACTGAGTATTTACTCAGATCTTGCAAATTTCAGACACCTCAAAATCAATAAATAATGGCTGAAATCTAACAAAGCTTAAATAGATATGTGAATACAAATGCCAAATACGCTATATTTATATTGAAATGCCTCAAAACCAAAACATCTGTTAACCGAAATGTTAAAGAAGTTCTGAATCTTTTCTTCTTAAATAGGATTCTTCTTCTTTAGTAAATGAAACCTCATAACCTCTGAGTACAGAAACAATTTTCGATCCAAATTGTAAATTTACATTTCATCGATGCATGGAAATTTACAGAGTAAATGATACTGTATTGCAATGGTTTCGCCAAGCTAGGATCAAAACATTCCAATCTGATGCACTCTTGTATCTGCAATAGCTTCACACACACCCACACACACACACACACACACACACACACACACATTATTTCACAGCATACATCTGATTATTAGTTGATTTGCCAGAAACGTGTAATGTCATGAAATTTTCTTTAACTTATAATATTTTTGCACGAGAATGCACCTTGACTGTAACAATATATTTGCTTATTATGCAAGTCCGCCAACCGTGACTCCTATATCCAAAATATTTTCACTGTTTCCTGAAAAAGTATGGATTTCAATTTAGAATCAAGTCCCATGAGGTGTGCATCTATTCTCTTCCTACATATAATGCTTTATGTCATATGGGCTTTCCGATCAATCGTCAAAATGAGAATGGAAATTAGAGGAAATGTCATCTAGGCACTATTTGATTTATTTTAAAAACCACAATCTAAGCTGCATGCCTCACATGTTAAAAACAGATTGATGTTTGCAGTTTCCGGTGTTTGCGGCGAAATATTTTTTTCCAGTGTTGATTTTCATATCCTTTATTGTTACTTTGCTGACTTGGAAACCATTTCCTATACTGATCATAATTATACTTGATATCTCAACAAGTTTACGCAATCGTCACAACAATAACTCTGAAGTTCATAGGATAAAGGAAAAGAGAATCCTATATGGAATGCCCTTGTGTTGATCTCTGATGATCGCTGTGCTGAGTTGATGTGGTAGACAGTACGGTACTGATGGGATAATATAAATTTTAAAGCTCTATAGCTGAGGGTTTAAAATCGACTGCACGTAAAAGTATTTAAGAAACAAAGTTAAAATGAATGCATAAATATTTTATGCTCTGACAGAAACAAAATGGCTTTTAGGTTATCTGAATAGTGCAGAAGTGGAAATCAGCAACACAAACGACACTGAAGCTTAAACAATCGCATGTCCTGATTATTGTGTCGACGTTACGTACAAGACTACTGAATCTATTATACATTTCTTGTCGTGTGTGTGTGTGTGTGTGTGTGTGTGTGTGTGTGTGTGTAAGTGTGTGTGTGATTTGGACAATCAGAAGAGGTCCAGTCCAGTCACACAGCGACAGAGAAACGTAAAGATTTTAACAGATGTTCCAGCTGTTCTGCTTCAAACAAGAAACTGTTTATCTAGTAAATATGTACATTGATTTCATTTCTTTTGATTTTCAGTTTAGTTACAATGGTATACAAAATAGTATTAAATCCATTCAGTAATTCCGTAAGATAATTACTTTTAGAATGCCCGACTACGATGCTTCACATTAAATAACTGGTGCTGATTATTCACATTCATGTTTACTTTTGGATATACTGGTTGTTGAAATGGATTCTGGCATAGAGAACTCTCTGCAAGTTAATATAATTCATCGAAGATGTCTGTTGCTACATTCGGTCACGGTACGAGTTAAGACTTCCATGAACTGGCTGGTGATATCGTTGTTTCATCCTTTGCCATGTAGGCAATTATACCAGTATGTGTTGTCCACAGTAGGTTAACCCTTGGATGCAGCAGACATGGAAAATCATTTGGTCAACTTCAGTCGTGTTATTGCTCTTGCTCTCGTGCATAGCAGAGGTTTTCAAAGCTTGCCTCGAATTCGTGATGTTCAGACCCCGAGTTCAGAGCGACCACCGCATTTACTCAGACATCGTTGTACCATGTACTTACTGGTCATGTTCAGCTTGTGATTGATTAATACCGTATGTAAAATACAGTGATTTGATGTAGTCATGGTATGCCATTGACAGGCTTTTAAATATACATAATGCTTGTTTTGTTTCAACTCGCGTTAACGTCAATGAGGGATATATAATTTCGATTCTAAAATCAGCTTCGATTGCAGTTATATGTCTCTGTATGGACACCAACTAGCACTTTTGGAACCACAGGTAAATCACTTTCCCAGCCATTTTGAAAAGTAGCACTATGGAAACCACAAATATATCAATTCTCCAGCCATCTTGAAAAATGGCATTATGGGCGCAATAGGTGAATCAATCTTCCAGCTATCTAGAACAGTGGTACAGTGGAAACTAACGTGAATTTAATGTCACAAACCTCCATTAGGGGTACATCCTGATGATAAGACTGTTGCTTGGGCACCAAACACATTTATGCTATAAATATAATGTGCCGTTTGTAAATATAAGATTGCAGAAAAAATCAGACATTTCCCAATGACCCTATGACTAGAAAAAAAAAAAGAAATTTATTTGCGCAATTATATATTTTTTGTTTATTTTAATATAAATTATGAAAAAACTAATTTACCAAATGAAATTTGAAACAAGATTTAGTCATGGTTACAAATGCGTACAAACAAAACCATAATGAGAGAGAGAGAGAGAGAGAGAGAGAGAGAGAGAGAGAGAGAGAGAGAGAGAGAGAGAGAGAGAGAGAGAGAGAGAGAGAGAGAAAAGCAAATATTACGCAGTATTCTTTTTGCTAAATGTATTGGTTATCTAGGAATGGAAAGTTGGTTTATTCATTTTCACTTCAACAAGTTCTCTAACAACATCTCTTTTCTCTACTTATGCTTAAGTTCTCCCTTGCTCGAGGCATATATTCGACGAGACAATGGCGTATACTGGGATGCTGGATGAAATAAAAACATATTCAAAATATTACTTTCCACACTCATAAACATGGTGCTTATTTGACAATGAATGATGCAAATGGCGAACGCACCGCATTATAAAGACAATAACGTATCTAAACTGATGTTTTGGGTGTTGTATCCACCAGTCAGGACAAAGGGGGACGCACGATGTAACATTCAGAGGAAATAGAATAGAGCGGTTCTACGATTCACGTGATCAAATATTGGACAGTTCTAGTATAGTACACACTGTTTTATTTAAGGTAAAGACAACACTACTACTGCTTCTATGGATGGTAATATTCACTCATTTTTATCTCTGTTCCAGGGAATGAATTTTATTTCGATTTGGATTATTGCGACAGTTTCTCATCTCAGGAACTTTTCTAATTTTATTACCATTGACAAAATATAACGATTTAGAAATGAACAACAAGAACGTTTCAAATATTTGTGGAAAGTGAGAAGGATGAAACGCATCTACAGCAGCAAGAGAAGAGGAAGTGAGATATTAGTGTACATGTGTGTGCGTATGTGTGTGTGTGTGATTTGGATTTTCGACGTAGATTTAACGATTGTTCAGTAATATCGCTACGATGTTTGCAGTATAGTAGTTTATAGTGATGTCAAGCAATGTATAGCAGACGTGTAGCATGATGTCCCATCCAGTAACATCTTGATAACATGCCCACCAGTCCTAACACTAACACTTAACCCTGGGAGCCTAGTAAAGCAGCAATTAGTACCATTTTTATAAGTCTTTGGTATTACTTGGTTGGAGTTCGAACCCGCAACCTCCTGCATTTTAGGTCACTTTCAGTGAGAGATGAAAATCATGACCATACATGGTGGACCGTATAGTGTATGCATGTAGGTACGTACGTATGTATGTATGTATGTATGTATGTATGTATGTATGTATGTATGTATGTATGTATGTATGTATGTATGTATGTGTGTGTGTGTGTGTGTGTGTGTGTGTGTGTGTGTGTGTGTGTGTGTTTGCGTTAGCCCTCGATAACACTGTAAACATGATTTAAGTTGGAGATTTTGACAATATGCTTAAAATCAACAGTTCCAGAGAATATATCCTTGATAACTCCCAAAACATGGAACACGATGTGAAGGGCATAGATGATGGAGAACATTAGTCACATAAACATCAAAGTGGCGATGAAGAGTTTGATAAAGATGAAGCATTCGTTTCGCTTACATCGAATAAAACATCTTGTGGTATCTGATTTTGCTAAAGAAATCACACATCCCACTAAGACACATTGTTAAGACTGTCAAATTGATAAAAGGCAGGTACAACAAGATAATCAGTTTATGATGACTTAATACGGAAGATTATCTAGACGCATGAATACTCATCTAAGAAGAGAACGTATTGAAAGCGCGTTCCAAAGACTGGATAGACTATTCAAATCCCTCAACGACTGAAGCATGAAAGAATGCCTTTAGATTACGCTTTTTGCATACCAGACAGATCATTCCAAAGAAAAAGTAGTTTTAAATTATTGCTATCCATAGTCTATGAGACAAAAATAATATAGATACATAGAAATTCATATTTTCCTGACATACCGATTGCTCACAACGTCATGGAATCAAGAGGTTTGTGCTATAAAAGAATTGTCTCATTGCAAACCTGGACACGTTGGAGTTCATGTCATTAACACGAACGACGGTTATCGGCAATGACACATTGGGTAGCTGCCTAATTTTCCAACCATGCTATGGTGGACAATTTTGATTCTTGTGGATTATGTTCCATTGTTATGTATGTTTAACGTCTTGAATTAGTGTATAAATGTTTTCTATAGAGAAGTTGGGCAATCGGGATTTAGACCATTGAAACTTAAAGGTGTTACGTTGTGACCAGCTTGAGTTGAAGTCTTTAATTTGTCTTTCAATTATTTGGATTTAATTTGATTTTATTTCCCTGGAAATAATTGTGCACAAAATTACTTATTGGAAAAGGACAGGTATAATAATTTACACACTATTTTCTGTGATTCAACAAAGAACTGTTGACACATCAGTTTGACACTGACAGGAGTATACTTCATCGCCTTCTATTTTGGATTTCAACAAGATTAGAACTCAATTGTGTTATTACTTTTTATTACTAGGACTTCTATTTTCTAATTCTTGGATTGTTCTCAGAGTTCTTATGTATTTGGTTTTTAAAACCGTAAGATTTTATTCTCATTTTTTACCTTATTGTACTAGGAAATAAATTATTTGTTTAATTTTACAAAGCGTGATGTTTTCACTAGTTTTATGTTGCGTTTTGTAAGAGCCTAACATGAGAAAGACCATTGGACACTCATCCTTGGGATATATGAATTGTGGCTAAAATATTTCAGAAAACATTGTTTTATGAAATTTAAATTACTTTAGGTTTTGAAATGGTTAAATACCAAACATTAGTTTTCATTCAAAAATCTGTAGGTAAATAGCATCAAAAGTAGAATTGTTTTTCATTTTACATACAAGTGGTTGAAAAGTGTGAAAATGGAAGTACAGAAATAAATGATACACATGAAAAAGAAAAGAGAGAGAGAGAGAGAGAGAGAGAGAGAGAGAGAGAGAGAGAGAGAGAGAGAGAGAGAGAGAGATGCACATGCACATGCACATACAAATCCAAGGAGAGAATGAAGAGAGGGAATATCAATTTAGAATAAAAGGAATAGAACTTGTAAGTGAAATCCACTTTCCCACTTCACATACAAATCCAAAGTTTGATATTACGAATATTAGGTTAGTGCCCCCTTTCAGAGACAAAGAAGAAGACAATTAGCTTCCTCGTTTTGAAAAAAAGTGCTTAAAGATAGAAGTGGCTAAGGGAGTAATGGACTATATTTATTACAATATGTTTTACTGGCAAAGCTAGTGATATTTATAATTCACTGGCACTAGAGACGAGTGCTTACTGATGTGGTTATGAACTACATCTTGATGGGTTATGAGTTAGTAACTGAGGTTTATCGCCAAGGATTTAGGAATTCTAGAAAATCAACTGACCAGACCAGAGTCGAATTTGCATGTGAAAAGCAATACAATTTGATGTGGTTTTCTTCTAGAAAGGTTAAAGTACATTACAAAAATTTCAGACAATTTGCATTACTTGAAGTAACCATACTGACATTAAGACTTATCTTGATGATAATAGGGTTGAAACCATGAAAAATACTGCTCGTGCCACTGATGAGTATTATTTAGCTCATAAGTTTTCTTTTAAGGGCAAGTCGTCCACACAGCAGTTTTCTGGTAGACAATTAGTTCATCCTATTACAAGGTCTTCTAAATTTTAAACTGGCAAAACTTCTAGAAATCAAGCTTCTGATCAGCTTGATCCCAAATATTAGTATCTTACAACGTGTACATATTGAAAGAAGAAAGGGCACGTTATTTATGCCTGCTACAAATTGAAAAAAGCATCATAATCAAGACAAACCTAATCCAAATGCTCTTATATCTAAGAGGAAGAGGTCACGGTCATGTATTGGAAGCAATACTTTTGTTGGGTCTAATTAACCCCAGTCGGATTTTATTATGGAGAATCGTTAACCGTTCATGTCAAAGTTATATATCTCCCTTGTATGATTCGGCCAATCCTATCCCTATTACAATTATAAGACACACATGAGTTTTTCATAGTTTTTATTATTATCTACTTTGCCTTTTTCTGTGACGTATTCTTCTAATTAGAGTATTTTTATTCAGAGAGTTGAGTGCGGCTTTGTTAATGTTCCTCTTCAATATGTACATTTATCATCCTTCTTATTCTCAGGACCCATGACAGTCGGAGCAGAGTCTGCTTTATTTGTTGAGGGCATTCCTTTAATACTAAGCAACGACCTAGTTGGAGATAAGGTTGTGGCTAATCCACTTATAACTGAGAAGCTTTTTGAATCAGAAAATCGATCCTATTGAAGAAAAAATCCCTGATTATACCGGCTTGCGCATTTACTAGAGCTATGGCAAAAAAAGCTCTTGAGAATGATGTTGATCAGGCAAGTATTCCTTTAGCTGACACATGTATTGGTCATGCTTTTGATGAGGTCACTTTTACTCCTTGTTTGGATCAATACAAAAGTATCGATCACAGTGATACTCTTTTAATTACTCAATCTCTTTATTGTAATCAGGGTGACAAACGACAACCACTTGTCGTCGAACAGGAAAAATTATCATGAGATCTAGGCCTTTAGTGAACCTGATGCCACTGAAGTACCTGTCTGTCATTTTATTGCAAATGGAATTCGTATGAGAAAATAGAATTCTTGCTGGTGATGGGAGATCAGTGACCTGTCGAATTGTGGTTGCAAAACCTTAGTCTGGTCCATGAAAATCCATTTGGTTGGTCATTTAAGGATTATTAATACTTATCACAAGATCTTGATTCACTTTTAGTGGCTAAAAATAAAAAGTGATGTATGTAAATACTGCCGATCTTGTCATACTTGTCAAATGATATGAAAACCCAATCAGATGATATCTAAGGCTCATATGCATCCTTTTGTTTTGGACACACTGTGCGTGGATCATTGAAGTTGTTGAAAGATGAACTTCTTTTTAATGAAAATATTAATTTTATTCTTCTTGATTATGTTTCCGATTTTAAGCATAGGTCATCAAATGATTGGGAGGTTGAAAAGAGCAAATATCTGCACTCTACTCAGTCAAAAATGAAATTAATGTATGAAAAAAATCAGCTTAACGGAATGAGTTTTTAGCCTGTGATAGAGTTCTGGTTCTCTTGCCCCTACAGATAATATCCTCTTCAGACAAAGTATTTTAGTCCCTACACAGTTGAGAAGAGTGTAAATAATTTAAATTACATCATGAATACTCCTGTGAAACGAACAAAGAAAACCCCACCAACTTTGTCACATAAACATGTTTTAGGAGTATATTGAGAGAGATTGTCAGGTTAATCATGCAATTAATTTCGTTGTATCTGTCCCACGTAGTGAATATTTAAGTGAAGGAATATTATAGGACAATACTGATGTCAGAGCGACAAATCGTCGGAATAGTGAAATTATTAATTGTCTTGACCAGAAACGTTCATATTTGCAACATCAAGAAAAGAAAGGACTTAAACATTTATTATTTGAATATGAGCACTTATTTCCAGATGTTCCTACAAGAACAAACAACATTTTCCATGACGTTGAATTAAATTATAAATTATAAACCGGTGAAACAACAACACCTGTAGAGGATGAATTCTCTCAAATCGGGATGCTTGAAAATATAAAATCTCACTGGAATATAACGATTTCATAAAGCCCAGTAAAATTGACTGAAGCTCACCATGTATACTTGTTCCGAAACCAGACAAAACGTTCCGTATGTGCACTGATTATAGGAAGGTGAAAAGTGTGACTAAATCAGATTAATTTTATTCCCAAGAATAGATCACTACATTGATACAATCGGAAATGCCAAGTATGTCACCAAATTTTACCTTTTGAAAGGATTTTGGCAAACTCCATTGACGGTAAAAGCAAAGGAAATTTCGGCATTAGGAACTCCAGATTTCCTCAATATAAAATGATGCCGTTTGGGATGAAGGGTTCAACACGTACTTTTCAACGTTTAATGAATATGATTACATTTGGCCTAGATAATTGTGACGCATAGATGGATGATGTTATCATCTACCACAATACATGGAAATAACATTTAGCGACAATTCGGATGCAAGTTTGACAATTAATTTATTCAAAAGATAGTTTTACCGTGCTAGTGTAACATTTCTTAAATATATTGTGGGACATGGACAATTTAAACCTATATATGCTAAGGTCAAGACTATCTCTGAATTCTCTGTGCCTGTTAGTAAAACACAACTGCTGCAATGTTAGGTGTAGCTGGATGCTATCGCAAATGTTGATCTAATTTTTCCATTATCTCTGATACGCTGATAAATGTATTGAGCAAGAAAAACAAGTTTCTTTGGACTGAAAAATGTCAGTAGGTTCTTGATGAGTTAAAAGCCATGCTTAAAAGCGCGCCAGTTCTTACAGGTTCAAAGTTCGGTCATTCATTTAAACGCTATGTTGATGCAAGTGATGTTGAGGTTGGAGCAGTATTGATATGCTATCAAATCAAGTTATAAATATTTACACCAGTTTACTGAGAAGCATGTCCAGAGAAGACGTTTTGCTTTTTCTGGATAACTACCGCTTAATATGAAGAGATACGAATTGTTGCTGAGGAAGGCAGCTAGAACATCAATCTATGGCAAGTATCCTCACAGTTATATCAAGCCCACAAAGTTTAGAATTAGCCACTAGATTGAGAGGAAAATGAATATCGCAAATCTACAGGAAGAAACTGTAAAATGCACAGATCAAGCCCCTTCGACCTGTGCTTTTCTTAGGATTAATCTGAATGCACCTATCTACCTTAAAAAGCATACGCGATCAATATGGGTTGGGATTAAGTGCTTTATGAAGGATGAATTAAGTATGGACCAATTCAGCGTAATTTACACTGATAGATCCTAATGCGGCAGATCTTGCTGATTGTTCTTGATTGAAACAGATAATCACGGTATGCGCTGTCTCATCCCGGAAAATCAACAGTTACCAGCCCCGCTTTTTACCGCACCAGAATATACCAAACCAAAAACAGAAGGACAAACAAGAAACCTTGACATCATCTGAAGAGAATACACTTAAATGAAACAATAAAACTAGCCCTGACAGCAGAAGACAATTTTAACTTAGAGAAAAATAGACGGAAGGAACAAGAAGATTAAAAAGACTAGAAGAGTATGATATTATAGAAACCTCATTGCTGGCATACTACGAATGCCTAGATGATAATATTGACATTTTCGACTTATAAATAAAATTAAAAAAGAAACAAATACACTCACTTATGGAAACAATATACATATACATGTACTTTTAAAAAAAAACGTTGCAAAAACAGGAATCGATACATAAATATGAACACAACATTTACAATCTATAGCATAATGCCTCTAAGAGGTAACAAACATGGTAGAGCAGAACATACATACATAAGGAAAGATATATATATATATATATATATATATATATATATATATATATATATATATATATATATATATATATATATATATTTCCTTCTGTAGTAAACATCAATAATCTAAGAAGCTAACATCTCCTTTTCACCGCCCTAACAAATTATGGACTCATTTCAGAAGTAAACGATTGTACAGACATATATAAATCTATCTGTATATTGATACTGGCATACAGATGAAATTGGTTAAGAACCGAAATTCTGTAGAAAGGAACAACACTCGCTTATAGGTTGATAGCTAAGCCAGCATTATGAAGGAAATTGTTCTCGCGCATAAACTAAAATAGTGACAATAATTGCAGATAGTTCTGGTTACCTTGTTTATAAGTTAAAAGCTTAAATAGCCATTTATTAGGACAATCAATACGACAGGGAAAACTCTAAATATGACTAGAATCAATACAACTCGTCCAACGCAAAATATGCTGATTATGAATACGACAGGGCCAACACAAAATATGACAATCAATACAACAGGGACGAGACAAAATATAAAGATCATCCAGACAAGAAACCGGATACAAAATGAATACGAATGGGACGGGACAAAATTTGACGACAATTATTAAGACAGCGCCAACACAAAATTCGACGACAATTATTAAGACAGCGCCAACACAAAATTTGACGACAATTATTAAGACAGCGCCAACACAAAATTCGACGACAATTATTAAGACAGCGCGAACACAAAATTCGACGACAATTATTAAGACAGCGCCAACACAAAATTTGACGACAATTATTAAGACAGCGCCAACACAAAATTTGACGACGATTATTAAGACAGCGCCAACACAAAATTCGACGACACTCAATACGAGACGGCCAAAGTATGACTACAAACGATGATACTACAGGGATGGGATATAATTCGACGACAATTATTAAGACAGCGCCAACACAAAATTTGACGACAATTATTAAGACAGCGCCAACACAAAATTTGACGACAATTATTAAGACAGCGCCAACACAAAATTTGACGACAATTATTAAGACAGCGCCAACACAAAATTTGACGACAATTATTAAGACAGCGCCAACACAAAATTCGACGACAATTATTAAGACAGCGCCAACACAAAATTCGACGACACTCAATACGAGACGGCCAAAGTATGACTACAAACGATGATACTACAGGGACGGGATATAATTTGACGATAATCAATACAACATGAATGGGACAAAATATATTATATGATTATAATCTTCAAGTTAAATTTGATACATTATAAATAAATATTATAAAGGAACACAATAATTGGAGCAGATTAAGAACTTCATTTCTAACTAACCTCACTAATATGCTAACTTGAGTGTTGTATTTTACGTCATCCCCCAAAGTATTGAATTGAAAATGAATATGAAGTGCATCTCCTAAATCATCCCAGATTCTTAGATATGACATATGCTCCCAAATCTAACACCAAGTATTTGTTATATGGACACATTCTTAAAATATAAAGTGCAAATTATTAACAGAAAACCTTTAGCATATAAAGAAGGATATAACGGTCTCATATTAAAAAATAACACACAACTAACACTATTTGCATGAAATGTTTGCTTGACTCGATATTCACCGTGTCATATGGGATGATATGGCTCTCTGTAAATCATATTTACAGCCTTCATGCTGTCTCGTCAAAACGTTAATTTTCGGACAGACCAATTAGATTATGTCATCAGCAAAACTCTATCCGCAATTTAGCAGACATTTTACACCAATATTTCTGCCAGTCGTTCAATATTCGTGCCGTGTTCTAAACGAATTACTTAAGACGGAATTTTCTTTATAACCATCTCCCATATTATATCAAGACAAAGTTACCCGCTCAAATTCTTCCCATAAAAAATCACTCAAACCTCGAAAATGTATGATTTTTAAAATATGTATTCAACAGGCATTGTTAGATTTACAGACCTAAAACAGAAGCCATGTAAAGGTTCTAAATGGCATATATATATATATATATATATATATATATATATATATATATATATATATATATATATATATATATATATATATATATATATATATATATATATATATATATATATATATCTATCTCAGTAGATAACAACTTTGCTGGACAATTAAATTGCTAGGAAATAAAGTGACTTTGTGCAAAAGTAGCAGATGACGATGTTCCAATGAGCATTTTTTTTTACGATTGTTACCAATGGAAGCGAAACTTAAAAAATGCATCTGAAAACTGTCCTTCTACAGGACCAAAAAAAGGCTACAGTGGTTAAAAATGGTCTGGTGTGTTTAGTTTCTTTAGCAACCATTTATGTCGAGATCAGGAATATCCTGAGATGCTAGAAAGGCAAGGGTTGATTGGTTGTATTTGTTAATTTTTCCTTGTTTCTGGTTTGGTTCTAATTTAACTTGATTTCGATTGTTTTTAAATCTCATCAATACATTTAGTTTAAGTTCTGCAATCACATCCACACATCACGTCACTGTTTCAAATGTCCTTCCCTGATTTCCAATGTTATAATTAGGGCCTAACATCGAGATGCAGAAGCACTATATTAATACTATTTTCATCCGTTTGTTTGTCTGTCTTCTCGTATGGATGTCTGGACATGCTTTACTTGTGACCTACATGGCAATGCAACCATTGCACAAAATATAATGTTAGTTGTTGATAGAACCGTCATTTTGATATTCGTTTAATCAGTTTTTGTCCAATTTTGAAGGCGCTTTTAACGTCAATATTTAATCTGCAATTAAGTCGTCTGTTGTATACAATATAGCGAAGGAACCATTCAATGTAATAGGGTGTGTGCATTGTCTCATAGAACTATATTTGTCTTCATACTAACTACATTTGGAACGTTGAAATCTTGTATTGTTCCTTATAACCAGTATAGGTTTGCAATCCATACAAATAATTAGATGCCGTTTAGTTGTTGATTTACATCTAACACGAAGACGCGCAATTTAAAGAATTGTAGTCTTTAGGTTTCATTGTTTACCATGTCGTGGTACCATTATACACTGATTTGTACGGAATAATATAAAATGTTATTTCAGTGACTTGCCGGATCGATTTATCAGTGATCGTCGCTGAAGTGCCTATTAATAATTTATTGTTGCAGACAGAACAGAGCTTAAGGGTCGCCTTTCGTTTGATTTTGAAAGTGTCTCCACCAGCAGGTCAGTTTATTGAAGGTAAACTAGAGTCTTATAAATATAGTTAAAACTAACCCATCCACATTGTCTTTAAAGAGTTTAAACATGAATTATTCACGCATAACGGGCACGAAGACTATAGTTAATAAGGTTTAAAATTTCTTTATGGGATATATTAGGAAAGAATGTAAGTGCATTTGCGAGATAAATTATTAATTTTTACGGTACACTTTACAAATGACAGAATAGTTCATTTTCGTTATGCTAATAGTTACTTTTAGAAATGATTACACATACGTTGAAGACAGACGGATGGATAGCCAAACATGGACACACGTTTCACTTTCCTGATCATTCGTTGGAGGCAATACAAAAATTGAAAGAAAATGTATCTGATGCCAGAATACATAATACCGTGAGTCCTTTTAGATATATCTATTTTAAAACATTCTTTCCAAAATATTATGTTTCTTCCAAAGATATCAAAAGTTTTAATTGGTTTATTTTTTATTATTGTTTTTCAAAACTTGTCTTGGAAATAACGTAATGCCATTATATATCTACCAACTTAATACAATGTGTAGTCATTAATTCAAGTGAAAAGAGAATTATAACTTTGTAAATATGCATTTGACCCAGTGGACCAGTAAAACCATCTGTCCCAGTCAATTAGTAAAATCATCTCATTAGTTCACAAATAACATGAAATGCGTTATAATCATTTGGTCCTGTTGGACCAGTAAAACCATCTGGTCCAGGGGATCAGTAACACGTTCTAGGTCAGGGGACAAGTAAAAGCATCCAACCAGTACGTCACTTAAAGAAGTAAATATTAATTGACGCATAATGAAATTAAAAACATACAAAAATACAAACGAATTGACTAAATAGTTAATATTCCCTCTAAGGAATTCATTTACAATAAACTGAGATATGTGTCTTGGGTACTTTTTCCATATGAAATAAATTTAATTTAGTATTTTTACTCAAGGTACTTTTACGTTTCAAACACTTTATTCGGAGAATACTAAGCCTGATTTTGTGCTTCATGGCGGATTTCTATCTATTTAAATACACGTCTATTAAAGGGGACTTTTATATCTTTCTAAATACATGTGTATCTCTGTTGAAATATAGATGTACACAAGAGGCATTATGTCTTTTAAAATACATGTGTATAAAAGAGGACATTTATGTCTATGTAAATATATGTGTATAAAATGGAGCTTTGTGTCTATTTAAATACATATGTATTAAAGGGGGTTTTGATGTCTATTTAACATATGTGTATTAAAGGTGGATTTATGTCTATTGCAATACATGTGTATACCTAGAGGTGTTATTGATTACAAAATGATGGCCGCTATCGCTTAACCGGCTTGACGTAGCCATGTGCTTGTCGTCTAGCTTCGTCTACATTATCGTGTTTCATCATGCATCGGCTGGTCAGTTAGTTTGTGTTTCTTAATCTCCTTGTTTTGGAAACGAGAACAATTATAATTTTTCTCGGTTGTCTTGCTTCAGTGTTACGACGTCCTCTGTTCTTAACCCGTTTATGCTATGATGGATCCTCATTAACTGCATTAAATGACCACTCTTTGGCTCTTCATCCTACATTGTGCTCAAGACTAAATGAACTGGGACTAAATTCATACTTACTTAAATTTAAACGGAAGCGAATAGAGAAACGTTGTTTCAAAGCTGGTTGGCGTAGAACATGAAGAAGAATTTATATCTTCCTTTCTAGCTAAACAATTTAAAAATTCGGACGTTAAGTTAATTAAGATAACCTCGTCCGAATCCATTTTAAATCGTCAACCGATGTGTCAACTGTCCTAGAGATACCACTGCGTATTGCATTATTCAACGCACAATCAGTTGGACCACCGGCAAAGCGCACATAAATAATTAATTGTATCAACTATCAGAATATCGACGTCTTCTTCCTGACAGAAATATGGCTAAAAATATAGGCGATAAGCGCCCAAATGCGTATATCAACTCCCACCTGCTACTCCATCAAGTCGTTCCCCAGCGACTCTCGCAGAGGTGCAATTGCTGTCATCACAAAGAATTCCATGATAAAATGTCTTAAACACAACACAACCTTCAATTTCTGCCGTACATCGTTTGAACTAGTCCAACCAACATTCACACTGAAACAAAGGCCATTCCATTTTTCTCCCTATACTGCCCTCTCCTAGTAGAAAAAACCCCAAGCTGAATGAACCTCTCTTTTTGGAGCAGTTTCCGAATCTTCTGGAGTATGGAAATTCGATAGGTCGCAACCTGATTATTCTTGATGATTTCAGCTTTCCCTTTGACTGTCCTGGAAACTCCCACAGTCAAAACTCCTAGATTCCGATCAAGGTTGCGACCTTAAACAGTCAGTTAACAAACCCACCCTTAAACATGGTCATTTTTAGTCTGGATTCTTCATTGACCTGATTATAATAATCTGCGATCCATCATTGTATCCCACGAACTTGCATCAGATAACATCTGCATTATATGCCATCTCGACGTATCAGTCTCTAACCTTCCATCTTTAATTGCTAATAAGAGACACCTCCGTATGATAAATAGAACCAAACTAATGCATGACATCTAAGCAAACCTAAGAACTTGCTTACCTCCTACAGCATAACAACTCGATAACTGCTTGCATTCATTGCTTGAGAAACATGCCCAAGCCACCAAGTGCTTAGTATGAATTCAAAAGTGTTCTCCGTGGTATAGCAACGTTAGGGACCAACTTCGCACTGCTAAAAGAGACCACTGTAAAGCAGAGAGGCTTTGGCTTTCCATCAGACTCACTATTCATAAACAAATCTATGAAGCCCCTATGAAGAACGTCACAAAGTCCATTCAGCCAAATTATTCCACTACAGTAATAAGATAACGGAGAGTTCCAGATGCAAAGAGCTCTTCGAGATAACTAACAAACTAATGCCAAGAAACAAATGTACACCACTTCCAACTACCTTCTCTCCAGTAGATCTTCCGGACCTGTTAGCAAATTTCTTCCGTGACAAAGTACAAACGATTAAACATACGCTTGACAACACAATTTCAATTAACTCGTCGTCACCATACAGTTATGATACAGAATTTTAGCGACAACCATTAGAAGCATTTGAACCTGTCTTTATGGATTTAGTATGGACACTCGTGATGAAGAGTGCACCAAACTCAAATGAACTTGATCTAATTCAAACGTCACTGCTGCTTGAGTGATTGACCCAATATTGCCTTCACTAACTGATGTTAATAATATCTCTCTCATTGTGGCAATTCCTGTCATTTTTTACAGCTGCCATTGTGATGCCGCTGCTGAAGATACCAACACTTGACCATACCGATTTAAAAAACTTAAAAAGTTCAAAACACAGCTTCTTGGATCATCTTTAGAGTACCACGATCAGAGCACACCTCCCCGCTGCTCTCTACCCTACACTGGCTATCCATTCGATCCAGAATCAAACACAACATTTGTTTACTGTGCTACTTTTCACTGACGTACTCCAGTTTATCAAACCTATCCGGCCACATCAATGTGTACACACAATCAAGATACCTACGCTCTTCTTCTGACAATCGTATACTCATTGTTCCCACAATGAAAAGTAAGTCATATGGCCAACGTTCTTTTGCATACCAGGGCCCAGGAACGTGGAATGAATTGCGCATTGAAAAATTAGACAGAAAGACAGTGATCCCTGTTAAGAATGCTCTTAAAACTCACCATTTGCGACTGCAAGAATAAACTTAAAGACCTAAGAATGTTTCGTATCTTAAATATTTTCAGCAATGTTATGTTTTCCGATTTCATGGTGTTTGTTTTTGCTTTTTGTAGTCATATCATTATGTTTTTTATAGAGCTTTAAGTTATATTTATATAAATCTGTAAAATATAGGGCTTTAAGGTATATTCAAATTCATATGTGTAATATAAGGCTGTATGTTCTATTGAAATAAATCTATACCAAAAAGGGGCTGTAAGTTCTATTTAAATACATCTGTATAATATAGGGATTTAAGGTCTATTCAAATAGATCTGTATAAATGGAGGCGATGTTTTAGTTTCTTTAAATGCATCTGTAAATAGAAGGCTGTTTTGTCTATTGAGATACAATTGCATTAAAGGGTTGTTTTGCCTATCTACGTACATCTGTATAAAGGAGGTGTCTATTTAAAAACATCAATATGAATGTATGTGAATTTTGTTTGATCTTTTTAAATACACCTGTACAAAAAGTCTCGGTTGCATGAATACTGAAGACATCGGAAATTTAGGACCAAAAACGCAAACAAAATTAAACTTCGCCACTCGATACATTCTGTTATGTAATTTGAAGATTAGATAAATGGAAAAAAGCAATATAAAACAAAAATATATTTTCTTCTACAACGTATTTCTTTGCATATTTGTAATGTCATTAGAAAAAGGTTACTATATTTTTACAAAGTTAATAAACTCTTGAACTTTAAAATCCATTGGCAGGGGCGAAGTAGTGTGTTAACGATGTTCAGCTGATGACTAAATTAATCTGATAAATGTATTCTTATTATAGTTAGAAAAAGGTATTCAAATATTAACCAATCTAAAAAAAATACAGAGTCGAACATGTTATAACCGTTCTTTGTAAGGTTTGGCGAAACCACAAGGCACATGAAGAATTTTTAACTTCTGGTTTTCTGTGTCTCATGATGGTATTTTAAAACCAAACTAAGCGCTTGGTAAATGTTTTAATCATTAAAACAAATATTGTACAAAGCTAAAACCGTAATACTTCTCATTATCAAAGACACAAGAAAGAAACCTTAACCCAAAGCTTGCGTGGACAAAACGTCCATGAAAAATAAAATCTCCGTGCCCATCATTTCTTTAAAATTTAGTTTAATGAAATATTAATTTTGCTTTTCATTAGAGTGATGCTGGTTGTAGTAAACAAAAACTATGGATGAGCAAATTGCTGGATAACTCGATTCTCAAAACTTTTAAAAGTTTAACTTGTTTTCTATACTATTCTACTTTCAAAGAACTATTTTTTGACGTAGTGCGTGTGTTCGAACATTATATGTCTGTTCTTCAATCCGATATGTAAGGCACACATGCTGTGACTTGTTCACACGTTCAGTGAATGCTATACAAATTCGGAGTTGGTTTTGATTGCTTTAGCAAAGGTTTTCAACACTGGGTTCTGTAATGCATTCACCACGCTGACCTCCATATTTTGTGTGAAAATGCCCGTGCCCTGGTCATAGTGTTAATGAGCCAAAGAAATTCATCATAGTCGCCCCTGGTGATGGTGCACATGTTTTCTGCTAGATGGCAAGTGAATTCTATCGCACAGTGCTTAGAGAAAATATTTGATTTATGAGCAAATCACGTTTCTGACTTGGATAGGCTCGAAATCAGTTGTTTTATACGGAAGGTCTGCAGGCATATTGAGATTTTATAAAGGATGAGAAATGAAAACATCATCTGTATGCATAATTCATAAAACCTTTATATATTTCTTTCTCGTCCTGGTAATAGCTTTCGCGTGCTATGGATTTGAATAACATCCATACTGGTAATAGCTTTCGCGTATTAGGCATGTTTGGATAACATATGCCCTGAAAGAAAGTAGCGTTAAGACGTATGCCTTCTTTGAAAGATTGTTTGGTTAGTATTGGATACTTTTAAGACAATACCCAGTCTATGGAACTAATGAACCAAATGCTAATGTGAACTATATCTTCATATCCGAACATTAATTATTGAATCCCGTAATTAGTCTTTAGTACAGTGCAATGTAACTTAAACCCACTTAATTTATATTTCATTATATTAAGTAAAACACACGTTAATTTTTTTAAACATATGATTCACAGATCAAAGTGAAAGGCACACTGAACATTACCTTTTCATGAAAACGTTTTAAAATTAAAGCATCAAGCTTGATTAGACTGAACACAATATCGGGTGTCTACAGCAAAGAAATCAAGCTTGATTAGACTGAACACAATATTGGGTATCTACAGCAAGGAAATCAAGCTTGATTAGACTTAACACACTATAAGGTATCTACAGCAAAGAAATCAAACGTCATAATTAACTATGTGTACCTTATCGAAAATAATTTTTTACTCGCTGAACTTGTTTATGATACAGCGCAATATTTTCATTTAATTTTATTCAATCGGTTAAATGTGCATCATATATTTGCAGCTATTCGTTAGTTTACCATGTTTATCTTTCACAACACTACCATAGCAATGCTAGACTTGAGCGAGTTCGTTTTCGTTTTTTAAGAATGGGCCTTATGAATATTAGAAAATCAAACTTGATTGATCTCAGGGTGTGGACATTACATTCCATTTTGGAATTCATGAACGATCAGGAAAGTATACAGTGATGCTTTTAATACATATTTGGATACAAAACAACTATCACGAAAGATAAACTATTTTATTTCTTTTGATACGATTAAAGCAGACTAATGTTGTCTTATTTGAATTTAAATACATATATCCACAATGTCACACGCACACGCACATACAAACAAAACGTTGGTCAGAGAGATGTTATTCAACCCAACACACCCAACCACTTTAAATTTCCGTGCAGGCTGCTACCACCTGACATTTCCTTTCATTGCAGGCTGGATTCAACGATATGGAAATTATTAGTAATGCGGAACCGTGGTTCAGAATTAAATTATCAGTGCTGGCGGCAATTGATTTCTTTCCAAGACCGTTATGTTTTTTCCAATGGACGTGTTCATTTTGCATCGTCTTGATATCCCATTTAGTGGGAAATTGGTTAAAGAAAATCGATTGAATCTGTTCTGAGCTTCTTCCGCAGTAATGATGAGTTTTAATGTTTATTCGAAAATATGTTGGAAGGTTGAAAATATAGACAGATCAAATTTGCTATCGGATATGGGGCGAAATATACAATATTGGAATGCATTGAAAACGATATATATATATATATATATATATATATATATATATATAGTGGTCGAGAATGGACACCCACAAATGAAGAACATTGTATCGTTAACAAAATACCTAATTCAGTTAGAGATAGGGAGAATCATGCATCTGACTTAATTATAGCGGCTCACATGTATATGTGTTTACAGCTATAAATACGATACATAACTAGCTGATTAGACTGCTCTTAATCTAAAGGTAACTACAAACTACTGTTCTGTATATTTAATTTCCATTGATTGTTAGAATTGTGTTTAGTATATGCTGTGGGATATGAGAATCGTATTTTATAGCTGAAATGTGTCTATAAACAAGTTCATTTTTTACCTGACCAGAATGATTGAGTTTGGTTTCGAAATCATAGTTTCAGTAAACGACCAGGCCTAATTATATCTTGGATTGTTCTGGAAATGAACGTTCGTCATACATCTTTTCTCTTTAGCCTTTTTAATAGCATCTTGCTTATCTTGAAATTATTCATTCCTGCTAAAAGATCTTGAGGAAGAATCATTGTTGTGTTCAGTGTTTGATTTGGGCTAAAATTATTTAATTCACATTATTCCTCTCTGGAAATACAAAGTGCTCTGTAATATTCTTGGAGAGAGAGACTAACTGTGAATTATAGTTAATTCAGACACGATGCATTGAATGATATTACTGTTATTCGTCTGACACTGTTGGTACATCATTACGATGTAGGTAATTTCGTGCATTAGAACATGAGAGACTACCGGCCATTACAGGCACATCAAAACCCGAGCGTTGGAAATTGAAAATTATTTCGAATATTACTTAAATTCATTAGGACATGTATTAGAAACTCTAGGATATTTGGGATTTAATTCACAATATCCTAAGTTACTTGTACAGTTTCACATGTTTAATGAAAAACATTATTTGTTGAATTTTTGGACAACCTTTTCGTTTCTTCTCATTTCTTGTTATTTTAAAACTACTAAGTCTTCATAATGATATGTAAAGCAATGATTTTTCATACCTTAGTATGTCTATTCACGAAATGTCTTAGGATGACAGAATAGCAGCCCATCTTACATTTACATCTGTATTACATCTTGGGTTTCTGATTCTATATAATCACAGTTACACAAAAACCTGATGGCATGAATAGAATGCATCGTAATTCTCGAGACAAGTGAATAGTAGTTGTAGTTGTGAAAACGTATATGTTCCAAATACCTTTATCTACGTATATCCATATAATCCCTCAAAATGATGGTGAATTCCAATTATTCACACATACACCAAGTAAATTAGACGTAATAAGACTCGTGAAAATACGTGCAGTGTCTACGTAATCCAACTCATGCGAATTTGTATATATGTATCCTACTAACGTAATCCGACTCATGGGAATTTGTATATATGTATCCTATTAACGTAATCCGAATCATGTGAATATGCATATATGTATCCTATTAACGTAATCCGATTCATGTGAATTTTTATAAATGTACCCTATTAAAGTAATCTGACTCCTGATAATTTGTATTCATGTATCCAATTAAAGTAATCCGATTCTTGAGAAATTGTATACATGTGTCCTATTAAAGTAATCCGACTCTTGAGAATTTGTATACATGTGTCCTGTTAACGTAATCCGACTCTTGAGAATTTGTATAAATGTATCCCATTAAAGTAATCCGACTCTTGATAATTTGTATACATGTGTCCTATTAACGTAATCCGACTCTTGAGAATTTGTATACATGTATCCTATTAACGTAATCCGACTCATGAGAATTTGTATAAATGTGTCCTATTAAAGTAATCCGACTCTTGAGAATATGTATATATGTGTCCTATTAAAGTTATCCGACTCTTGAGAATTTGTATACATGTGTCCTGTTAACGTAATCCGACTCTTGAGAATTTGTATATATGTATCCTACTAACGTAATCCGACTCATATGAATTTGTATATATGTGTCCTATTAAAGCAATCCGAATCAAGTATATATGCATATATGTATCCTATTAACGTAATCCGATTCATGTGAATTTGTATAAATGTATCCTATTAAAGTAATCCGACTCCTGATAGTTTGTATACATGTATCCAATTAAAGTACTCCGATTCTTGAGAAATTGTATATATGTGTCCTATTAAAGTAATCCGACTCTTGAGAATTTGTATACATGTGTCCTATTAAAGTAATCCGACTCTTGAGAATTTGTATACATGTGTCTATAAAAGTAATCCGACTCTTGAGAATTTGTATACATGTGTCCTGTTAACGTAATCCGACTCTTGATAATTTGTATAAATGTATCCTATTAAAGTAATCCGACTCTTGAGAATATGTATATATGTGTCCTATTAAAGTAATCCAACTCTTGAGAATTTGTATACATGTGTCCTGTTAACGTAATCCGACTCATGTGAATTTGTATATATGTATCCTACTAACGTGATCCGACTCATGTGAATTTGTATATATGTGTCCTATTAACGTAATCCGAATCAAGTGAATATGCATATATGTATCCTATTAACGTAATCCGATTCATGTGAATTTGTATAAATGTATCATATTAAAGTAATCCGATTATTGAGAATTTGTATACATGTATCCTATTAAAGTTATCCGATTCTTGAGAAATTGTATACGTGTATCCTATTAACGTAATCCGACTCTTGAGAATTTGTATAAATGTGTCCTATTAACGTAATCCGACTCTTGAGAATTTGTATAAATGTGTCCTATTAACGTAATCCGACTCTTGAGAATTTGTATAAATGTGTCCTATTAAAGTAATCCGACGCTTGAGAATTTGTATAAATGTGTCCTATTAACGTAATCCGACTCTTGAGAATTTGTATAAATGTGTCCTATTAACGTAATCCGACTCTTGAGAATTTGTATAAATGTGTCCTATTAACGTAATCCGACTCATGAGAATTTGTATAAATGTGTCCTATTAAAGTAATCCGACTATTGAGAATATGTATATATGTGTCCTATTAAAGTAATCCGACGCTTGAGAATTTGTATACATGTGTCCTATTAAAGTAATCCGACTTTTGAGAATATGTATACATGTGTCCTGTTAACGTAATCCGACTCTTGAGAAAATGTATACATGTATCCTATTAACGTAATCCGACTCTTGAGAATATGTATACATGTGTCCTATTAAAATAATCCGACGCATGAGAATTTATATACACGTGTCCTATTAAAGTAATCCGACTCATGAGAATTTGTATATATGTTGTGCAAAAGTAATCACTCATGATAATATGTACATATGTGTTGTGTAAGCGTAGACTCGTGCGAATATGTACATATGTGTTATGTAAGCTTAGACTGATGAGAATATGCACATGTGTTCTGTAAACGACATCAGACTCATGAGGATATGTGCGTAAGTCTTGTATGAACGTAATCAGACTCAAATGAATATGCATATCTGAGGCGTAACTAGAGTGTTTGGAGCCATGAGACAAGATTCATTTTAACGCCCTACCACCCCTCGCCACAACTCTGAAACAAATTATTTTCATCACTATAATCACCATCACCCAATGTAACGCCAACGGCTATTAAAGAGAAGATAAAACTAATGCAGAGTTGCATATTATCAGCAAAATTCCAAATGCAACCTATTTCAAAGCCCATTTTTTTCGCCCCCACTAGTCTGGCGCCCGGGGACATCTGTCCTCCTCTGCACTCCCCCCTCCGCTACGCCTCTGATCCATATGTCTTGAATAAATCAGACTTCTTTTACATATGTGTTGTTTAAACATAATCGGATTCATGAGAATTATATATATATATATATATATATATATATATATATATATATATATATATATATATATATATATATATATATATATATATATATATATATATATATATATATATGTATATGCATATTTATATGTATGTATGTATGTGTGTATGTGTGTGTGTGTGTGGGTGGGTGTATGTATGTATGTATGTATGTATGTATGTATGTATGTTGATCTATTCAATCTATGCCTGGAAAAGTCTTGAAATATGGTATGATATATCTATAGAATGGAAAGTAAAAACCAAATTTACTAAAATTACCTAAGTACATAATCTTCGGGGAATGCTAAGAAGTAGTATTACTATATATCGATTATATGTGATATGTGAAAGGCTTGTGAAATATAGCGAACCAGTAGATAACTTAAAGCTTTAAACGTGCAGAAGAGATGTCATTTACTATTATATGAAGGTTTTGAAAACGGTAATGACTGATATCACAACACAAATTAGGTGCAGCATTGTTTTTAACATCAATAAGTCAAGAGCCTCCTGAAACGAATGTCGTGCTGTGTCAATAAATGCTTGCAATGCTTAAGGGCGTGGTCAAGAAAAGGGAGTAAATTATTGGGAAAAGTAAAGCAAGCATCCACAATTCATGTTTTATTTTATGTTACACAGAAAGAACAGCAAACCTTATTGGACACTGGCAGATACCATCGTCTGTTGCGTTTAATATAACTATAATACCATGGTTGCATAATTATAGTGTCGCTAGTATCATCCATGTATTAATTAAATTTGGTTTTCATTTGATAACAAATAATTAGTGTCAATCCACTTTCTTTTGCCGAAACGTACCAGCCACCTTAAAATTCGCGTCTTCCATGTTTAAACCCATCTGTTGTAATACATACCTCACTTCAACCTCTTTTGTCGCCACACTCTATTTTGAAGAATACCCGTATGTTGTGGAAAAACGAGATTGGCTACTCCATTAATGCGATTTCATGACTTTTACAGAAGCATGGTAAGCGAAAACAATAACAGAAGCATCCAGATGTCGATTGTTCGATCCAGAATCATTAAATTCCAACTTAATACAAGGTAGGTTGTGATATAGCCGTAATATGTTGGTCAAATATTATACTCCGTTCTTTGTCTGCTGCAGATGGGTCATACGTATTTTAATTCAAAATAATATTTTCATGGGAACATTAGATAAGACCGCTATAAATATTACATCGCACTCTCTTTCTAGAGCCGTAAGGGTCAAGTACCCTCCATATTCAAGGCCATTTAACAGAATGAGAAACATGACTTTCAAATGAGCCATCCTGCTGCAAGTTAATGATATTTTGAATACTAGGAGTCCGTTTAGCTTCAAATGCTGTGCTGCAGCGTAAGAGTTGTGTTGAATGTCCCGCAATGAGAGCTAGTTAGTAAACTCGGATAATTGCCATTAATGTCTCTCTGAGGATCAAAGCATATTTCTACAACATGATGTAACAGAAAATTGAACCTCTCATTGTGTGTTAAAATGGAAAGGAACATTTGCCTCTAATTTTTCATTCCGCCTTTAGCATTCCTTCTTTAGTTCTATATCGGTCATAATGAATGGTTTCTCTCCCTGTATACTTGAAGCATCATTTCCTTAACTGAGTTTTCTTGGTTTGTAATGTGCTGTTATCTACTCAACGATTCGTTCTTATTTAGAGTCTGCAATGAAGGGACTTCCGATAGGGAATTCGGACTTAGTCATTTTCTTCAATTTCGAACATTTCATGATTTTGTTGTTTTGTGATTTTCCTGGCCCTCTCGTTGCTAAGCGCTAATACGTTTAGGTACATAGAGGACCTGTCTGGCAGAGACACGTGTAATAAATCTCGAATGCAATTCGGTACCCAAAAGCTTAAATTTTCCGTTACTGATGCTGTTTATCTTCTTGAACCAAATTTCTCCCTCGGTTCCGAATTCACGGATATAAACATCATATGATTTCGATCCGTTTGCATTATTTTGTGCATTTAAACAATGTTCTTGGCGCCACAGAAATCAAACTGCTACTCTCTTCGGAAGCGGTCTTACAGAGACATATATATGTAGAAAAACATCGATGATGAAGAAAATCTGTTTGACATTCAACTTTTATATGATATAGCGATGGACGTCATGGATATAAAGAACAATGATTTTAAATTCTGAAATACACGAGATGCTCTCATTTCTTTAAGACGATGCTTTCTGACAAATATGGCATTATCGTTTTCACGCGGTCAATTTATAGTCTTCTTTGCACTTATTTCCAGATACCTTTCTTAATAGATTGCATGCATCGAGTTTTCGTTTTCCTGTTTATATCTATTATTCTTCCACATCGTTTGTTTTCAAACATGCATGCATATAAACATACATTTACACCTACCTACCTACCTACCTACCTACCTACCTACCTACCTACCTACCTACCTACCTACCTACCTACCTACATACATACATACATACATACATACATACATACATACATACATACATACATAACACACACACATAACACACACACACATACATACATACATACATACATACATACATACATACATACATACATACATACGCACACAAACATACATACACACATACATACACACATACATACATACATACATACATACATACATACATACATACATACATACATACATACATACATACATACATACATACATACATACATACATACATGACACTGACCACTAACATGTATATTGGGCAGGATACCAGACTTGAAATGGAAAACATTTTATAGCATACTTAATACCATTGGCTGTAAATACAACACGAGTGTTTTCGTTTCTACCTTTTTGAGCCTCTTTTCAGCGTTAACAAATCCTACTTAGAATTTGTCTTTGAACCTGCGTTGCTTCCGCATGCCATTGCCTGCCTACATGATGTGTGACTTCTGACTAGTGTAGGTTGCTCTTTTTTAATCGGTGCCCGGCTGTAGAGATATTCTTACGATAAAATGATGTGAAGCATCATGTGTGATTGTTAAAAATGTTTGCGTTTATTAAAGTGAAGATATACACGTAATGAATACTGGCCCATGTAGTATGCAGCATAAACTAGTTTCCGAAAACGTTAAATTTGATGCCATAGGAAAAAGATATTTGTTTTCTAATCTCTGCAAAAAATCTCGGTAGTAAGAAGTCAGATTGCCCGTTCGTTAGTCCGTCTGTCATTTTACAATTTGGTTTTCCTATAAAAACTTTACCGGTGCAGATAGGATTTCAAATTAATGTTGAATGCAGCTATTTGAAGATGACACCTATTATGAATTCTTGAAGTCTTTGAAATGAGATAAGTAACTCGTTATACATCCAATTGTTGTATGCCCCTCAGTAACAATTTCCGAAGAATTTGTGAGATTTCAACAAAAATGTGCATTCAAAATGTTAAGATCTAAAATACGTTAAAATGTGACACTTCGTCGCCCATCCTCCTGAACGCCGGTTTCTGTTTCAAAACGTAACCAATGATTACATGGTTTTAACTAGAATTAGTATTCAACTTTATGTTAACAAGCAGTAATATGTATTATATTTTCAGCGTTCTAAGCTATCAATAACAGGCGTTATGTCTTAGGTATACAATAAATTCACAAGTTTCGTGTTAGTATGTTTAGCTCATACCAAATGAGGTATGTATAGGTAATATCGGTTTTCGCTTCTGCATCAAAATCGTGCAAATCCTCAGACTGAGACACTCATTCATTGATTACATGCATGGCCACGTAATGTCCACTTATTCGCCAAAAATATGCGCGAAAAAACTTAGAGACCTAATAATGTTTTGTACCTTAAATGTTTTCAGCGTGTTTTATGTTTTCCAATTTCATTATTTTTTCTTTTTCTTTTTTCTTCTTCTGTAGTGTAGAAATATAATCATACATGTTGTAAAGCGCTTAGAGCTTCTAAAGATTTGGCGCTATATAAAGACCTCAATATTATTATTATTATTATTATTATTATTATTATTATTATTATTATTATTATTATTATTATTATTATTATTATTTTTATTAATTATTGTTATCAATATTTTTATTATTTTATCAATATTATTATTATTAATAATATTTTTTAAAATTATTATTATTATTATTATTATTATTATTATTATTATTATTATTATTATTATTATTATTATGTTTTAAAACTTCTAATGTATTCAGTAAATGTGCCTACATTGATTATCTTCACCTTTACATTGTCAATAGCTTTTGCAACAAAAATAGCACATGTTTCTGTTAGAAAAAAAAGAAAGATAAAATAAAGCAGAAATTCCTATTAGTACCGTATTTATCATTTACCCAATCTTTGACCTTGATTATACTTGCCCGACGAAGATCTCTCACAGTCACGCGAGAGGCAGGTTGAACGAGACTAAACTGTTAGTCTGATCGACAAGTTAGACTGCGTTGGGAAATTTTTTGAGCCGAAAAGTGTAAGGGGGTCATGTCATTGCATTTGGAATGAAAATTACATTGCTAACCTTTACTACAATCGTGATTTTCATCGCACATCAACTGTAGCCACTATTGTAAAAATGCTGAAGTTTATTTTAAGCAGTTGGAACCATTATCGTTATAATATTATTTTAGAATGTACATACGTTCAAAGGAATTTACATTGTCTTAGTGCATTGCATTTTCTTTTAAAATTACTTTGCTAAACTTTTCTAATAGCTGTTTCGACTGCATAGAAGTAGAACTAATATTCATATAATGCTGAAATGTATTATAATAATAATAATAATAATAATAATAATAATAATAATAATAATAATAATAATAATAATAATAATAATAATAATAATAATGATAATAATAATAATAATAATAATTATTATTATTATTATTATTATTATTATTATTATTATTATTATTATTATTATTATTATTATTATTATTATTATTATTATATCTAGCAATAGCCCTCAAAAGGATTGACATATTATCGTAACATGTTAAGAGCATTTGTTTAGAAAACCGCACAACTGATACAATCAGAGCATAGCTGGGGGGAGGGGGCAGAGTGGGGACAGATGTCCCCGGGCGCCAGGCTAGTGGGGGCACCAAAAAGGCTTTGAAATAGGTTGTATGTGGAATTTCATAATATCATTATATCACGTGTGATGTGACCGTATCCATTAAGCAACTCTGTATTAGTTTTTTCTTCTCTTTAGAAGCCGTTGGCGTTACATTGGGTGATGGTGAATTTATTAATGAAATCAATTGGTTTCAGAGGTGGGGAAGGGGCGTAAAAATGTATCTTGTCACAGGGCTCCAATCACTCTAGCTACGCCTCTGGACATAATAATGGTATCCACAACAAAAGCAGCTGGAACTAATATATTTTGTTAATACTCTTCGAAGTTATCAATACTGTATGAAGGAAGTCCATACGGTATATTTAATACTGCTGCATGGTTTATATTAATAGTGTCATGGTTACCATTACCGGGGGGCCCCGAGTGGCCGAGTGGTCTAAAGCGCTTTCCGTTACTGATCAGTGCCGTCTCACCTCTATCTGCGTGGGTTCGAGTATAAGATTCGGCTAATGTAGGTACGTGAGAAAGCTTGCCAATAGCTTCTCGTGGTTCGGTGGTTCTTTCCGGGGGTTTTCCCGGGTTCTTCCTCAACCAATAATACTGGCCGCCATGTATAGCCTATCGTGTGCTGAAAAATGGCGTTAAACCCTAAAACAACAACAACCATTACCGTAGGGAGTCCATACAGTACAGCGGATTCTACACCTTGGTTTATGTCAATAGTGTCATGGTTACCATTACCGTAGGGTGTCCATGCAGTACAGTTAATACCACTACGTGGTTCATGTTAATAGTTTTAAGGTTATCAATAACGTAGAAAGGGAGTCCACACAGTACAGTTAATATTGCTACTGCTACTTGGTTTAAGTTCATAGTTTCAAGATTTTAAATACCTTAAAATGAAGACTATACAAAAAGTTAATATCGCTACTTGGTGTATGTAAAGAGGCTTCACTGTTATCAATACTGTATAAAGGACTCCATACAGTACAGTTAATATTGCTACTTGGTTGAAGTTTATAGTTTATCAAGGTTATCAATACCGTAAGAAGGGAATCTTTACAGTACAGTTAATATTGATACTTGGTTTAAGTTTATAATTTATCAAGGTTATCAATACCGTAAGATGGGAATCTTTACAGTACAGTTAATATTGATACTTGGTTTAAGTTTATAGTTTATCACGGTTATCAATACCGTAAGAAGGGAATCTTTACAGTACAGTTAATATTGATACTTGGTTTAAGTTTATAGTTTATCAAGGTTATCAATACCGTAAGATGGGAATCTTTACAGTACATTTAATATTGATACTTGGTTTAAGTTTATAGTTTATCAAGGTTATCAATACCGTAAGAAGGGAATCTTTACAGTACAGTTAATATTGATACTTGGTTTAAGTTTATAGTTTATCAAGGTTATCAATACCGTAAGAAGGGAATCTTTACAGTACAGTTAATATTGATACTTGGTTTAAGTTTATAGTTTATCAAGGTTATCAATACCGTAAGATGGGAATCTTTACAGTACAGTTAATATTGATACTTGGTTTAAGTTTATAATTTATCAAGGTTATCAATACCGTAAGATGGGAATCTTTACAGTACAGTTAATATTGATACTTGGTTTAAGTTTATAATTTATCAAGGTTATCAATACCGTAAGATGGGAATCTTTACAGTACAGTTAATATTGATACTTGGTTTATGTTACTAGTTTTAAGGATATCCATACCGTACGAAGAATGTCCATAGAATAAACGTTTTGTGTGCAAATATTCATACGTAAATAATATATGTGGTACATTAATCTAGTATCTACGTTTGAAATAATGATGACTAATGTTTATATAAGGTGATTATAATCACACATATAACACAATCTTGACCGTATACAAGCATTTACTTAAAGACTGCATCTCTTCCCTATCAACACCGTGATAAATATTCTTCCCAAAACGGTTTAGGAAAGTGAAGACATAGATTCTACCAACTTGAATAGCTATATTTCGGAAAGCAGAAGGACGCTAATGGTGCTTATGCTAATCACCACGTTTATTAGATTGACTCGAGACTCCGAAGTACTATTTCTCTAAACGATTACACACTTTCCATCGGAATGGTGACCTTTTAAAGATATTTGAATTGAAATGAAAGACCACTTCATCTTCTGTAGATCGTCAAAATACTCAACTTGCTGCACGAACTGTTCTTTGGTATTGAATGTAACTCCGAGCAACAATGATTCTATTCATATCTGTTCGTTGCAGACTGGACTCCTCAGTATTCTCGTTGAGAGTTTGATTGTTTGTTTGATTAGGACTTTTAACGTAGCTTTAACAATTTTTCAGTCATATTGCTACGATGTCTACAGTGAGGCAGATTATAGCGATGTCTAGCACTGGGGCATCATGCCGTAGACATGCAGCATGATGTCCCACCCAGTCACATTTATCCTGACACCAGGCCGACCAGTCTTAACACTAACCTCTTAGGGCTGAGCGCCAAGCGAGGCAGCTGTTAGTACCATTTTTGTAAGTCTTTGGCTTGACTCGGCTGGGGATCGAACCCACGACCTCCAGCTCCCGCGGCGGACACTCTAACCATTAGGCCACAGGAGCGGTTGAGAAACGACGGTAATTACTCTTGACCTGGTATAACACTCAAACTAACTGAAGAAGTCTCTAGAACGAGAAAAACGCAATGATACAGTAATATAGGTATATGACGTTGGTTTCTAAAATGCAATCATATTGTGTTGCTGGCTGATTGCCGGTTTAGTTTTACAGTGAAGGTTTTCCATTCCGTTTTACGACTCAAAAAGGTCTAGAAAAGATTTTAGTTGTTCTGAACCTATAAAAGTGTTGTTGGGATGCATTAAAACGCACTCAATTTGATATTATTTCAAAAATGAACTATGCAGCGTTAATAACATTTGGGTTATGCTGACAACCGTAGAATAATTTCTAATAGGCTAAACATGTGACGAGTAATTAGTTCCCGTTTCATGTTTAGCTTTATCTTATCCTTTTGGAAAGACCAATTTAAAATTAGATCTTGATTCCACCGCAAGTTCATGCAGTCAATCCCAATTGTGGCGATGGGTTGCCAGTAACAAATTACTATGTTGTACAGAGTATTTAATGAGGCAGAATCGATTACTATTGTGAGACAGTTTCAATTCTGCAAATATAACATTGCAGAGCGGACTTCACACTCTGAGAAAGACGTTATTACCTATAAATAAAAAATATATGTTGTTGATTTGATACGTCCAAATTCTATTAAAAGTGTCTAGATAGAAAAGTTCTCCACTTCATGGCTCGGTTTAATTTTTATTATTTGTTTTATAAAAGTTAATTTTTAAAAGCTAAACCACTTGCGACATTGTATTTGTAGTGCTGAATGGCATATACGACTCCAAACTATAACCAGGCTAATACTGTGGATGTTGTTACCTTTACTACGTCATGATATTTCTCTTTTATCTGCCAAATCTTCATGTATATTGTTTTGAACTTCGCTATGTTTTGTTTTGACACAAACCTTATTGGCTCTGTTATTGACATTGCCAGTGTTTCCTTTTACCAGAAGATAGACTGCAACAAGGTTTGAAACGATGATTGAAAATACAGAGTAATGGTCTGTGTTGAGTGTCGACTGCTGTTATGTAGTTTGTGAGAGAACTTGAGTAGACATTCATTGATTCATACATAGACGAGTGCGCTGTTTTGAATTAAAAGTTAGTTTTGCAATTCATCAGAACAAATCAATTTATTTCATAATGCGCATCAAGATAACGATAAAGCGACCTGTTTAAGTAGTATGGAGGGGTTTCCAAATGGACAATGGAGAAATACAACACAGAACCTGGGCAAGACTAGGGACATTGTTTTAAAAGTCACCCTGGGCAAGGCTTTGGACAATGTGAATTTAACATGGGGAATATTTGGGCTGTATAGCGTCATATGGTTGTATAGGGACAATAGGAATGGAGCAGGTGAGGTAACGTCATTGCACTGAAGATTGGCAACAATGTTGTCAAGGACCGACCTCAATCGGGCAAACTATCAGGGAGTCTCTTGAATGGAGTGTGATTTTCCGGAAAGATGGCCACTATCACTTAACAAGCTTGCAGCAGTTGTTATATGTTGGTGCTGTTTTTCATGATATATGTGCTTGTTGGCTATCTTCGTCTACATTATTGTGTTTAATCATGCTTTGGCTGCTCAGTTAGGATGTGTTCTTCATCTCCTTGTTTTGGAAACGAGAATAATTATAATTGTTATCAGCTGTCTTGCGCCACTGCTAATATGTCCTTGTCCTTTGTTCTTGAAGAAAACGTCATCACGTTATCGCCAGTCAACCCGTTTATGCTATGATGGACCCTCATTAATTACTTTAAATGACCACTCCTTGGCTTTCCATACTACATTGTGCTCAAGACTAAACGAACTGGAACAGCATTCATCATTACTTAAATGTAAACGGAAGTTAGAAAAGAAACGTTAATTGAATGCTGACCGTTTTAAAACAGGAAGAATAATTACAGTTATCTTGCTTTCGTTCTTTCCTGCTAAACAATTTAAAAATTCGGCTGTTAATTTAAATAACCTGATGCAAATCCCTATTAAATTGTTAACCTTTGTGTCAACCATCCCATAGATACTACTGCGTATTGCATTATCCAACGCCCAATCAGTAGGACAACCGGAAAAGCGCACATACATTGTTAATTTTATCAACGAGCAAAATATCGACGTCTTCTTCCAGACAGATACATTGTGCAAGTGCGCCAATCTAACACCTACCGCTTACTCCATCAAGTCGTGTCCATTCCACTCTCGCGGAGGTAGTATTTTTGTCATTACAAATAATTAAATGATTAAATGTTTTAAACGCAACAAAACCTTTAATTTCTGCCACACATCGTTGAACTAGTCTAAACAACACTCATACTGTAACAAATGTCAGTCCATTCATCTCTGCCTCTACCGCCTTCCTCCTAGTAGAAAAAAGCTGACTGAATCTCTCGTTTAGGAACAGTTTCCAAATCTCCTGGAGTATGGAAATTGGATAGGTGGCAACCTGATTATTCTTGGATATTTCAACTTTCACGTTGACTGTCCTGGAAACCTATACACATCCATACCCTTAGAATCCATTCATGTTTTCAATCTTAAACATATAATAAAACCACTCATACACATGGTCACATTTTAGACTGCATAATTCATAGACCTGACTATATTATTATACATTCCACCCTTGTATTCCAAGAACTTGCATCAGATCACCTCTGCATTATATGCTATCTCAACGTATCAGTACCTAACCATCCACTTTTATTTACTACTAAAAGAAACATCCGTATGATAAATAGAACCAAATTAATGCATGACATCCAAGCAAACTTGCTTACCTCCTACAGCAGAACAACTCGATAACTGCCTGCGTTCATTGCTTGAAAAACATGCCCCATGTCACCAAGTGCAGAGTATCGATTCAGAAGTGTTCTGCGCAGTATACCAGTGTAATGAACCATCTTCGCACTGCTAAAAGAGACAGCCGTAAAGCAGAGAGACTTTGGCCTTCCACCAGACTCATTATTCATAAATAAATCTATGAAGCCGATATGAAGAACGTCACAAACATAGTCCATTTAGCCAAATTATCCCACTACAGTACTAAGATCAAACAGAGTTAAAGCTACAAAGAGTTCTTGGAGATAATATCAAACTAATGCCAAGGAACAAATTTACACCACTTCCAACCACCTTCTGTCCAGTAGACCTTCCGGACCCGTTTGCAAATGTCTTAGAATGTCTAAAAACCATTAGGGATTAGCAAGATAACACAATTCAAATTCAGTTTTGACTCGTCGCCAGGTTAAATTTGCGATTTCAGCAACAACCTTGAGCAGGATTTGAACCTGTTTCTATGGATTTAGCACATACAATAGTGATGAAGAGTGCACCAAATTAATGTGAACTTGATCCGATTCCAGCATCACTGCTGCTTGAGTATCTAATATTGCCTTTACTAACTTATGATATTAATACCTCTCTCTCTCATCCGGAGAATTCCCATAATTTTTCTAAGCTCCCATTGTAAATCCTCTGCGTAAGAAACCAACACTCGACCATAACGATTTAAAGAACTACCGCCCAGTTTCTAATCTTTCGTTTATATAAAATATCTTAAAAAAGTTGTTCTAACCAAACTTGTATTTCATTTGAATTCAAGCGGTCTTATTAGCAATGTGCAGTCTGCATTTCGCCCTTGCCATAGTACTGAAAATACTCTTCTGAAAGTATTTAATGAGAGTCTCTCTTACTGGGATGGCGGAAAGATTATAGTCCTCACCCTCCATTGATTTGTCTGCAGAATTTGACACAATAGATATATGATATATTACTTCACCGTCTGCAGCATGTACTTCGCATTCAGAATACAGCCTTACACTGGTTCAAGTCCTACATAGTCTACAGGACACAAAATGTATCTACAAATGGAATACAGCCCAGTTGATCTATGTTGCGGTGTTCCACATGGGTCTGTTCTTGGACCTGTTTCCTACATTCTATACACCCAGCCGCTCTCCAGTGTCATAGATCATCACCAAATGTGTGTCTCACTAATTGTACGCCGATGACACCTAAATATACAAATCTAGCTACCCAACTGAAGTTGATGATACCATTCAAGGAGGGAAGAGTGCATTTCTGATGTCAGATCATGGATGACATGCAACAAGCTGCATATGAATGATAGTAAAACTGAGACCATTCCGACAAAAACACAAAGACTTTCTCATTCACATCCTTTACCTCAAACAATAAACAACATCAACAACAACAACAATAAACTCATACAGTCAGTACGTACATTAGGTGTTTCTCGGGGCAGTACTTTGACATTGCATTTTGAGTTGAGATTCATCAGCTTCATTCGCGAATATCTTTCAGCTGATTCCACTAAACACGTTTGTGTTAAACTGTATTTTCAAGACGACTATTGTCACTCAATTCTGTATGCTTCGTCTCAATATCTCAATATTCTTCTTTCCCCTTTTCATTTCCCCTCTGAAGAGCTCGTCTGTCAGGTTTTCGGTCACTTTCGACATTCTGACATTTTCTATCTCGTCACGTTTAGGTATCAGACTTTGTCTGACACGATTTACATTCACAATAAGTTTCGTTCAGCTCGTAGTTTTGAACACATCTTCGTAGGAGGATGAGTCAACAATGGATTATCAGACTGGATAATGTTTCGCTTATTTGTTTTTATGTTCGGTTGGAACATTAAGCTTAGGGCGAGGGGTAGAGAGAAGTCAAACAGCTTAGGTATGGATAGAAGCCTTTAAACAAACGACAGATATTTTTAAAAACAAATTTTTATTAAAAAAACAAATAATGAAACATCCAACAAATGACAGTTAATAATTTCTATAACAAATTATTTTTGACATGGTTGACAACGTTGTGAAGTGAAGATATACATACACTGATGGACGTCATTGAGCCATCAATGTACACTTTGTTTCCTAGCTAAATACAACATATAACCATACTGGTCATAAAACAATCGATCTACTTTGTCATCGTTTCTAGAAGAGTGACGATCAAAATAAGTCACTAAATTTTCTAAAGAATATCCAAGACTGCGTTTATGCAGAAAATACACAAAATATTGTCCACACGCAATTAAATCGGTGCCTTCTAGTTGCACATTATTGAATTGTGTCGTCTGAGCATTTCTTCTCATAAAGTTAATGAGGCCTTCCAAGGATGGCAATCCATACGAATCAAAATACTCTACACAACATACTTTAGAAAAGTAGACGGCTACCCAGTGGGTTTCTGTGAGACAACTGTCGTCCGTGTTGATGATACAAGTTTGATTGTCTTGAGGTTTGCGATGAAGTAGTTTATCTTTAGCAAACACCACATGATTCCAAGAAGCAGTGCATAAACTGTGTTTCAAAAGATAATACAGTTCCCAGATATCTATTGTTTTGTTTTCACAGGTAATGAGATATCATCAATTCAATACTGACCTTTTGCTTGAAACTGTCCGACACGTAACCATTTCTTTGCTTCGTCTACGCATTCAGAGCCAAGAGAGCTTTAATGTGATGGAGCTCTTTAGCAATCAATGGAGCAGCGGAATGATCACGAAAGTCTTTATACCACAGATGCAACACGGGTACTTCCGAGATGAGACTTCAAGCTTCGTCCAGATACTCGTCCAAATTTTCTTCTTGGCTCATCTTCAGACATTTATCGTGTTGAATTTAACTGGGATGATCATTTTGACATCCATACCAATCTTGTATTTTGACATCCATACCAATCTTATATTTTGTTTTAGCAGGTGTTTGTCAATACAAGAGACAAAATTTTGTTCTTGTTTGGCCATCTGGACTTCATTACCACGTCCTCTTCGTCTTTCGGTTCTGCTTTCATGGTATCCTACAACTTAATCACCATTGAATCTCCAGTTTTGAAAAAGGATAAGTGTCTTCCATAGCTTATAATAGTTTAGATTTATTTTTTTTTACCAAAGTTGTCGATTTCTATAATATTGTCAAATTCAGCATACAAGATTCGTGGAGTCTGGTGTGCAAACTGAATTCCCACACGAATCTGACCGGATTTTATAGGGTAGAAATGTCAATCGTTTCTGCCTTGGTCTGGAGTGAAGTCAAAAGCCCACAACGCATATCCTCCTGTATAATTTTCGTACGTACTACGTTGGCAGGTGTTGGTACTTAACCGTCCCGTAGCTTCGTACAGGAAGAAATACGATCTCAAGTAATTCTGCTCGGCAAACTTAGATTTAAAGGGTCTTGTACAAAAGGTTTTGCATTCGTGACTGACTTCAATCGTGGAAACTTTGTAATGCTTAAACTCGAAAGGAATTTCATTGTAGGCTCCATTAAAGGTTGAATTCTTGACGGTACGAATGATTGATTGATGGTTAGCGGGAACGGTGAAAGTCTTCACTTCCACGCGTCGTATAGGTTACTTGGAGGTCGCTCTACTCAACTTGTGACTGATGTCATTTCCTACTTTAGGTAACACTTCCACCCGTCGAACGTAGAGTCTGGCCTCTTGGATGACTGTTTTGTAGTCGTTGGCATGAGCGATCAAATGGAAAGCGGCATTGCCACAATTCAATATCAAGCGGACATCAACTCTATTTAGAAAATACTTTTCTTGCAAGTACATGTCAAAATGCAAACGATCCTTTAGTTCTAAATTATGTCCTTGTAGGATTTTCTCTCAGCGAGCACTATGTTTTGCTGTGTTGTTAAACGTGTTCTCGCCCGCCGAGATTTACTTATGAAGCATGAGTGTTCTTGGCATCTTTTCCGAACGTCGAGAAATTTTCAGATACGCTAGGTAAGGGCACGTATTCATGTTCCTGATGATTAATTTGTTATTAAAATGAAAATCCACTTCGCTGTGCAAGAAATGGATGGAATTGTTGACTGGAGCTACTATATCATTAACTCGCGGATTGGGGTTGTTTTCCGCTTGTTTCACTGGGAATGTTAAGTACGTGTAACTGCTATTCAGATAAATGTAATCCTCGGGCTGTCCTTTGATTTCAGATTCGATGAATAGGAGACGGGATGAAATTAGACGCTTTGGGATTCTTGCATTGTCAGCATAGTGTCTGGCATGGCACACTAGCCAGTTCAGAACAGGGGCAAGACTCTCGGTGCATCATTTTCTTTTTTCTCTCTGTGGGTTTGTAATAATCAAGAACGTCTAAGTCTCGAAAATTTCTTATTTTCCTAGTCTTTCTAGCGTTTTGAGTGTGATGGCCTCTGGAGAGGTGTCTTCGTTGTCTGTTTCTGATTTGTATTTGCTGTGCTGCTAGGGAACCATAAATGCCAGACTCTGTACCGTACAGAGCATTTTTAGGAGCTTCTCGTCGATCAAAAATCTCTTTACCCGTTTGAAGCATGATATTTTACTTTCTATCCAGAAGGCTTCTTTGGGGTTTTGCTTGTCAGAGATGATTTTATTTTTGCCATGCGTCAATGCGGTATCTTTCGAGGCGTGCAATCCCCGTGTCAGCATCGGTTTTATCAAAGTGGTCACCAAACAAAAGACCGATTTTAACATATCTCCTAAACCGTGTCCTCGCTGATACCTAACTGATGAGTTGTTAAAGATTAGTTTTCGACAATGGAGTTCAGCGTGACTTCTTTTTTGCGAATGGAACATTTTGTCCCAGGTCTCTTATTATAGCAATGTTGACACAGTCGAAACACAACTTACTGACGGGTAAATAATGAAAATATACAACTTCCACCTTCACCGGCAGCGTTCGTCACATAATCCACTCTGAAAGGAATGACACGCAGTAATGGTACAGAGGTATTTCTCACCACGTTGTACTCCACCACATCGGAGCACACAAACATCAAATTCAGTCCTTGGCTCATTCTGAACATGTTTCGTCAAATGGGCTTGTGTAAAGTTTAGTGTCACCATCGTTGCACATGAGGTAAAAATAAACGTTTCAGTCTGGTTTTGGAAGCTCGATACAATTTCTGAACTCCTCCAAAATCTTCAGGATGGGATGGATCGTAGTAAATGCTGGCTAACACCTAGTCCATTTTTAATAAGTGACCCACTCTTGAATACTGTTATTTTCGGTTTTAGAAATTGTGGTTTGAAAACGGTTTATGTGTCTGAATTTCTACACGAGTAGATGTCTAGGGTAGTGGTGAGGGTAATGGGGTGACGTTGGTCCTGTTTTCTTTCTTTACTTTTGATTTCCCTTCTTTCGCTTTGGCCTCTGTCGAATAAGTATGAAAATAATCTTTTTAACACACGTTGTAAGTTCTTCTCATTGAGGTGCCGGGGTGGGTTAACAAGGACGCGCCAATCTTACTAGGAACGAGAGCTGCAACGGTGTTTGAAATACTTCTCGTGATTCTTCTTCCTCAGGCCATCGTGGCATTGCGTCTGTCATGGACACTGGTGGTGGTCGTGATGATAGACTTTTCATCAGGGTCTTAAAATCTTTCGGAGTGGGCAGAGATTTTTTGTCTAATGATTTCTGATGAAAGAGTTTCAGGTGTTGCAATAGTTGACCATACTTTTGCGATTTTTCGTTTTGGACAAATCCTTGGGTTCCATCAACGATTGCATTTCGTGTTGTAATTAGGACATCTCGGAACAATGAGAATAGCGGGATAAATTAGTGGTTGCTTGTTCTTACCACTGAAGGTATTCCAGATTTCGTTTGTAAGGCACTAAAGCAAGTTTTTGTCTTTCCATTTGCTTCGAATGGTCACGTTTTGAGATCTGTACTCCAGAAGTCGCTTTTATCTTCTTATTCTATCTTCTATCTTATAAGGCAGGTACAACACTCAGGAGTCCAAACATAGGGCCTACAATTGTTTTGGCAAGAAGTCTTTAGCAGCAGAGAGGGTGAACCCTACAACGTTTTCAGACAAAATTTTGATTGAATCATTAAAACGATCCTTCCTACGATCTCATTTTAACCAAAAAAAATGTCTCAGGGGCGAACCCTACAACGTTTTTAGACAAAAAATTTATTGAAATCTTAATGAGCTTTCCCTACGAAATCTCATTTTAACTAAAAAAATGAAAACGGAGACTTTTACGATTTTTTAATCAATTTTGGTCGCAACTTGTTGTCATCGCCCTCTCTGCTGCTATGGGTTAACAAAAAATAAGAAATGATTTTAACCGAATATTTGATCCAGTCCGATACGATATCGTGTCCGAGGATCATGCAAATTTATTGTTGCGAATCCGTACGGGGTTGACTGAGCATGACTAAAGAAGTTTTTAAATTGATTGAAGTCCATATCAGAACACCATGTCTGCCAAATATTTCGTAGCGTATGTGTATCAACGCCGTTGAATGCAGAAAGAATATTGCAGTTATCTCTGATGACTTTTGGAACCTGAGTGTAGCGTTGAGTGACATATATCACGTCAGTGTTTTTGTGACGCCCCCGGGAAAAGATTCTAGCAGGATTTTTTTGTTTATCTAACATTATATCGTCGTATACGACTAAATTGTTAATATCTCCATCAATATCATCAATGCTCGGTGCTTCATCGATATCGGTTATAAACTCAATAATACCCTCTCCGGATTTTTCTACCGCGCTGTCGTTAAAATCTTTTAGCACTTCATAACATCGTTGATCATCTACGCTAGGGGCAATTAAATACAACTTATCCCACTTCATCCATCTCATTATTAAATTGAGTAACAATTGCGTTTTACCGGATCCAGATGGCCCGATTATAATCATCCGGATAGAGTTTGGTAGCGCTTCATGATGCTTAACTGGTTCTCTTGTTTTAGTCGCTGAAAAATCAATTATATCCATATCTCTATACATAAATTATGGATCTATATTGTGTGAAGTGTAAAACGCGTATTACAACCAGAAATAACCGATCAGCGCTTTCTGGTAAATGCGTGCAATGTGGTACAAAGAAATTTAGATTTGTGTCTATGAGATCTGATTTTAAAAAAAACGAGGAGGTGATATCGCAGCCAAATTGGCAAAGCTCCCTGGAACCCCATGGGCAAAATACCCCGGAGAAAAGCACCTTCCAGGATATAGCTACTGTGGACCGGGAACCAGACTTGATATCAGACTCAATGATCAAAATCAGTCCCGACCCGGTGAAGAACCAATAAACGCCATTGATAAGGCCTGTCACCTTCATGATGTTGCTTATAAAAGCAGCAATTTGCAACACAGGCATCTAGCAGATGTGAAATTAATTCATGCGTTAAATGCTATTCCTGATAAATCCTTCAAAGAAAAATTGGCTTCATTTTTGATAAAATCGGCTATGAAAAGTAAATTGATGTTAGGTGCCGGTAATTAATAATATGGAATCAATTTATTATTCCCCAAGAGGATACTGGAGGGGTAAATCAGCAGTCCATAAACTCGCTAGCGCTGCAAAAGTGAAAAAAAAAACCATTGCGGCTAATTGGTTATCCAAACAGGCACTATGGCAAATTTATCTACCACCGCCTAAACAAATTCAATTCTCGCATTTTGATGTGACAGTTCCTAATGAAGTTCATCAGGCTGATATATTATTTCTGCCACATGATCGTGGTTACAAATACGCTTTAACCGTAGTTGATATTGCAAGTCGATACAAAGAAGCAGAACCGTTAAAAACAAAATCAGCCACTGAAGTCGCTTCTGGATTTGAGAGGATTTATCGACGAGGTCCTCTGCACTGGCCAAATCTATTGCAGGTTGATCCTGGCAAGGAATTTAAGGGTGCAGTGTTATCTACAATGAAACATCATAATGTCACCATACGACGAGGGCATACTGCGCTACATCGCGATCAGGCCATTGTAGAACGATTTAATCGGACATTTGCTGAGCGGTTATTTGGATATCAATACGCAAAAGAATTCATTCAAGAAAAAAGATCCCGTGAATGGGTTAAAAGGTTACCATTTGTGATTACTGCACTGAATAACGAGATTACTAGAACAATCAACATGAAACCTATCAACGCTATTAAAAAGAAGTCTATACCCGTACAACCACAAAAAGATTTCAAAGAACCAATTCTTGGTAGTAATGTCACTGTTAGGTATTTATATGAACCAGGAGAGCTTGAAGGGGGTAGAAAAAGGGCTACTGATCCTATTTGGAGTGTTACTGCACACAAGATATCTAGTATAACACGATCAACTGGTAGACCTCCAGTCTATAAACTGGATTCAACTGCCCCTCAACGTGGATTTACTCGACAACAACTACAGGTAATTCCCGAGGATACTCAATTGCCACCGCATGGTCTTAACTAGCGCCGTTGCGCCTATTGCACTCAAGACAAGTCAACATCACATTGTTTCTGACATGACCAAGATTGTTATTTTTTCTGTCTACGGTGAATTGGCGAGGATCCTTATCCGAATACTGCCAACGCATTATACAATTGCAACTCGCGCAGTGATTATTCTGTTGTTGTTTCAGCGTAATTATTAATTTAGCATCAATATCAAATTCTCGTTGTTTTTTTTTTGTCCTGTTGTTTGTAACCGGAGAGTTTTTTTTATTAATGATGCTAACATCAATATCACTTATTGTTGTGTCATTATCATCGAAAACAACTCTTCGAAGTTGTTTTTTTTTTCGTACTCTGGATACTGCGAGATAGACTAAATTCGACCATTCGATGTGATTATCCACCATCCAAACAATTGTATCCGATATAGTCAATCCCTGTGAAGAGTGTATTGTTGCTGCGTATCCTAGCGTCCACGGGGATTTATTAGCACGCAATGCATTTTCGACGACGCTGATATCAACCAGCACAATATCATTTAATACGAGAATTTTTTTTTCACTCTGTCCTGGAATATCAACTTCAATGTTCTGTTTTCGTGTATCCGATGGCCTATAACAAAGGGGTACTGGAAGCGTTGCAAATTTTTCTTTATGCAATTCAAATAGCTTCATCTGAAGTGTGTGCCTGACTATTTTTCTACTTGCAATTATCAAATCATTTGGTCTCCATGTTTCCCAGAAATCATTCATTGGAGTTTCTGAAATCACTTCACGCGCTATTTCGCATTGGATTCTATCCGGTTGTAATCTAATTAGTTTCTTAAATTCTCGTAATCGTTCATCAATTGATCTATAATCAGTGGTAATTTCTTCATAATAGTCTACAAAACCCCTTAGCCATTCATGTGGAGATGCACCGACAAATGGTGGTGGTTGTCCGTGATCCCCGCACATGACGACTTTTGTGTTTTTGTTTAACAACCACTCAAGAAATGTTTGTAATACATCTAATGACACTGTGCATATTTCATCCCAAATTATGATTTCAGGAATGAATTTATCACCCATACGCTCAGGAGTCCATTTGTCACCCTTCCATCGAAAGAAACTGTGGTAAGTGCAAGCATTTACCCCTCGCTGTATCATCTCTCTGGCGAGTCTGTGAGTCGGTGTTAGCACAATCATGGTTGACCGACGAAATAATTCAATTGCACGAGTTGTCTTTCCTGACCCACCACAACCGTTTAAATAAATTGTCTTGTATCTACATACTGGATCAGATACCGGTGGTGCATTAGAAAATTCTGATTGAATTTCAATACGGTTACAACAAAGATATTTATCATCCATGGCAACGTCTGCGGATTCACAATACTCATGTAGCATCTCCTTTTAAATCGCCAACGAACCCAATTTTCTTCGGGATCTGTGAATGCCGCTACAGCTGATTTGTACTTATTGTGTATATACATCGAATCAGTGGCCACTCTAACCGCGGTATTAGGAAATCTATTTATCATCGAAAATAGATTAATAGAAGCATAGGCTAGCATAGATGATCTTAAATGTGTATACTGGGAATTATATCCATCACAGTAGGTAACAACCGTACCTAATTTCTCACCATTGGATAGAAAAGCATCCTTACGGGATACAAGTTTTCCCTGTTTCAATAAATCCGCTACAATAAAATCGTATTCAGCGACGTCTATGATCAACCGCGAAGAATATTTTGCATTGTCGTATCGTCCACCCTGGGTAAATTTACCGATTATTCTTCGTCCGAGATCCTTTGCTTTGCTTGTTCTTTTTTACTTTCAAATAACTTCTTAGACCAATTTATGATTTCTTCTTCACTGAAATCTGGACACTGTTTTCGTAGTTCGCTGATTATACGATCTAGATCGGGTTGTGGTAGCCAAACTTCTTTCTGAGCTCGATAGCATATAATAGCCTCGGAAACAATCAACGATATTAGCATACCACAATCAATGATATATCGTAGTAACACTATTGGCATCCAGGCCTTTTCAGATAGGTGTCTACCGAGCCAAACATAACTACACGGATGTAATCCTGACGCTAATTCAAATGATATCACACGAGCGAATCCGGTTAAATCAAAATCAGGCAATGGTCCATTAATCGCAACACGAGTCATTTCATGCGTGGGGTGTCCAAATCGTTTGAAGTACTCAGCACATTCCCCATATCCGAGAAAACTTCCGGGATAACACGCGGATATATCAATTGAAATCATACCATCACGTGAGTATTTCGTATTCCACAGTCCTCCATGACCAAATTCGACGCAACTCAATTTAACATCCTCGAGAAAATCACTTCGTGTTGGACGCCATGAGTTTTTTTCTCTTGCGAAGTGAGCTACCACTGATGGAATAGTAAAACTATCCGTGAGTAGTTTTTCATGGGAATTCTCCGGTGAAAAATCACTAGCGATTTTTCTCATTCTGTTATCTAATTCTTCAACGCGATATAATTCACCATTTGGTTTTACAAATTGATCAAATCCTATTTCGGGATCTTCATCACTTCTAAGTAACCACACTGACACAGGATCATCTTTACACAACGCATGAATAGCATCGAATAATCTCTCTTCATAGAAAACATCCCCGACGAACTCCTTAGGGATATATTTCACGGTTCGTTCTCGTGGAAATATTGTTACCGCAGGTGTCCACGCGTGTTTGTTATGATCAATAATCTGTATTGGCGCTCCATTTTTGTTATATTTCGGTTCGTATAAAACCTCTCCGGTTATCGTCATAACGGTTATTGGGAATCTTAATGATGTTTCTAATTTAGCTATATCAGAAATCTTTGCACCGTGTTGTTTTACCGTTAATTCCCACTCGGTTAGTTTCCTACGTCGCAGATCAGTTAGTTTATTTCCCCGGGACGCATTTGTGAAATGTTCTATTATTCGTTCTGCTACACAATTAAGCCCTGACGAATATTTCATAGGAGCTAGTTTTGCGATATCGGGTTTATCATTTAACGGATATATCCCATAAACCATTGCTGTTACGGGATAAGATCTTTCGTAGTATGGTTTGTCAATGCCGGTTAGAATTCCTGGTTTGGAATCTCTACTCACAATGACAGCTTTTTTATTCTTGAGAATTGGTTCAAATTTATCCCTAATAATCCATTTGCCATCGACTTCGATAATGAATTTGATTCGGAAAAAATATCTTTTTCCCCCAACACGTGAAATTATCACTGCTGCTTTTTCATCATTCATGGTAGCGTCAACAACACCATCAATTCGAAATGTTGACCAACAATAAGATGCTCCATCACTCTTGAATTCATTAAAACAGTCTCTGATTTTACTAATCATGGCTTTATCAAGAATTGTATTCTTTGGTGTATTAGAAACTATATCAAGATTGAATTGAGCATCTTTCCAGGGTAATCTCTTGGACGTTTTTTTTTGTTTATCGAGATTAAATTTAGGATTAATTTTTAATAATCTCTTAAACTCTTTCATGTTTCCGTCTCTTGGACGTTTTTTGGGTTTATCGAGATTAAATTTAGGATTAATTTTGTTACGTTTTTTTGGTTTATCGAGATTAAATTTAGGACTAATTTTTAATAATCTCTTAAACTCTTTCATGTTTCCGTCTCTTGGACGTTTGAGATTAAATTTAGGATTAATTTTGTTACGTTTTTTTGGTTTATCGAGATTAAATTTAGGACTAATTTTTAATAATCTCTTAAACTCTTTCATGTTTCCGTCTCTTGGACGTTTGTTACGTTTTTTGGGTTTATCGAGATTAAATTTAGGATTAATTTTCAATAATCTCTTAAACTCTTTCATATTTCCGTCTCTTGGACGTTTGTTACGTTTTTTGGGTCTATCGATATTAAATTTAGGATTAATTTTCAATAATCTCTTAAACTCCTTATCAGCATTGAATTCAGCATTTTTCGAAGGCGTTCTCCTTAATTCCCTCATGCTATAATTAAAACAAGCATTTAAATGAAAGATTTATATATAATGAATCACTGCAAGTGGCTTATGATTGGATCAGTAACCCCGTGTAACAAATCATGCAGAAATGAGTTTTGTGGGTATCATATGCAAAGCTTTCGACGTGGAAGCCTTGGCCCGTTACCCTGCATACGATGTGGGGTTGGGGTCAGGGGAAAATCTCAGTTGTGTTTGAATTGCGGTGGTAAGCGATACAGGGAGTTGAAGCGTTATTATGATAAAAGAATAAAAAATGGACAATCAATCAGAAATTATGACCCTGAAAAAGTCCCTGACACTGACAACGTCCCTGACAAAATCATAAGAACTCCTCAAGACTACATCGAAAGATTCATCATTAAACCAAACAATGAATTAGACAAACAATAGTATTATGTATACGAATGAACCAAGAATTCAGACACCATCCCTTGATTACAAATTATGAAGCATCCAGTGATGGTGTTGTAAGGCACTGTAGACTGAAGAAACCAGTTGGTGCTGACAATGGTATGGAGTATTTGGTGTTCACTGTTAATGGAAAGAAAACTTATCGCAATCATCGTTTCGTGTATGAATGCTTTTATGGATTGATCGAGCATGATTTTGTTATTGATCATATCGATTCTAATCCAAAGAATAATTCTTTATCAAATCTGCAGGCTATCACACAAAGTGAGAATACCAAACGAGGAGAGACTGGAAAATGCTCAAAAAAAGCGAGACCAGTAAAATCTTTGAATACAATAACGAACGAAGAAAAAATATTTCAATCAATATATGAAGCCGGCAAGTATTTCGATATTTGTAGAGCCTCAGTACGATTCGTTGCAGAGGGGATTTATCGATCGGCTATTTCAAAAAGGACGGGACAAAAAGTTCAATTTAGTTATGTCTAATGCGTCATATTTTTCATTTAGAAATATATCATTATTATAGAATAATGAATTCAGAAAACATGAATAGCATTTTATCCGAGATTTCAAAATTGAAAAGTTGGGATATTGAACTATCAGATGGGTTAAATCCTGATCAAATCATGTCTGATTTTCAGGATATTGAATACGGAGTTAACAACAATAAATATATGCTACCAAAGAAGTATGCGCTCATCAAGAGAATTCAGAATTCTATTCGGGACCCTCTCGCATTTTCCAGTGACGTAAGTGTGTTCGCTCCGTTGTATACCATCGTAGAACGAATACGAAAGGAATTGGGGTACGAATACGAATTGAAAAAGGAGGTTAATTCTAAGGTTAGAAACCTACGGGCGTTAATTCAAGAAAATGAACAATTTTGATTGACCATTTATCATTATTTGATTGTGACCGTCCCTCATAGAGATTTTAATTTTTTTTAGCATTTTTTGATTGATAATGTCAAAAACAGTGAAAATATTTCACACTGAATAAAAATTGATGGACGGTTAAGATTGATCAATAAAAACAACAATGGGGAAAGTGTGGTATTAATTATTTTTATAAGGATTTCCACACTTTCCACATACCTGATAGAAGGTGTCTCACGATGACATAACACTTCCACGGTGGTATTTAAACTCATCCGACATGTCATAAAATGTTGAAAGTGTGATATTAATTATTTTTATAGCAATTATGACACTTTCAACATCAATGATAACGCCCTTAACACTTCCACGATGGTGTTAGGTCGGGTTCGGGAAAATTGTTTCACAATTGAAAAAGTGTTTTGCAATTGAAAAATTGTTTCTGATTTCAAATAATGGTCAATAAAGCATTAACAACCCGATTGGCTCGTGAACGACTGGATGCAATCAGGAGATTTGTACCAATTCGTGACTCTGTACGGAATAAACTACAACAACGACAGAGTCTTCAGACTGATTTTGCTGCGGGATCTGAAGAATTGTTTAAACCAGTAACCACAGCAACGAAGGAGATAGAGCGTGCTATACTGGGAGATGATCCTGACGGTAAAAGAAAAGAAGAGGGTCTTATTCCTGTGTTAGAAAAAATAGCAAAAAGAACTAAACAAACAAAAAAATCCTTGCAATCACTTCCTCAGGATATATCAACCGCTTCGAAACGAAAATTTAAAGGATTTCAGGAAGAACTAGTTAGTGGACTACCTAAATCAATTATATTTACCGAGAGCGCTAAACAACAAATTCTCAACGAGGATATAGACAATTTAGGTGAATTCGCTGCTAACAGCTATGATTCACAAGAGAAGTTTTTCACGGACAATTATTCGGATTATAGAATGTCACATAATGAATGGGCTGATATAGTGTATGAAATAAATACTGGGAGTTTAGATAGAAGGATGAAGGAATACAGAGACTTCAAGAGAAAATTTCATTTCCAAATAAGACAGCCATACGATGAGAAGAAATTTCTGTGGAGTGGTCTAGTTGGAAACGCTAGCGTTTCATGTCCTGGTAGTGTTCTCAGTGATATATCACGATTAGAGGTTCTTGTAGGAGGGTTCCGAGCTGGAAATAACTCACCGGAAATAATTAATGAAGCAGCTGATATCTGTAGACGATTATTTCAGGGTGGTATCATGGATATCAGCACATATCGAGATTTCATTGGCGAGTTAGTGGAAAGTGGGTATTATAGTGACTGAATTGAAAAGTCAATTGATTAGATAAATAACAATTGAAAAATTGTTTCTGATTTCAAATAATGATCATACACTACAATCATGATAAACCAACCCCCGTCTACGTAGTTAATTCACGGTTTCCGGTTTATAGAGCATACTACGGAGATGGTTTAGGTAATACCATTTTTGGGTTATTTGCGAGAATGGCTCCAAAAGTGATGCCGTTGGCTAAACAATTAGGAATGAAAGCAATTGAAGTTATTCGTGATAAGGGTATTGGTGCTGTTGGAGATCTTGCTGGAAAAGCGTTTTCAACTGCGAAGAATAAATTAACATCATTAGTGAAATCACGGATGAAATCCAAAGGATTTTCAAAACCGTTACCGTCTACAGCGGAAATGCCTGCAAGTGTTAGTAGAATTATAAATAACGCAGTAGATGAAAAATTAGCGTCGATGGTTTTAACCCCCGACCAAAGCAATATTGCAAATATGATAGCAGGAAGTGGCTTTAAAAAACTACGACGATGAAAATGGAAAATCGCGATTTAGACTCTGATAAATAGAATAAAATGTTCAAACAGTCACGTGATCCAGCATTTGATATAGACGCCCCAGTTGGCAAGGATGATTCTGTACGCGTTTATCAATATTACGCCTATCATGCCATAGACTCAAATAGTCGAGCAAGAATTGATCTTCAAGTCCATGATACCAGTAAATACTTTTTGCCCTGTGAAGCGTTTATCGAAATCGAAGGAGAACTTGTAACAGCTGCTGATACTCCTGCTGTACCAGCACCGTATCCAGCTGGTACTCAAGTCGGTTTTGTCAATAATGGTATCATGGCGTTATTTGAGAGTGCTAGATATCTCATTGATGGAAAAGAAATTGAGTCCATAGATCGTGATGTTGATGTGGCTACAACAGTAATCGGGTTAGCGAGATATTCCGATGATTATACAAGACCAGCAGGACCCTCTATGATGTTTGCAAAAGATGCTACAAATACCGCTGGAGGAAAACAATTTGTTGTAAGACGACCAAAGAATAATGCTGGCACCGCTAATATTGATGCCGAAGATATGATTATAAACAACGATGTTAATTTCAATCTAGGAGCTGCAACACGTATTTCAATGTTGCAAGGAGCGCGTAAATCATTTTCATGCGCTATTCCACTGCATCACATATTTGGATTCTGTAGAAATGTCCGAAAAGTTATCTACGGGCGAAGCATACAGTATCGCTTGTACGAAAGAGTGATGATAGTGACGCAATCTAGAGGATTCCAGCAGACAATGCAAATCCAAATGCTGATGCTGGTAAAGTCAATTTAACAAAAATGTCATTGTGGATGCCAGTGTTGACTCCAGCAATCACCGCAGAAGAACGATTACTATCATTTATGGACCAAGGAGGAAAGTCGTTGTTGAGTTGGCTAACCGTGAGTACAGATGTTAAACAATCAAATATCAACGGGTTATTCACTTGGAACCTAGCATCAAAACAAGGCGTTTCTGCGCCACGTCATATATTTGTAGCGCTACAGGATAACACACGAGTTGGCGATCAACGTTTCAGTCATATGATATTTGATCAATTAGGTGTGAAAGACGTCTCACTGAGAATAAACGGCCAACAGGAACCATCCGAGGATATACAACTTAATTACACAGAAAATCATATTGCACGAGTTTATCATCGTCTGTTGTCATTTATGGCACGCGATCAAAATGTGGATACTGGTTTGCAAAGATCACAATATGATTTTAAAAATCTGTATCCGATCTATTACTTCTCACTGGAACATCTCGATTTGATGAGACAATCTGTTGTTGATATACATTTTAGAGCTAATGTGACTCGTGGTGGTATTGCTAATTACAGAGCGGTTGCTGTCATTCTCAGTGATAAATCAATGCTACTTGAAGGTGTTGGTGGAAGAATGAGAGTGGTAGATGCACCAGTGGAAAACATGTAAACGATTTAGAATCAATCAATTATGTATAACATGTCATATAGTGCTATTAGTGTTGCGTTAACTCCTGGTCAAATCAAAAAATTGCAATCAGAATCGGCTAAAAATGTGGAACCACAATCACGTTGAAACCCAACCAAATGACTGGTGGTGCAAATAAACTATCGCTGACAACTCGTCAGGTGAAACATTTCAATGATGCACTAGTAGCAAAAAAGGGTGTTCAGATTACTCTCTCTGCGGCTGCTATCAAAAATATGATTAAAACAGGCGGTATATTTCCGTTGTTAGCTGCGATTCCAGCATTAATTGCAGCAGCAGCCCCAGCGGTGGCTAAAGCGGCAGCGTTAGGAGCCGTTGGTACTGCAGCAGGAATGGCACTAAAGAAAGCAACTGGGAAAGGATATAAAAAAAGGGGAAGGGTCTAAGACTACCAGGAACCCCGTATTCGTGGTACAGCGGAAAGGGTCTAAGACTACCAGGAACCCCGTATTCGTGGTACAGCGGAAAGGGTCTAAGACTACCAGGAACGATTTATTAATTGGAGAGTCTATGATGGTTCCCATGTCCAATTTTGATTTACTCGATGCTGCTAAAAAACTAGCGATTAAAAACTTCAGAGGTGTCTTTATGAAAGATCAATTACCACATCAACCAAACAGCGTTGAAACCGGAATCATTAATTTAGATAACAGCACCGGACCTGGAACTCACTGGGTTGCATACGCTATTGATCCACGTGGGATTGTTTATTTCGATTCATATGGATTAGCCCCACCAAAAGAGTTTATGCGTTATATAAAAACCCTTCCAATGAAGACTTGGTATTCTACGCTACCAACACAAACGATGATTGACCCAACAATATGTGGCAGCGAAGTATTAAATGTCCTTAACGCTATTTCTAACTCCTTGAGTAACCCAAGCGGAAAACCACCACATGTTGTCGTGAATGAATACACTAGTAATCGCTGGAGAAAATCGAAGATTTTTCAACGAAGTCGTCAAAAACGATTTTAGAGAGATAAAGAGTTTTACAATAACATGATTGATATTTGGGGGAGATCTTTGAAACCCAAACCCGATGGCACTGCACCACCTGATTCTGTCAAGGATATAAAAAAAATAATTGAAGATGAAATCGCTGAGACGTTGAACTTAACAAATGTTGATCCTAATGAAATAGTTGTATTTCAAGACAAACAGGGTAAATTGGAATCCAGTGATGTGTCATTGAATGACATTTTGATACGGCAGCGCGACGCCGCTGAAAACTCTATTGCGCTGTATTCCAACGACGGACGACTTAAAGCCAGTAATATATCCGCGGATGACATTTTGATACGGCAGCGCGACGCCGCTGAAAACTCTATTGCGCTGTATTCCAACGACGGACGACTTAAAGCCAGTAATATATCCGCGGATGACATTTTAAAACAGCAGCAAGACGCCACTGAAAACTCTATTGCGTTGTATTCCAGCGACGGACGACTTAAAGCCAGTAATATATCCGTGGATGACATTTTAAAACGGCAGCAAGACGCCACTGAAAACTCTATTGCGTTGTATTCCAGCGACGGACGACTTAAAGCCAGTAATATATCCGCGGATGACATTTTAAAACGGCAGCGCGACGCCGCTGAAAACTCTATTGCGCTGTATTCCAGCGGTGGACGACTTAAACCAGGCGCACTTGTGTCTACAATCACCGACAAGATTGCCGCCCACGACCATGAGTTGGATAATTCTCTGTTAGAACTAGCAACACTTCAATCTAAAATTGAAGAACACGGAAAACAGTTTTCAGTTTTTCGCAAAAATGTCGTACATAAATTCTTTGGAACCCCGCTTCTGGTTGGCATGACTCTCGCTGAAATCAAAAACTATCTATCGCTATTCTTTTTTAACAAGGACGAAGGAAGGATGATGAATGAAAATGAAATCAAGGCAAATTATCTCGATATTTACAATGATATTTCTAAAATAATAGAAAATGTTGAGCGGGTACAAAAACCCACTAACGACGTCATTGTTAGGTTTTTTGGATCCCCACCTGTGGCAGACTCGACTCTCGCTGAAATCAGTGAGTTTATTATCAGGCATACTCACAATGCCTACGTCGCTAATAATTTCTTTGGTGTCCCCGCTACATCTACGATGACTCTCAACGATATTATTAGGTTTATGGTGAGACAAACAACACTTAATACCATCGTGGATAGATTTTTGGGGAGAACACGTGATGAATCTGAAACCACATCGTTGACAGGCCCAACCCTCGCTGAAGTTAAAAAGCTATATTGACGAACAAAAATCCACCAACCAAATGGTTAATAATTTCTTTGGAATCTATAACGATAGCAATATCACGACGACATATTTTGACCTCGTTAGTGATTATCAAACCCGAACAACTATGGCATTTAACATCCTTTTATTTACATTTTTTCAACGCCGCGATGGAACGATAATGAAAAATACCGAAATCAAAAAAACCTGTCTCGACGTTTACGACGATATTCTTAAACTAAAAGAAACCTCTGAAAGGGTAAAGCATGGGACCTTTGATTGGGTAAAAGAATCTAATGCTAAATTGAAAGTTAATATCGAGAAGTGGCCTCATGGTATCTACAGGATGACGTTAATCTCTGACAAGCAATTTGATATCATCGTAAGCGGTAAAACCTACTTTGGTGGCACAGCAACAGTAATTATCCGCACTGAAGAAGAATTTGAGATTGTCGCGGTTGATAGTACGATTAGATCAAAAATATCCTGGTGCTTAGAATTCATATGCGAAGTAAATAACTAAATTGAAAGGAAAATCCTTCGAATTTCACAATTGAAAACGCTAGCGTTTTTAAAATAAAAATGATTTCATCAACGCAATGTCGCTATGATCAGGTCAGAGAATTTCAAACTAGACTCAAAACCCTCGCCGAGGAGTATCAAATAAAAATAAAAAAATACCTACGAAGAATCACCGCAATTGATATTACTGTGTACTCAGTGTCAAGCGTTCTCACTGGCGCCGGAATAATACTTGCATCGGTTACAATGATTGCCCCGGTCGTAGTTCCAATTTGCATTTCTGCGGTGGCTACAATCGGGGGTATATCAACCGGGATAGCAAAAAAGATATCATCATGCAGCCAGAGTAAACTGCAGAATTACTTAATTCAATTTCATATTGCATCAACCGCATATTCGCAGTTATCCCTGATGATGTCGTCACTCGATAATACAATTATATCAGATAGTGAATTCTCAGCGATGGTCAGTATTTTTGATTCCGCGATATCGAAATTAGAGCGACAACATGAGTATAATAACAATGACAACACCGATGGAATTAGAAAACACGAACCCCAAAACCAGAATGATCTCAATAACCTCAACCATACCAAATTGTGAGTTCTCAGTGATGGTCAGTATTTATGATTCCGCGGTGTCAAAATTAGAGCGACAACATGAGTATAATAACAATGACGACACCGATGGAATTACTTCAACAAATAGTGGAGAACACGAACCCAGTACAAACAAGTATGATATCAATAACATCAACGGAACCCGAGTTTAGTGTGAATTTCCCTAGCCCAGTCCCCGTGAAGGAGATAGCGCTAGCAAAACTACGAGTGTATCACAGTTGGCCTAATATCAGATCAAAATCATTTGGTGGTCAACAACCCAATAATTCTTTAGTGTTTGCAAATAAGAATAAACCCGACGGAACCCCAGACTGGAACGTTGTTTCCATACCAACCGGATCATACCAAATTGAACAAATCAATAATGAATTCGCGCGTAGAATAAAATCGATTACTGGAGTAGAGTCAAAAATTGCTATAACAGTTCATGAACCGACGCTATCATCCGCAATTGAGATAAACACAGAAGGATACGTCGTAGATATCTATCAGAGTTCTATTAGAACCGTACTAGGATGGCCTGAATTACCACCAGGGGGAAAAACCGTTGATTTACCAGAACCACAAAAAACTGATTATATCACCGACAGAATAAAACCTGATAATCCAATAAGGAGTTATAAAGATCATAGATTTACTATAGATTTTTTTGGTCTCGGATACCGATCAACTGGAAAAGAGAGGCCAGGGGATAGAATAGAGGGATATCATTTTGTTAACGAACCTGAAATCGTTAAAAATTTCACAGCAATGAATAATGATTTATCGCTGTTGTTAATATCTCTTAAATCCGGCTCTCTCACCCGAGATGAATTTATCAGCGTCGTAGAAACATGCAACAAAATTATCGACGATATGGAAACATTTAATCTGAAAATTATTCAGGATATATTAGATGACAATAATCCCCTATCGAGAACAGAATTTGCAAAACAATATAAATTTCCCGTGAAGGATATTCTGACATTCAAACTACCGGGATATAACGTACCGGAACTAAAAAAACTTCTCAGTGACACCATCGATGTTGGTTTTAAAATAATTCATGATGCATGGAAAAAAACAGCATCACAGGAAATAAAAATCCTCAAACATAATAATGACCCAGACGGTGGCGGCAGGCATATTGCTCCTGAAAATGTGAATATTTCAACGGTGATTGCGCTTAATTTATTATGTGATGTAATTGAAGGAAGCTATCAAATTAATCTAGAACAATCAAATCAAGCTCAGCAGGGATATATTCTTTATTCGTTTGCACCAACAGCTCCTCCAGGATTCCTAATTATTGAAAACCCAATTAATCCTGTCTACATGCGATGCCATAATAATTCGTTAACAAGAATTAATTTCCGACTCACCGACCAGTCAAATAATCTGATTGATTTACAAGAAGAGGTGTTAGCGATTAGTTTGTTTGTGAAATCATAAATGATTTTCGTCCTAAGGACTTTCATCATAAAGACTGGATCAAATCATTTCTTATTTTTTGTTAACCCATAGCAGCAGAGAGGGCGATGACAACAAGTTGCGACCAAAATTGATTAAAAAATCGTAAAAGTCTCCGTTTTCATTTTTTTAGTTAAAATGAGATTTCGTAGGGAAAGCTCATTAAGATTTCAATAAATTTTTTGTCTAAAAACGTTGCAGGGTTTGACCCTGAGACATTTTTTTTTGGTTAAAATGAGATCGTAGGAAGGATCGTTTTAATGATTCAATCAAAATTTTGTCTGAAAACGTTGTAGGGTTCACCCTCTCTGCTGCTTCTTTTCAGGGATAAAAATGCTCCCCGTTGCTCTAAAATAATTTTCTGTTGACGAATGGGTATTTTGTTTGGACCATTTGGCGAAGAACGTGTCGATGCTTGGCTAAGCATTTGTTTTGATGTTTAGACAAAGGTAATATGCCTTTAAAGGCATCTTTGTAGTCAGTTTGAATGATTTGTTGTCGCATGGTGGAGAGGCTTAGATAATTCGGACAGGACGTCCTAATGTTTGGCTAAACAAAGATGCAGTCCTTTTCTTTCTTTTAGGGGTAGAAGAAGGATGCCTTTTGGGAGAGACATATTTATTTTTTGGTTCCAAAAATGCACTGAATTCGATGACTTTGCTCACGCTCATTTATCTGTTCGTTGATAATCGCCTCGTTCAAAAAATGACCACGTATTTACCAAATGCTACAAGGAATTTTCCACTTTGTCGTTTTCCTTTTCCATTTTGGACAGGAGAACGACGATGGTGGTGGTGTGCATGTCTTTGATGTGATTTATGCGCATGTTTAGGTTCAAACGCAAAAAATACACTGAAGTATGGTTTGAGACGTGTTTTTTATTTTAGTTGTCTAAGAAGTTTTGAAAAATGAAATCCTACCTTTTGGTTTCTTATCTATGCTAATCAATCCTCCGCTTTGGTGACCTCTTCTTTTGGACGACTGCGTCTTTTCAAGGGGGGGGGGACGTTGATGTTTGGCTAAGCGTTTTATTGTTTATGATAGTATCATTGTCTTTTTGTTTTACGTTTTGGATAGGAGAACAATGATGGTGACGGTGTGAACGTCTATGAGTGGGCATCCTTGGGCGTTCATGAGCACAGAAATACTGATTCCCATCTTTTACCTATTTTATACAAGTGCTGCCACTGATTGTCTTTAAGTCGTATCAACTAGATTACAGGTAACACACGTTGTGGAAGGATCCGCAACGGACTTAATCGCGACAGACCTTGCTTGAACAAATCCAGAAACCTTTGTAAGATGTCCGATTTCTCTTGGACTTTGAATGGGGGGGGGGGGGCAGGTACGTTGTGAGCAGCTGCCCGTTGCAACTTTATATAGAAAGGAGGATGGTGCCACCGCTGCAGGATACGTTTTGGAAACGCGGATTTCCATTGTTGTATCAACTATGGAGGAACTGGTGTCAAATTCAGTTTGGCATGGATCATCAGCAATGAAGAAATGGAAGTGCCTGAGGCTACAAGAGACGCAGTCACTGTTGTTGCAGGTCGTGGTCTGCGACTGTAAGTTTGAGTCCTGCCTGAAGCTTTCCTGCTGGTATAAGCTGTCATTGGTGAGTGTTTCTTTTCCGTGGGCTTTTCTTTTTCTGAGGACTTTTTCTGTGACCTGGTTTTGACACCACTTGTTCTTTTCTTTTTTGTCCATTGTGGCTCTTTTGGGAATTACTTTTTCATGGGGAGGATTTTGGGAGCAATGGAAGCCTATTTTAAGATGGAGCGAAACATGAGACCTCCCAGAGAACCTCTACTTCAGGGTTTTAAACCGATCAGGTTTTTGGTTTGAGTGTCGATGCGAAGATCGACCAGTTGCATCATGAATACTTTGTTTCTCTGAAACAGTGTTTGGTTTGATGTGGAAAGTGAATGATGCTTAATTGTGATTGACTTGTTGTCACCGCCAACTGATGCTATACAAGACAGGAATCAATTTGATTGAAATATAATCCTGAAGGGAAGTCATGTTGACGTTGTGTGAGACAGAGCCAAAGTGTCATAGGTTTTAGTAAATGTGTTTGTTGTTTTGTCGACGACGTGTACACGACAGGATCTCCGTCTTGGCACCGGTCGTGAAAACAGATGGGTACAAAATCGCAAATCTGGGTGGTGTGATTTAAATCCAACAGTAATTAGGTTTGTGTTATTTGAATGGTATCATCGTACGCACGAGTCAGCTAAGGAGTTATTAAATGTGTGGTTAAGACTTGCACTTACGATTTATCTCTATGGCTTTTAAACACCACGTAATCAGCGTTGAGACTAATGATGCGATGGTCTTTACCTTGTTGAAACAAATTGTATGTGATGTAAATGACACTGGCATAACGATGATACCCTTTGCACTTAAGCCACAGTTTAATGTCTTCTTCATCGTCTGCTAAAATGTCGTTGAAAATGACCATATGGGTTTTACCGGGGTCAGACTCGATCTTGTCGTCTTTGCTAGGAATGCATTCTATAAACACGATGGAATCGTTTTGACTTCCTCGCAAGAGGCTGTGCGCCTATTGCCACTCTTTGTAACACCACACGATACGCTGATGTGGACGATTAATCCAATGATGTTTATATTCGATGAAATGTTTGAGAAATTCGGTTTTGCCTAAACCGCTAGGTCCTGCAATTAACATGTTAAAGGGATGTCGAAGATACATGACCTCCCAACTAGTACGATCTAAGTATTCGTCGATGACTTTGAAAGCAGAGGGAGAGGGAACAGGAGCAGCAGAGGTAGCCATAGTAGTATAAGTAATGTCACGTTTGAAATGTAAACAACATCACTACGTTATATACTCTTTTTCAGGACACCTTCATTGCAAGTTAAAAAGGAACAACACGAAATGGAAACATAGATAAAAACCAAAGGGTTAAGTTTAGCCATAATATTTACATTACATTGATTAAAGTGGAATATAAACAAGTCTTTGTACAACATGTTTGTGGTAACAAAGGTGTCCTAGTGACAACAGTGTTTAAGTTCTTCAAGTCGCTACATTAGATACAGTCACACAGGTGTCCTCCCGGGATTGTGTTTCTGCAATGTACATGTCAGTCCTGTCTTTAAGTGAATGGTTGTCATCAGTGGCGGGTTCTTCGTTTGACACTATCACTAACACAGGTTTAAACATGACGCTTTCATTGGGCGTTTGAAATTATGATCACAACTCTTGAGCATAATTGGCCACTTCTTTGGTTCAAGCCTCAAAACCCCAAACTTTTGAGTAAAGGGTATCAAAGTCCAGTGTGGGTGGAAGTCACTAGCTACACACACATCGTCGTACACAGCTTTACTACCGAACAGTTTACAATATTCTTTCCCATTGAGGCGGAGAAATATCCAGATGAAAACGCAAGGCTTTTAACATAATGAGTCTCTCGTGCTCATTTAAAGAGACAACTTTCATGTTGTATTTGGTGGTAAGTATTGTTCGTAATTAGTCCACAAGAAATCGGCTGGTAAACGAAATCCCAGAGAGCAAGTCACTAAGACACGCATAACAAGTCGACCCCAATTCATGGGACATAGTTATCATAATACGTGTTTTCAATCCTCCAGCGTTTGAATACGTCTGTTTGATTCCTGTCAACGTAATATTTTGTATCACAACGGATAATGGTCTCGGCAATGTGGCCCGTTTTTATACCCACTTTTCTTCGGAAGCAATAAATGCAGTTTCTGCACAAAGATAATCCTACTTCAGTATCGAATCATACGTGCAAAGGGTATCATCGTTATGCCAGTGTCATTTACATCACATACAATTTGTTTCAACAAGGTAAAGAACCATTTATTTAAACATAGGCGATGTAACAGATGCATTTGTTCTTTGCGCTTGACTTGTATTTTGACCAACACTCCTTAAATGTGTTCTATCAACTCCACATGCAAACCACGAATGTTCTCTTGTAAAGTATTCCTGATCATGTCAGCCAGTGTATATACCCACGTTGAGTGTTGCTTTTGAATGTCTTTAGTTGTATTTAAAATTTTCTCCTAGAGCAAAAGTGACGGACGTAGTGAGTACGTTCTAACCAATGCCTTTCAGGGTAACGGTCAATAATGGTAATACAACCTTCTGATGGAAAAGGTCTAAAGCATACTATTAGGAAGAACGGAAACTGGATCCAAAGCGATCTGAGACGTTGATTGACTTTTGTCACTTTCCTCTTGTAAAATTCTTGACACAAAAGCTTAAGAGTTACCATTTGAGATTTTGCTCTGGCAAGTCCCTGCCAAATTTCATTGTAGATCTTCTCTTGCAATTCGTTTGGTAATAATGTTCTAATATTATGTCTTACATGGGATTTACATACTTGTCTAGGTGTCCAATGTTTAACGCCTAGCCAAGGTGATTTCTTAAACGACATGGTGTGACACTTCAATAAATACTTTCCCACTGAAGGTAGGTAGTGACAATACGGAACCATCGATCATATTCCAACTAAGCATAATCTTTCTGTTCCAACTGGTGACGTGAAACACGGCAACTAAAACATTTGACTTTATCACCTTTGAAAAGTAGAAAAATCTGGCTCTGTTTAATTCTTCAGGTATGTCCTGCCAGATATTTTGGCCATTATCCTTGGAAGGTTTGGAATCGACATTCAAAGTCGCAGTATTCAGGAAAACCCGCAAGAAACGAATATTCGTTTGTTAACAGGTTCATTTAGATGAGGGTGCGGTGAAATCAGGAGTATAGATGTTAAACTTGTACACGCTTTGAGGATTGTTTACGTCCCAAACATCCACCTAATACGCTCCGATGATCTCTTCGTGTCTAATGTTTCGGGCGTGTTCCCTTCATTATCGCACAAGTAATGTAGGCAGCGTAGGGATTTGATAGAGTATTGAGATTTGAAACAGTTGGTCATTTGAGGGCTTAAGACAGTCATGATGTTTTCGGGCACAAATCGTTGGAAGTACACTAAGGAACACTCTTTGGCAATAGTACAGGCTTTATTCAAAGGATCGACCCCATCGTGTTCCATGAATAATTCTCGAAAGTTTCCACTGCAATAATTTAATATTTCGTCTTGAACGTCGAAGGGGTCAATGGCATGAGACTAGTACCAAACGTAGAAAGCTCGTTGTTCAGTGCGTATGTTGTCGGGGTCGTAGTAGTGAGCCTCTGGCAAATGGGGTAGAACATCGTGTTGATTGGCTTCAGTATTGAAGCAGTGAGGAAAATAGCCGTTGGCCATTTCTGGCAACCCACACGTTTGGCAAGGCCAAATAACGAATTGAATTATTATACTTTACTTGTCCTACTTGCATGGAAATTATTTTGGCTCCGTTCAAAGTCACTTTACGACGTTCGAGACTTTGTTCCGTACATTATTTCAAAAGAAATCATAGTCACATTTCTCAGAACAATAGCTGTATCCCAGGAATAAAGTGATATTAGTAATGGTATCAAAATATTTATCGTGATGATAGACGTTAATGCATTTTACTACTTTTAAATCTTTATCTCGAAACAATAGAGCTCCGCTCACTTCTTGAGGGTGTACTTTCAAGGTGATGCGTGTATCCAAGACGTCATGCAACTTTTGCATTTTAAGAATGCCACAAGGTGTATCTTTGGGTAGCCCTGCTTGCTGTAACATGAGTTCTGATTCTGTTTGTTGTTTTGCTCGGTTCGATATTCGAATGTTTTTCCTGGCTCTTCTCCATTCTACTGTCTTGTTCTTTTTGGCATACGTTCGTCCTACGACGATAGCACGGACTTAAAAGATCTGGTCTTGATGGTTGTTACCTATGACGAGACTCGTTTTAGTGCTGCGAAGGTCAACCACCAATAACACCTTTCTGCGACCTCTCCCTTGGGGAGAAGAAACGTATGTCATGTGCAGTGTAGCTTTTCCGTCGGTGAATCTTGTCGATGACTTTGGAAGGTGTCAATTCTTTAGGTCTGCTTAACTTGATCAAATTGGGGACCTCATTCGGTCATGATGAACGGAAAGTCTCAAGCGAGCGTCTTACTTGGCTTGAAATTGCCGTTTCAGTGTGGTTGGCGAAGAATCCCTTGCCTCGGTGAATAACCCCTCTGCTTTCTCTAACTATAATCCGGACTTGAAATCTTTAAACTTCAACGTGTGCGGGTAAACAGTGGTTCTAAATTTTCTAGAGGATGGCTTTTCTGTCTCTCGAATGTGGTAGTACTTTTGAGGTGTTAATGGTGAACATTGGTTTTGTGTAATCTCCGGGCTTGGATTCTGGCTCACTCATGTCATCTTAAAAGATCGATGGCATGAATTTTAGTCAAGACTTCAGCTACTGTGCGAGGCAATACATCACATTTATGTTTCTTGTTTGCTTCTCCTTTCTTCGCGGCATGATGCGATCAAATGATAACATTTGTAAACGTCATGGTGTCTTTTATATTCATGTCAGACCAGTGTATACATAAAGGGTCACAGTCTTCCATCGCAGTATTCATTTTAATCTCAAACCGACCAGAACGATAAAAGAACCCAAACAGGTTTATCGTCTCATCCGAGCTTTGCGAGGTGTCATACAAAAGTTTTCTACAGACAAACCGTCGGACAACGGAGTCAGGTTTGGTTGGGTCTCTTCTGACAGGCCAGTTGCATTACAGTGTCCACTCATTTAACTCATAAACGTAATAATTATTGTGTGCCCAGGTAAGTGTCTAAGATAGGTAAGATAGTCTTAGTGCATGTGTACGTATCACTACACCATCTGCCTTCATTATAAATGTAAAAGAAATGAAGGAAATACATATTTTAAATCTGTGTAGCTGTACCAAGGAGGACGATGGATTGACTTCTCACTCTGTTTCCTGTAAACTGAATAACAGACGTTTACATTATTCTTAAGACGTGCGAGATTATATTCATGAATGTAAGTAATAGCTGTGACTTTAAAGAAGTTAATAACCATGTATTTACATACATGTTAGTAACTTAAAGACTTTTTATCTATAAAGAGATGATAATGGAAAATAAATCTTTCTTCAAGTATTTCTGTCTTTTACTCCATTTGATATGAAAGATTTTGGAGTTTTCCTCATCAACACGTAATTATTCTGGATGATGACAATGAAACATTTTATTTACTTTAGATTAAGCTAGCCGTCTTGTACAAAGCTTAGAAATAATTTTTCTAAACAATTAATCATTGATAATAAGGTTCATAAATTAGACAATGTATATTTGCTTGCCTGTATATCTAAGAAAGAAAGAAACAAAGAATAACGAAGACTAAAAATAGCAAACTAAATAAAGTGGAAAATACTATTTGCTTTACCGAGGAAGAATACGAATAATGTCTTTTAATTAATTCATAGTTTTATAGCAACTGCAATGAACCTGCAATATACATCAAAGGTTTTATTTTACGTATATATGTTTTGCAAAATAAGTAAAAGTGATGCAGGATCATCAAAAGATACAATTTTGTCTTTATAAAATAAAGTGTGCATCACATCGTCCTGTCTAAAATTTATGAAATTATTAGAATCATCAACTTCAGACAAACATTATTTCTTCTTACATAAATTTATATAATATTTTACATATTTTCCAACATGGTTCAAAATAGTGTGTCTAAGGCCTTGAAGTAGATATGGATATTGAAAATAATTTCATTTAATAACTATATTGTCCGCTTTTACAAAAGAGAATTAGAACTTAGTTCAACCGTAAATTTTGTACCGCGGTATTTTCCAACATAAGGTGATGTTATATTAGGTACCAAGAACTTAAGGTTTCAGAGAAGGGACTGAAAAAGCATGCACAATATATTGCTTTGATTTTAAAAAAAAATGCACATTATTTTAGCGATTAAATTATTGGAAAATAAAATCATTGTCTTGACATGAAAGTAAGTCAAATATCTTAGCTCCAAAGAAAGTTTCAGCGAGGAACATGAGGAAATGAATGATAAGTACCTAATAGTAGATAAATATACTAGTTGTATGTTGTTGTATCCGTAATAATGTCATAATAACTCATCATTAAGACTCTGTAATCACATATATTGTTTACTGTTCTTTTTTAAATAAGATATATACACGTGTTTTAATAGAGTTAATTGATCATGACGGGTCAATATTCAAGTCTAAATCGTATCCATTCGCTTACCCAAAAATTAAGTTCAAAATTTGCGAGTGATTAGGGAAAATTTACCATTCGATAAATATCTAAATTTCATAATTTAATCCTTATATTCCAAACTTTCCTTCCTTACGTCGTGCAATTTTAAATTGCATCAGCAATCAAAGCCAAATGATGTTAGACAGTTTTATCTAATTGTCCTGTTCATGTGACTGACTTCCTTAATAGTCAGTTTGGAATTACATGGATTGATTATTCTTGGTAAGCGCAGATGACATAGCCGCTACAGGATAACAAGACAAGAGCTGCTGCCACAGCCATTATGTTCCTTGCTCTTTTTTGCACAATTTTAATCATTCAAACAATATTCACTTGGATAATGTACAACACCCGAATGTCACGCAACCAAACTCTGAATAACATCAGTTGACTGATGCTTTATTCGAACTCAAAGCTACAAGAAACATGTAGTAATTTATAAAGTAAGGTTTATTTGTAAAGCCTTCAAAATGCTTTGTTCGGTTACAGAGTTGAGTGCTGGAGTGCAAGTATCACTGACTTCAAATTGTATCTGGGATTTGCAAATTTTGATTCGAAGTTGAGGGGATGGAGAATGTGGCGGTGTGTGCAGCGCTGGTTATTAGTGCAAATAGTCGATAAATTAACTGACCATGCTTGATCGAAATGCATCCAGAACATGATTGATGACTGACATTGTACCCCAAAATTTACCAGGTGGTGAAACGTTCCAGATCAGTATCAAGTGACCGTTAAAGCATGGATACACATGAGTCTATTCACAAAGAATGGAATTTAGTATGTATGTCATAGTTGTAATTATTACTTACAATTGTTCTGTTATAGGATTAGAACTGAAACATTGATATTATGACTGACTTATATTCATATAAAACATACATTTCTGAAATCTTTTCCATTACAAGCGCATATAACAAGTGATAGTTCCAAAAATAGTTATACAAAAATAAGATTCTTTACAAGCCACTTACCACATTGTTTTCATTATTTTCATCGATGATATTTTAATTCAGCCCACCTTTTATATCATGTTTAGACTATGAATGTAACCTGATTTTGGAAACAAAATTCGAAGTCCACAAAGAGAAAAATATGTTCCTTTTCAGTTCGTTGATTGCTTGGTATCTTGGATTAAGCGCAACAATAAAATACAATATGAATTTCGGTCTGGCATACGCTTTTATCATAGTAACCATTTTAATAGCTTATAATCATCTTTTTTTCAAACCTTAATTTGCATATTTAGTTTGCATTTTGGTTTGTCAGTTGTTTCTTTAAATTTTTGTTATATTTATTTCATTATATGTAATTTATAATTTGACAGTGTATGTTGCTTGTCCCAAAATCATTGATTTTGGTTTTGTAGTAAACATGTTTATCTCAATGTGAGTCTATAGCGTTGGAAATTCACTAGTTCTACCTGTTGTTTACTACACATATTATCCTATTATTTTAGTAACATATTTCTAATTATAACTCAAATTTAATTTGTAAACATTATGAACCTTCCAAAAGGAAACTGTCCATTAGGTAATATTTTATCTCTCTCGAAAATGCTAATTAAGTCAACATGGTCTTGTTTTTAAGGTTTAAATCACAAGTCAATATAATACTTTTCCGTCACACTTTCATGTTTTCTTTATAACTTTAAAGGTGTTAGTATAATCATATACTAACCTTGTCACATGCACATATGTCTTGTAGGTCATAATCACGGGTCAGTCTCATATGCTTTCTGTCCCATTTCTCTTCTCCCTGATTAACTCAGTCTAATATATGTGTTCAGTGTGTTGCAAACAATATTTGGGTTCCAGTCTTTTATGTAAAGTTCCCTGGTCCTTTCTGCAGCATAACTCTAGTTTATTTTGTGATAAATGGCTGGATTTGTAAAATAATTATTTTGCCTTTTTACACTGCAGAGTTTGCAGGAATACCGTTAAAATTAAATGTGAAAGTATTTCATTGATTGTTGAAGCGTCGTCGAGTACAATTTAAAGAGCTATAATGTCATAAGACTGTTTTGCACATCTAGCCAAATGTAGTGCAGGAAGTATGACTTCGATTACCTTCGAGTCTCTTCAGAATCATTCGAATCTCATCGGAAAAAGATGACGATGTTCCGAATGTTTGAATAATGTTTTCGATTTCCATTAAGAATTTTGGTCAAAGGATCAATCAGTGGAATGCGTACATAGTATTTGGTATAAATTTTTCAAGCTTGCAGCTTTCTGTATTTCGACGTGAAAAAATTAAAAGCGTCAAGGCTGTATCGCATACGACCATTTTAGTATATTTTTAAACTTATGTATGGTCTAATAATATATCGAACAATAAAAATTAAGTTAAATAACAAACAAGAAAACGTTGCTCTAATATGTAAAAAGTCCAAAATCATGAAGGAGCCGAATATATACAGAGTATTTTATTTAACTTTACATTTATACAAGTCAACGGAACACGAAGTCTACGTGACTTCTACCAACTAAAAAAATCAAGAGCTGCGAGGAGATTTCAGAACGATTAATGTTTTTTTTTTCTTTTCCGGAGTGACTGATATCAAAAGGTGGAAGAGTATCCGCCCTATGTATCATTTATGTTTTGGACTCATTTGCATACGATCAAAGAAAAGATCAAAGATGTAAACAGCTGATCAAGGATATACCAACTGTCACTCAATCTTTACAACACATTTGTCTAAACTGATTACTTGTTCCGTCTAATTAAGGCATCCCGCGTGCAAACTATTCTTTTCTATAACGTGCAGTAAATAATCGTTTATACATGCGCCCTAAAACTTTTAATTGTATCATAAATATTCACCAAATTGCACACACACACACACACACACACACACACACACACACACACACACGCATACATACATACATACATACATACATACATACATACATACATACATACATACATACATACATACATACATACATACATACATACATACATACATACATACATACATACATACATACATACATGGGTAGACAGAAACGTACATAACTACATACGCGGATAACTAATTAGTTTACATATATTTGTTGGGCAATGATAGTAATTTCCATATAAACTGACAAAGTTTCCAAATTATATCTCGTTGCTTTTCTTAATGTGAGACACAGGTGTGCGAGATACCTCTATAGTTATTTATTATCCCACAACGTAATCAATACAAATGAAAAGATATTTTATATTCGACATATTCGTAGCAACATCTTTAATAAATGAATGTGTTTTTATTGATGAAATATAATATCCTTTTGCAAAATTCATATTTATCTGGGAAAAACGAACGCGATAAAAGCTTCCAGTATCAAGCTTTACCTATAGAGACTATGCTGTAGGAAGATATCTAACATAAACTCACTAGATCTATACGGACTCTGATCTAGCAAGATATCTAACATAAACTCACTAGATCTATACGGATTCTGATCTAGCAAGATATCTAACATAAACTTACTAGATCTATACGGATTCTGATCTAGCAAGATATCTAACATAAACTCACTAGATCTATACGGACTCTGATCTAGCAAGATATCTAACATAAACTCACTAGATCTATACGGACTCTGATCTAGCAAGATATCTAACATAAACTCACTAGATCTATACGGACTCTGATCTAGCAAGATATCTAACATAAACTCACTAGATCTATACGGACTCTGATCTATCAAGATATCTAACATAAACTCACTAGATCTATACGGATTCTGATCTAGCAAGATATCTAACATAAACTCACTAGATCTATACGGACTATGCTATAGGAAGATATCTAACATAAACTCACTAGATCTATACGGACTATGCTGTAGGAAGATATCTAACATAAACTCACTAGATCTATACGGAATATGCTGTAGGAATATATCTGTCAAAAACTTAAGACATCGATACTAACTCTGCTGTATGAAGATATCTGACAAAAGCTGACAAATATTAAGCAGTCTATATTTATCGATGAAATTACAGATGACTAAATCCCACATCATATAATTTAGATCATGGTGAATAATTAAATAAAATGATTGTACACAATACGTATCGTAGACCAAGAATGATCAGAGTAGTAAACTCACAATTACCAGTTTATGAAATAACCTACGGAGATGGACTTGGTGATGTTGTTCGTTTTTTTTAAAACCAGGATAGTCACAAAAGCAATGCTAATTGCAAAACAACTATCAATGAAAGCTATCGATGTTATTCGCGACAAAGCTCCTACCGCAATCGGTGATCTTGCCGGTAAAGCGTTTTCTGCGGTCAAGGACAGAATTTTACGGTTATTACGACGAAAAAAAACAAACAACTGAAATTACCATCTACTCAAGTTATGCCTGTAAATGAAAGTAAAATAATTAATCAGGCCGCAACCCAAAGATTAATGGATCTGGCTGATGCATCATTAAAAGACAAAGAAGATAACATAACCGCTAGTGTGATAGCAGGAAGTGGTCTTCGTAGATAATTACAATTTAGATCATAGTAATTACAATAAAATGTTTAAGCGTGAAATTGATACAGCGTTAGACATGGGTGAACCAGTTCGTGATTCTCTGCGCGATTATCAATATTATTCTTACGATGCAGTACAACCAAATAAACGTGGAAAAATAGAATTACAAGTACAGGATACAAGTTGATATTTCTTACCCGCTGAGGCATTTATCGAAGTAGAGGGGACACATAAAGGACGAAAATACAAATTATGACGCTGTTATTAAAATTACTTTTGTCAATAATGGTATTATGGCATTATTCAGTAGTGCCACATACATCATCGATGGAAAACACATCGAAGCATGTTTGCAATATGTTGATATTGCTACGACGATACGTGGTCTAGCAAGGTACTCTGATGACTATTCAAGATCAGCTGGTTCACAGATTTAACTACTGTTAATGTAAGAGCCGCAGGTGGAGCTGCAGACGTAAATGTGGTATTATCAAGAAATAACAATTTCAACCTTGGATTTGCAGCACGTAAGTCAATGTTGAACGCTAATGGAGAATTTTCGTGTGTTATTCTGTTATCTCATATTTTTGGATTCTGCAGAGATGTTAGAAAGGTTATATTTGGTGCTAAACACACTATAGTACTTGTCAGAAAAGACTCGGACAATGATGCAGTGTGGCGAGCCGATGGGGTTATTGATGAAGCTAAAATAACGATAGCAAACTTATCATTGTGGATGCCGGTAATGGTTCCATCTATCACAGAAGAAAATAAATTACTTTCTTTCATGAATCAAAGTGGTAAATCACTGTTATCGTGGAAAACATTGACTACAGATAGTACTCAAGGTAATGGTGCTGGTCAATTTACATGGCATATATCAGTACAACAGGGGTATTTAGCACCACGAGATATTTTTATCGCTCTTCAGGCAAATGAACGAGTAAATAATCCGAAAAAAGTACGATGATATTTGACACACTTAATGTTACCGAGGTTAGTTTGAAAATAAATGGACATCAAGAACCTGCCGAGGATATAAGGTTGAATTTAGTACACAATACTGTTTCACGTGTATATCATCGTTTAATGTCATTTATGTGGCGTGATCTAAATGAAGATGCCGGTTTGCAAATGTCACAAAAAGATTTTACGACATTATATCCGATCTATTACTTTTCACTGGAACATTCAGATTTATACAGACAATCTGTTGTTGATATATATTTTCTAGCTAATGTAGGTATTTTTCCTCATGGTGCTGTAGGTCCACCTGTTGTTCCTGTTGGTTTCAGAGCGATCACTTTTATACTTAGCGACAGAGCAGTATTACTCGAGGGTGTTGGTGGACGAATGCGAGTCGTTGATGCACCCGTAGAGAACATGTAATTAAAATCATTCGAGTAAATATAAAAATGTCGTATAGCGATGTTAACGCAAGTCTGCCTCAAGGTCAGATAAAAAAAATTACAAGCAAAAATGCAAATTAATGAGGGGCAAAAATAACATTAAAGAAAAAAACAAATGAGTGGTGGTCCCAAAAAATTTCGTTAACCGGTAATCAGCTTAAACGTTTCAATAAAGCTCTGGTATAAAAAAAACTGGAGTTCAACTTAGATTTTCTCCAAGTGCCATCAAAGATATGGTTAGATTAGGAGGTATATTTCCACTTCTTGAAGCAATACCAGCATTAATTGCTGCGGCCGCACCTGCGGTTGCAAAAGCGGCTGCTTTAGGTGCTGTTGGAACCGCCGTTGGAATGGCATTAAAGAAAGCAACAGGAAAAGGGTATAAAAAAGGGACGCGGTCTCAGACTTCCGGGAACTTATCTAGGAAAGGGACTGAGACTTCCAGGAATATAATACCGATGATCTGATAAATGCTGCTAAAAGATTAAAAAAAGAACATTTTAGAGGAGTGTTTATGCGCGATCAATTACCGAACAAACCACATCACTTTGAAACCGGTATCATCAATCTCGATTCGAATTCCGGTCCAGGAACTCACTGGGTTGCATATGCGATTGATCCACGTCGAATCGTTTATTTTCATTTGTACGGACTATCACCACCAGTTGAGTTTTTAAATTATATTAATCAATTACCTGCCAGAACTTGGTATTCAACGTTACCGACACAGACAATGAAAGATCCACCGATATGTGGTCGTGAATCCATCGCTGTACTTGATGCGATATCAAAACCAACTAAACCACCTCACAAAGTTTTACACGAATACACAAGTAATCGTTGGACAGGTATTTAAAATTGTACATGTATATAATGGTCGATATTTACGGAAGATATTTGATCAGAAAAACCGAGAAAGGAACCGATAAAGATTTTGACGCATCAAAATATGCAACACGAGATGACCTTGCTGATATTATGAACCTAGCTGGGGTTGACTGAGACGAAGTTGTTATTTTTCAGGACAAACACGGTTTTTTGAAAACCAGCAATATTAAGTGGAATGATATAGTTCGTAGGGTTCTTGGCGCTACTATGGATAATATTCCGGTATTTACCGACAGCGGAAAAATACGAGATTCAGGTATATCGATAGAATATATCAGAAGAGAGATTATAAAACATATTCAAAAACGATTATCAACGTCAGATGGTGTATTAACAGGGGAACTGTCCATGAACGGAAATAAAATAACCGTCCTAAGAGATCCAATATCAGATGAAGAAGCGGTAACAAAATGATACGTCGACACTGTTGATGGTAAATTATCTACGTTAAAAACCGAACACGATGCCGTTAGTGGTACATTATCCACGTTAAAATATCGATACGAACTTCACATAAGCGATCACAATACCGTAGACGGAAAATTGTCTATGTTGAGAGCTGAGTATGACGTTCACTTAGGTGCGTTTACAAATCTCCGTAGAAACTTCCGAAAGATCGATGAAATTGCAGAAGGATTCTTCGGAAAATTATTTATCGCTGATAAGAAACTTTCTGATATTAAAACATCAATCGATACAATTAAGAAAAGACAGGAAGATATTGCGAGTGATGCTCGTGATATTATTAATAAAATTAATCTCCTTGAAAAATATCAGGGTAAAATTCTCCACAGGCGGATTAACAATGTCGTATATACAATATTATCAGAATCAACAACATTGTTTCAACAAACTAATAATATCAAACATACCGCGGAAGTTACTGGCTTGTACAGATTGTCTGTGTTTAGTAGTGCAAAATTCAAGATATTTACCACGTATCCATGGCGTCACTCAACGGATAAGTTCTCTGGAACCGTATCTGTTATATTAAACCGTAGAGACGAGGAAACATTTATCCTGGTTGCATCCAACAAGAAATTAACTGCAGCAACGATCTGGTGGTGTTTAGAATTTGTTGCCGAAACACCTCAATTGATTACAACGTAAAAAATATGGACTATAGATACTATCAAGCGCGTGAGTGGCAAGATAAATTAAAATCTATCGTTGATACTTACACGATAAAAGTAAAAAAATATCATAGACGTGTAATTGTCATTGATATAATTGTATACGCAGTCTTCGCGGTTGTTGTTGGAGCCGGTCTTTTATTGTCCGCGGTAACAATGACATCACCTGCGGTCATAACGGTCTGTGTTTCAGCGTCAAATGCGATTGCTGGAGTTTTTAATATAATCGCAAAATAAAAATATCGACATGCACGAATGAAAAATTATCCGATTATGCGGTGAAGTTACACATGACAACGGAAGCGTATTCTAAACTATCTCAGTTAATATCTGTAAGCCTCAACGATGCTTCAATATCGGATTCTGAGTTGACATTCATGACTAAAATATTTTCCGAAGCAATGACTGTGATAGAAGCTACACCTATTAAAGTTACAGATAAATAGATAAATGTCGGCACAGGAACTATTGCAACAGATTGCCACGAACTCAACACCGATAAAAACCACTATGATATCAGTGAGCACAACCAATCCTGAATTCAGTATTTATTTTCCAACTGCAATTTCAGCAATGGAGATTGTACTTGCACAACTGAGAGTATACCATAGTTGGCTAAATATCAGATCTGAACCGTTTGGTGGATTGCCTCCAAAAAATTCGCTTGTACTTGCAAACAAAAATAAACCAGATGGAACCCCAGATTTCTTTTTTTTATTTATATCCCCACAGGTAGTTATCAGATTGAATAGATCAACGATGAATTCCAGCGCAGAATAAAATCAACAACAAAAATAGAATAAAAAATAACTATTACTGTTCACGAGCCAACATTATCATCTGTGAGTGAAGTAAAATCTCCCGATTACATCGTAGATATTTATCAATCATCGATAAAAACTGTTCTCAGATAACCTAAACCTCCACCAAATCCTGATGATGTTCTCAGATTTAACAATAATCCAGATGCTGAAGACAGGCATATTTCACCAGAGATTGTAAATATAACCTCAACGATCGCAGTCAATCTTGTATGTGATGTAATTGATGTTAGTTATCAAACAGATCTTAGGATATCGAATCAAGCTCAACAAGGATACGTTCTTTACACATTTACTCCAATGGTTCCCCCTGGATCCTTGATAGTGCAGGAACCAATCAATCCGTTGTATCTACGCCCGCATAATCAATTCGTGTCAAGAATTAATGTTAAACTCACCGACCAGAGTGGACACTTGTTTGATTTACGTGGCGAGGTTTTACTGATAAACCTCAATGTAAAATCGTAAACGACTTTTTGATCTTGATTCACGAATTAATCGGATAAATATTATATATGTACCAGCACGTTAAGGTTTTTATACACGACAAGGAAGCACTTGAAAATGCAATCAAATTAATATTTACACAGTCTCCATTCAACATCGTTGATATAGTCATTGATGGGTTCGGTGACGAAGATTTTTTACTGACGCAAGAACAGTTAGATAGATTGCGGCGAGATCCTATTTCTATGATCACGTGTGACCGAGATCAGATTATAAACTACGCGCATTCCTGCATTAAACTTGATAAACTTAAAAAAATATTATATAGTTCTGAATAAAATCTGATTTGAGTAAAACAGAATATTTCTTTACAGATTTGATGATTTCATCCATTTTTTTTGTACCCATTTTAGTCGAAATATCGTAGAAAATCGGACAGATTTCTGATTTTTGTAGGGTAAAACTCTGAGCCATTCTCTAAATGATTTATCGATAAATCGGTAAATTTGCCATGTTTTGCTCATAAATCAACTAAAATCGGATATATTTTTACCAGAATATACAAAAAGCAGACCACAAAAAGATGAAATTACCGATTTATCAATAAATCATTTAGAGAATGTCTCGGGGTTTTAACCTACAAAAATCGGAAATCTGTCAGATTTTCTTCGATAAAATTGACTAAAAGGGGTAAAAAAAAGGGTGAAATGCATAAAAAATTACAAATCTGAATAAAAAAGATATTATAACAAAAAAAAGAAGGATATTATAACAGAATAAAAAAATATTATAACAGAATAAAAAAGGATATTATAACAGAATAAAAAAGGATATTACAACAGAATAAAACAACATAACTGTAGAGGAGTTAATCCAAGCTGCTTGTATTCCTTTCTACATTGATATGGAGGATAACAATCACATGACGGAGATATATAATTTGAAATGGGCTATATTTATTATAGATATTTTCCCTCTAATAACAGTATAAATGAGAAAGGTATATCACAAGTATATTGGATATGAACACAATCATATTGTTTCTGGATCGATTAAAACCGCTACTTTATGTCTGTCTCCTTAAAAATGAATCGGTCATATTTATCACAGTGTAGATCCGAAATAAACGTATTCCAAACAAAGTTGCAATACGTCGCATATCAGTAAAATGCGGGTAATACAATCTGACCAGTATACGTACAGCGGCGAATAGTATGACGGGAAGCAAAGCTGTGTATAACAATTGTTGACGTATTGGTGTTCTCACGCTCTCCATATAACAACATGGTACTATATGCACCGTCACAGTCTACACCCATGCATTTTATATCTCATAAAAATACTGCGAAAGGTACGGAAGATGACAAAGTCCATCTGGAGACGTGGCATAGAGACAACGGCAAAATGTAGCCACAGACGTGGCATATGTACAACGACCAAATGCACCCACAGACGTGGCATACAGACAACGACAAAATGCATCTGCAGATGTGACATATAGACAAAGGTATTTACATGATCAAGGTACAGTGCACAATGTTATTTCAAGTTTACAGCTATTGTTAATTTATGCCATTCATATTTGTTTCTTCAAAGAACCAAATTTTTTAAAATTGAGACCAACATTATTACCTTTCAATCTTTTCTACTGGACATTCAAAATTATAAAAAGAAATATTTGCTTTTGAAAAGACGATGAGATACATACAACGAACATATTGTATAAAATGCATTAATTTATCATGCATTAATTTAAAATGATTTAATTAAGCTTCCAGAAAGAGAAATATGTACTGTTGTCTTGCTAAGACAACACATATTCATTTGCACTACTAGTTATCTACAAAATCATATTAAAAAAAAAACACCAAAAGTAGCGGTGATTAAATTAATGAAAACAATCTTATTCAACTGTATATCTAATATCCTTCTAACGTCCGTACACCCTACTAACAAACTGAAATTCCAACACACTGATAACATTCTACACCCAAATACCATACTGAAGCTTAAACACACCGATAACATTCTACACCCTGATAACATACTGAAACTCCTACACCCTGATAAAATTATACACCCTAATAACAAACTCACGCTTCTACACTCTGATAACATTATACACCCTAATAACGTACTGAAGCTCCTACACCCTGATAACATTATACACCGTAATAACATAGTGAAGCTCCTACAACTTGATAGCATTCTACATCCTATTAACAAACTCAAGCTCCTATACCCTGATAACATTCCACACCCTAATAACAAACTCACGCTTCTACACTCTGATAATATTATACACCCTAATAACGTACTGAAGCTCCTACAAGGGGATATTATTCAACCTAATAACATACGTAAGCATCTACACTCTGATAACATTCTAGACCCTAATAACAAACTCAAGCTTCTACACCCGGATAACATTCTACACCCTAATGACATAATGAAGCTCCTACACTCTGATAACATTGTACACCCAAATACCATACTGAAGCTTGAACACACTGATAACATTATACACCCTAATAATATACTGAAGCTCCTACACCTTGATAGCATTCTACAGCCTAATAACATAATGAAGATCATACACACTGATAACATTTGACACTTTAATAACATAATCAAGCTCCTACACCCGGATAGCATTCTACAATTTAATAACATACTGAAGCTCCTACACCCTGATAACATTCTACACCCTAATAACAAACTCAAGCGACTACACCCTGATAACATTTGACACCATAATAACATACCGAAGCTCCTACATCTTAATAACATTCTACACCCTAATAAGAAACTCAAGCTTCTACACTTTGATAACATTCTCCACGATAATAATATATTGAAGCCCATAGACCCTGATAACATTCTACATCATATTAACATACTGAATCTCGTACACCCTGATAACATTCTACATCATATAAACATACAGAATTTCATACACCCTGATAACATTCTACATCATATTAACATACTGAATCTCGTACACCCTGATAACATTCTACATCATATTAACATACTGAATCTCGTACACCTTGATAACATAATGAAGTTCCCACAAGCTGGTATTAAAGCTCCTGGACCCTGCTAAAAGACTGACGTCAGTACATCTGATACTGACCAATTTCACTGTACCTTATTGTCATTTCTGCTATACGTGCGTTTTACAAACTGGAGTTGCTAGCCTTATGCCCAACGCGTATGACCACTAGGCAAATATTGCTGGTACATGCAGATGTTTTAATTACTGAGACTACAATATTTAGACGAAAGCGAATGTTTACATATACCTTTCTTTTCTTTGAAATATTTACATTCACCGTTATCCGCTGTGCCATTCAGGTGTCATCTACTAATGAAAATTACTCAATCACTATTGGTTCATTCTTCTTTCCAAAGTGATCAGGTGACAACGGGTACACACAAAAACCTGTTTTGATTAAATGTATTCGTTGACTTTTAATACTCTTACATTTTCAATATTATTTGTTTGAAGATGAATTAGGAGTCGTTTAAATTTAGGCGAGTGTGTGAAAAAAGCGATTAGGTAGAAAAATCTTTTGGAAAATCAATTTAAAAAGAATTCTACTAGTTGACAGACAGGTGTCAGTAATATGTGTACACACCAACTACACAATGAAATCGAATTCTCGTTAATTTCTAATGCGGTAACAAGCACGAGCGATAATTATGGGGTTAAATCGGTCGTGAGTTTTTATCTCAATCCATTGTCTTACATAAGTACCAATTTTCATGTCAAATAATGATAGCTTACAATAAATATAAATGTTTTCGAAGTAGCAATACATTTCGATACAGGTGTCTTTTAAAATTTTACAGTTTTTATAAAATAAATTTAACACATATAAGACATAAGGCAATGTTGTATTGACTTTAACTGAGGTCTCAGGTTATTGTGAATATGGGACCCAACCCCTCTTGCTTATCTATGGTATTAGTAGGTATTCGCCTCTCATAACTGATTGTCTGTTTTGATGCAGAATTGAGGTCAACATCTCATAAAGCCTACGTTAACGTCGCCATGCAAGTGCATTTAGTGATCTTAAAACGTCAACTCTTGTTCTAAAATTGAATATTTATATATTTTAAGCAAACGTCTGGTCAGTGATAATTTATTTTAGTTAACTGCACAATAGTTATCACAAAAAATCTAGACAAACATTCTATAATCGCTATGGAGACAGATAATGACGGTCAGGAACTAAACCAGTCAAGAAATGAGATCGTCAGGTAAAATCATTACTAGTAGAGGATCGTACAAATATTTTTTCCTTTTCATTGTGACACCATAGAGCTATATTAAAATCAAGTTTATAATGGATCTCAACTTTTCATTGATCTCATATACAAATATATACGTATTTAACACTTATTGCGTCCACTGTCTTTATTGCAGCAGCTGCAAAGGGTGTGAATCAGACATCTCTAATTGTGTTAGATTTTAAGCAAATACTTTTAAGTTTCCTTTTGCCAAATGGAGCCTTAAGGATTCGGCTTGTCTCCGTAGTGATCTATTTACTTTCTCTGGAGACTGTCTCCGTAGCAGCCTTTTTTTGTTTGAAATAGTTTCGGTTTGTCCACCCTGCTGAAAGACCTAATTTGACAAACAGAGTTCTAAAATCGTTAAGGCTCCATTTGGCAAAAGGAGACTTAAAATTATTTGCTTAAAATCTAACTCAATTAGAGATGTCCGATTCACATCCTTTGTTGCTGCAGAAATTATTGAATGCTCTTGCAAATAATAATGATCGATCAGCAAATGACAAAAACAGAAAGATGAATAATCTTATCTAAATTATACAAAATGTAATCTAAATTATACAAAATGAGACCGACAGCTTTAAAAATCTGTATAATACACCGTCACGACTCTGCGACTTGTACAACAACAATAGCGTGTGGTAATTCGCTAGAAATTCATAAACATGTTGTGATGTTACAAACTGCCGAGTCAAGCTTTAAGAAGATGAGATGTTTTGTTTTTAAAAAGTAGGGGAGTAAACCAATCAATGGATTTCCGCTTTTTCCGACATTTCTGGTAACGAAAACCAACTATGCTTGGCTCTATTTGGAATGGACTTTACAGCCGATATACTTCAGAATACCGATCGCTCGCTAGTAATTAATATATTTATTTCGAATAACTTTCGTGTGCGAATGGTATGTATAGTCACTTTCCTTTGACCCATAGCATTTAATCCTTCAGAACACTCATTTGTTTAGTGTTAATTACTGTCAAAACACAGATTAATACGTTGGAGGCAGCATCACCATAAGGCTAAAGAAACGCATGGAGCCTAGCGAGGACCATATCACTAGGAACTCTACGCGCTATTCTTGCCGTTGATGCCTTTGGGTGATACTGCCTTTCACGCTCGTGCAGCAGTGTAACAAAGGACAACAACCAATGGATACACGTGTTCTTTTCTGACAGGGATCAATACCAAGTAGTGAGTGTTCTGTGTATGTGATAAGGCTTGCTAGTAGCTTCCCGTGCGTTGGTGGTATTGCTTGGGTCTTCCTAGTTTCTTTATCTTAAAATACAATGCCTGCTATGTTTATCATGTGTTGAAAATCGGCGATACACTCCATGAAATTAACCGAAACCATTATCCATTTAATGGTAGCCTGAATAAAATGTGTTAAAAAATAAACAAGGCCTTATTGGTCTTTCAATGCGTTTTAATCAACACCGAGATTAATGATTCATGTATTTAGATAAGTTTATAAGTACACAAGTATGATACCTACGAAATATAATACAATTTACACGATCAACATTTTAGTCTTCCGAAAAACGAAGAATCTGAATGTAAACATGTACGTGTTTTTTAAAGTGTTTTGTTTTGAATGGTTTTAGCTTGCTATACATGTATGCAGAATGGCAGTATAGTGGTCACACATGGTCATGACTGGATAGACTCCCCCATCTCTCTCATCTCTCTCTCTCTGTATATGTTCCTGTCTCTCTGCCTGTCTGTTTATTCTATCTATCTATCTATCTATCTATCTATCTATCTATCTATCTATCTATCTATCTATCTATCTATCTATCTATCTATCTATCTCTCTCTCTCTCTCTGTCTGTCTGTCTCTCTGTCTGTCTGTCTGTCTGTCTGTCTGTCTGTCTATCTATCTATCTATCTATCTCTGTGTGAGTATATATATATATATATATATATATATATATATATATATATATATATATATATATATATATATATATATATATATATATATATATATATATATACGTACGTATTTCTAAGGCAATATCAGTAAAATTATCCAACGAAGTCCAGGTCGATGTGTTCCGTAAGCAATTGCGGATGTCCTGACGATATTTGTACACATAAGGATACAGCGAACACACGTCCAATTATTTGATTTCTTTTCTTCTGTTTTTCCTTGTTGTCTTGCTACAGGAAACAGGTGAGATTTGTCCGTGCTCCGTACCAACTGTCCCTCGGGTTCATTGGGTCAATCAGCTTGTAACATTGCCCGATGCGTTTAAACTCGGGATCGATTTTCAAACTGATCGTGTTCGTTTTCTCACATTTCCACTACTTGGTATCCTTGCTATTCTAACTTAAAACGCAGCTGACATTTAGGATTAAAATGATAATACTCACTGGTCAATTGTGGGATTTATTAACAGATGAATGGTACGAAATAAACCAGATTCAAAGGGTATAATTTGTCCAAATTAAATTCACTCCCTAATCTTTTACTTGCATGAAAGACAAGTGCTCTTCATCCTCACAACTAGTACAGCTCGAGGTGTTGTCCGTCTCATGAATTAGAGAAGTAATGCCAGAAGGGTTTTGTTAGTTCGGCGGAGAATTGGTTTTAATATTCGTGAAACACGGGAATTATGCACGACGATTGATCATTTACTAGCTTACTCACTCATGACAAACACGCACATTGGTATACGACACAAGTCCTGGTTGACATTTTTTCTCCCTACGAGTAAATGTCTCTCAACTTTTATAGAATTTGTGCTTGCCGCGTAAAAAGTACAATAACAATAACCATCTGTAAAAAGAAATATGAATCATACATGTGAAATGATTACAAATATAGAGCATAACAAGTTTACTCTCGATGCAGACAATACATAACACGCTGAAATTGGAACTAAAACTAATCATTCAAGATAAAAAATTGAATTGTCTTCATCAAATACATTGCTGTATTTAATTATATGGCAGAAGTTAATTTAATTTACATGAATGGGTCTCATCGGCATCGCTTGAGCTGTGTACTGAAACATGAAACAGGTCTGAAATCTATAGATACATTGCAGTAATTCCCACGTAGTAAACCGTTCGAGAATTCACTCAATAGCCTAGCCGGTCGTTTCGTGTTTTGGTCTCTGGTTGAATGCCGCATCGGTAGTTGGCCTGAGTATTTTTGTTGTGAGACTTGTGTCGCCAGTGGGCTTAGGACCAACCTCACAGACTGGCGGTCCGGTCTCCCTCTAATATGGTCGGGCTTCGAACTGATATTTCGGCAGATATAAATAGCTATTTGCGTGGAGACCATCCAAATCTCATGATCAGATATTAGGCCAACTGTAATAAATTTGAAGCGATGCTAGTGTGATCTCTAGTGTACGTGATTCACTCGCGGTAACAGATGCAGAACAAGTCACACTCAATTCCGGTTGATGAGTATGGGATTGTCGAGGTAACTCTTTGGGTTGTATTTTTTTTCATAGCAGCATATACTTCATGTAAAACACAATGTGTTCGCCACGCAGCAACTTAATCGTTTCCGGTTCAGAACCCATCGTCTATGTTCGGTCCTCATTTGTCGTTCTTCAATAAGTTGATGCATCTGCGCACGTCATATACTAAGTCCTATAATGTCATTGATGACCAGTCGCTGACAAATCAATGAAACTTCATTAATGACTTTAGGTGATTTCTTGTCCGCACATATTGATTTTACCGGATTCATTAGGATCACAGTATATGAAGGTATTCTCATTATTTCGGTTGATGCTCCTGTGAGGATGCAGCAGGGCATTGTTTTTGGTTATCCCTGATAACTATTCTTCCTGTGCGCAAAGAATCTGAGGTGCAGGTCTTTTTTCTATGTTCAATGTTGCTCTTGTTCTTTTATACGTTGATGTTGTTTTGGTGTTTTTGCAGGTGGTGGCTCACGTTTGGTTGGTGCCGGTGCAGATGTTTGTGGTATACGTGCTGAATATTATTGTTGCTCCTGATATTCACATTGATCTTGTTCCATGTCTTCCTCTGTGGCATATTCATGATTCATTGGTCTCTATATATCTCTATTACTTGTAAGTCATCATTGAATGACGCGTGTGCCACCTTTACATACATTCTGTCTATTACGTTTTAGATTTTCAGTTTGCAAATGAATTATATGTTTTTACAAAATTATTCAATTCTTTGATTTCATTTTTACACCGATACTGTTTCCAGTTGAGATGTCTATTATTGTCCATGGCATCACTGGCAGACATTTTATTGTATTGTTTTTTTATTGTGTTTTTTTTATTGTTAAATTGACGTGTAAGACGATTTCGCATCCAAACTCGCACAATATTTACCGCATAATATTCCAGTCAAATAAACGTTAAGAAAAAAATATGCCATTAATTGCGATCATCGCAAACATGTCAGGAAATCAATCATTCCACGTGCAGTCTGCAGCACACCATGTCTAATGAATACTTTCAAGGCATACGCGTGAAGGCCACGATATATCAACATGTTACTGTTCTTAAAACGTGTTGAGGTTAGATCATAATATAGTTCCATTGGGTCTGCCTGTTTCAACTGCTTATCAGGCCGGTCACTATCACATGAAACACGATACAGTACCGTTGAATCAGAGAGGATATCGATACTTTTGTTCCGACCTCGTGAAAATATTTGTGCGGGATGGACTTGATTCTTAAGCATCGTACACGAGACATTATTTTTCGTTTGCAACCACATAATCAATAGTAGGTGATTCGTAAATACTTAAAGAGAAAGAAAACCCAACAGTAGAAGTTTCACTTGTCATAGATATTTTGTCTATTTCGTCACTCAAAATGTTTTGAAAGTCGTTTCAAACATCAGAACACAGTTGGTAATCAACCCTTGGTTCAAACTCGTGCAGCCGATTCCACTTCAACCGTCGTAAAACGATATTCTTTAATAGTTATGTTTCTCTATATCCAACTGGACAGACCATTAGTGCACGAAATGAGTTTGGAAATATATCACCATGCTTGGATAGAATAGGTGTTGCCTGTGAAGAGAAGTCATTGACAGTGAAAGAGGAGTCTTTTTAAAAAAAATTTAAATCTTTGATTTATTGAAGTCTTTGTGTTTTCTAAAGGGTTCTGCAATTTGTCTTTTCGTTGATGCCATTGAATAATACAGTGCATACTACAATGTCTTATTAACGCACATTTTTTAAAATAAAGACCAGTGGAGACTGCATTAACACATCTACCAGGAAGACAATGGAGAAAATATCTCGGTAAAAGACACAATTGCTGTCGGCCCGGTACACATCTAGTAATACGTTCTCACAACGAATCAAAGACTAGTGAAACACCTGCTAATTATGCTGATGCTGCAAGTTACCGACATGATTTTGCATAAAGCATAAGACAATATCCATGCACGTCATTTTTCTGACTTTCTGTACTAATGTTCCAATTATCTTAATTTTAATGATGTGCCAAAAGTGTTATGTTGAATCACATTAAGATAATCCAAGGTTTCTTTGTTTAAATTCACAATAGTTCAAAGCTATTGTCTCTTTTAAAAAACTATCAATGAACTTTTTTTTTCTCCCAATGTCAAAATAATTTGAATAAAGTCCGGCCCAAATCAAACACTAAACACAACATAAGAGTTTACATTAAGATTTTATAGGACGAATAAATAATTCCTAAATAAATAAGATTATATAAAATCTAAGACAATAAAGAAAAGTCTGGATGTTCGTCAAAAGCCAATTTCTAGAACAATCTAAACCATAATTAGACAAGGTCTGTTATTAAAATTATTATAAAGAAACACACATAATTTCCTTGATTCAATCAATCAAAGATATTGATTCAAATATCTAACATGCACTTTAAGACATGTTTTTAATATAATAAGACGTAAATGATTCTGGTCAGGTGAATAATGGAGATTTGACGAAACTCTGGGCTGTTTTGTCTCTTTCTCCTTATCAAATGGTATTCCTATTTCATGGTTAGTTGGATTGAAATCTTTACAAAATCCATTACACGACATTATGGTACCTCGAAATATGAAATCAGATTATCTAAAATACAAAGGCTTGTTATTTTAGGTATCGAAAGCAAATTCTGCCAACGTAGCCATAGATACATCTGCAAGCACGGATAAGTAAAACAGACGATACTTTAAGTCCATGTAACTAAAAAACTTACTGAATAAAACGGCAACTCGGCCAAACTTTGTGCCATCGTATCAAATAGCATCAATTAACTTGGGTTACTGTTACATTTCCTCAATATTGTTTACTATATTGCTTTTAGCATTCTCTCAAAAATTGTTATCGGTACTTTCGTCGTTCCTCTTCTGCTTGGTTGCAATCAGATTCCCTTATCCTGCAAAAATGTTTGAGTTCGGATTCATTCCAATATAATGCAACAGAATATCATTTTAATTTATGTGCTCTTAGACGTCATTTAGACACATCCATAAAATCTAGCAAATATTTTGATAGTTCGTCTGATGTTTGGTCGTAATATACCATAATTCTTTAATATTAAATGCGTTTTCTCTGTAAGATCTCTGATGGTTGAATTATTGTTTTAAATTAATATCACGCTACTAGAAGTTATCCTTTCATGTGAGGTTTAGCAGTGAAAATAATGTGTGCAGCTTACATCAGTTTAAAATACAATTCAAAGATTATGCGTGAAACGTATCTATGATTGAAATTCACTTTACAGCATCAACATTGACTTTTACTTTTCACATTCAGCTAGATTTAGTAGCCTCCTACTTATTAAAGACCATGTGACTATCTTGACAAAGCATGGGGGAATGTAGGTTGTGGCGACTGGTCAGGAATCAAAGGGTCAAAATGGAGCAAAACAGACGATTTGACACTACTAAAGTTTTGTTTCAAATAAAATCATTCTATGTAGCAAAATATTGTTAAAACATGTTAGTAATTGCAAAAGTATAGAATGAATCGTAGGAGTAGAACATTAATAGAATACTGCATAAAACAGTTTCACCATGTGGAAAATATGAAACCACGAATTAAGCCTTCGCATACAAAGTCATACAAAATATGCAATATTTAATATTAAAATAATCTCTCTCTCTATCTATCTGACCATCTATCTGTATGTCTGTCTGTCTGACTGACTGTCTGTCTGCTCGCCTGTTTATCTGTTTGGCTATGTGGATATCTTTATTTATGTATATATCTTTCTGTCTGTATGTCTATCGATCTGTCTATTTTTTTATCTTTCTACAATGGAAATTTAATAACTTCTGTCACTGATGAGCTTCCAGAAATTGTCATTACGGAGAATAAATTGAGCGAGACACACTGCAGTAGACTTTTCGACGCTTCATCAAAATAATGCTTTCAAAAATTATAATGAATTGCAACAGAAAATGTTGCGAAAATGCACTTTGGTTAAAGTGTAGACACAAAATTAGAAAATAGGGCACAATTTATTGAGATTCAAGTATCGACAAATGTGGTCGAATCAATTTATGAATCTAAGATGAAATCAAGCTTGATTTATAAAACTGGCCCTAGATTCACATGCCAAAACTCTCCGATAATAATGCGATAAATAATAAAGTACACGAAATTTGACTAATATTAACTTTCTGATTAGTAGAGGAAGCTAGCATAACAATGATAATATGTAGCGAAGACGTCTGAATTTTTTGTATCCATGGGAACATACACTATTCCAACGAATCTCAATCTTAATCTTTGGAACATTTTTTGAAAAATACAAGAATAAACTCTCAAGAAGTCAGCATGAAGAATGATATGGTTTTGATTATGGACACTTGTAACCTAAAGCTATTGCAAGTCTCTCGTAGTATCAAAAGCCTTAATCGTACCGTATAACATCATATTGAATAATCAGTTGTGTCGATTACTTTTTTCTTATTTCATTTGCCGTTCAGTCACCCTAAGAAGGCATTGCCTTTTCACATGTCCTCCAATCTCCCCAATCATTTCCCAAAGGATTGCGTATGTTCGCCAGTTCACAGCATAATGATAAGTGAACGCATCGCTACAAGACATTTTGGACTAATTTTAATACTTCCACGAGGTCATTTGTTCCATATCTAACTCTTCATTTGTTTCAAACTGGTTTATAGGATCGTTAGGTGTAATGAGCAATGTTACTGACGCGTCCCCTGGCGAGCCACTCTTTCGGAATTGAGTACTAATACTGACTCATTTCGTTATTACATGATTGCAACGTGCCCGTTAATGAAAGAATCACTCAGGGACAGTATATGTATTTATTTCTTGCTCTATAAAGTAGATAAACATTGGATCTTTTTTACACAATCATGGAAGTTATTAAACGTTGTGCTTGACTCAATTTCTGCTTTTCATTGGGCAGGAGTGATTGTCTATTTACTCAGAAAATGCATGTAAAATGTTAATAAATACGCATATACTGCACGAAATTTTAAAGCTATTATTCAGAATATGCTGTTGTAACGTCTTAAAGGAAGTTTTAGACTTCAAGATTTGACGTTGAATGTCTATTATTGGGAAGAATAGAACCAAAATAGCCACATTTCATTATTAGTGATAGAGATTAAACCCTGGCAAAGGAACGGGTACGTGATGGGATTTTTCAGACTATTGTTCATAGAAAAATGACATATAAATTATATCAACATTTGAGGTGAACTTCGGTCTGAAAACGTTCTTTGCGTTTGGACTTGAGCAAATCTACGAGGCAGTTCTCCATTCTTGTCTAAAATTGTATTCTTGGTCTAAGCGATTGTGCATTTTCGTTTGTTTTCAGTTACCCTTTATATCCTTTTGTATACTAAGTGCAAAAAGGATCAAAGTGCACAGTTCATTTTAATTGCTGTTAGCAAAATAAAAATAGTATTTTCTTTCCGAGGGCAAATTAGTAAATGCTTAACAATCGTAAGAAAATATTCTTATCAGCTTTACCTTAATTTGAATGATATTGTACTTCATAAATCACTGTTCTTCTGTCGGGACAGTGTCTGTAACATGACAGTAATACAGACAAATAAACAACATCCGTTTAGATCCGATATAGCAACGTTTTTCTGACAATGAATAATGACAACATGTATACAATGTTTCCACAACCGTTGAAATAAGTTCTTGATTGATTGGGCGTGATGGATTGACTGTAATAAATCTAATACTTAATCAGATACAGAGCCGATTAAAGCCTTTTACCTTTGTGTTTTTTAGATTGAAGACAAATATACATTTGGCTTCTATTACATACGTCACAATCATGTTACTAATATGAGTACTCCTCCAGGAATAAACTTGCTATTGTTTCCAGACAGTTTGATTTTTCTTGCAATCAGCAATCTGCCTGGTTGATAATAAGAAAATAAAGCCCAATAAAACAAAAACGTGAAACATCTGCTCTTGATCGTCGTGTGAAGATCAGTTTGGAAGGTATAATGAAATTGTTCTATCGATTCAAAGTAATCTATTCATCACGTGACCGAGTATTGCTAGACGCAGATTATCACAAGGGTATAGTTATACGAGGCAATCAGTGATGTCTGGATCAAGATTACTATAGTTATGACCAAGATAGATCATTACGAACAAAAACAATATTCTTTAATGATGATATTTAAATGCTATATCCGTGAGTAAATAATGTCCCCCTTTTTAAAAAGTATCAGACACGCATGAATAATATACTACCGCTGAGGAATCAATGTGTTATGTTCTGCGTCTACATTCCGACCTCTGCGGAAAATCTCGTGCACAGGATGTCACGATAAGCAAACTGAATGTATGTTTGCTTGGTCAGCTATTCGGAAAAGAAATATGTTCAGACAGAGAGATAGCAAAGCCTTGGTTGAAAGGTCATTTCTCTATTGGAATAGCACTTTCAATTAAATGACATATATGTTTCGTAAAGAGTGTCATCTGAAATCTGAAATGGACGAATAAAAGAATAATTAGGTGGTTACAAAACTCAGTAATAGGAAAGCTCAGATGATCAGTAAACCAGACCATAACCTTTAAAATGTTTCATCCAATGCTTCACGAATCATGACATGAAATGGCAAATAAATATCCACGCTTAACATGAAAATATAAATGCATTAGTAGTGTGTTTCAGACGAACGCCAGTGAATAATATGTAACATTTTAGCAATATTTCCGTGGTAAAGGCACTCTTTTAGTAATATTTTAATGGTAAGATTCACTATTAGTGTCTCTATTGTTTTAACGTTTTATAAACGTTATTTTGTGATCATGTGCCCCAGTATGAAATACATCTTTACCTCGGACCATCAAGTCTCCTAGGTTTAACTTGCTTTCATATGTGACATATATATGACTAGAAGCGTTTCCAAACGGAAACGTGTTATTGTTTGTTCTAGTATGCTTTGATGCTGTGTCTTCAAAGTATACCATAAAGTAACAGTATCAGTTATTACTTATATATCTGAGAACGAATCCGTCTGCCTCATCATCTCTTTTATCCAGATTATATAGTCTAGCGTGCATGGAAAGCATAGGTTATCATCATGTTAGTAATTGTTTTGAGAAGCGTTACATGCAATCTGCAATCGTCAGCACTAATCTATGCATTTTGGCAATATGACTACCTCAAGTGCAATTACTATATTGTTTCGCATAAGATATTTATAATAATGGTGCTTTAGAACGCACTCAGTTTTAGGAATTATGGTATACTTCTTATCTGCGAGCAGTTTACTGCGTATAAATTTGTTCCTGGTGGATTATAGAAGAATGTATTAAAATCTCTTGAGGTACGCGATGAGTAAATTCTTGTCATCCAAATCAATGTCGAAGCCAGTTGTCACCTTGGAACAGTTATAACACCTATAATTGGAGAAAAAAGCGTTTCATTTCTTGTTTTTATTTTCATGGCAGATCAAACTAGAATTATAAAACGATAACAATATTCTGAAACAAAAGATAAGACTTGTTTTCTATTTGGTTTTCATCACACTACACATAACAGCACATTTTGCTTATTTATTATTTACATAATTGAGGAAAGTTGATTACAAGTAGGTTGTCGAATTATGTTAAATTAAATAATTGTTATCATTGTGCATATTCCCTTGACGTAAATTATCCATCGTCTAATTCTCAGTTTGTTTCCATATCCCTGCTTGCATCATATAGCATGGTATCCCGTCGTTAGCGCGCAGTTCAAAGCACGCCGACAAATGCGTGCCGACAAAAGCGCGCACCGATAATTGCGCGCAAGGCAAAAAGCGCGCCGTCAAAAGCGCGCAAGGCAGAAATGTCAAAAGTCAATATGTGAAGTAAAAATGATTCATACGTATAAATAATTCATACAATAGAACATAATCGGGTATTTAAATAAGATTTACTATTATTAAAATGAGTTACAGTTTATTATGTATATCACTGTTCAAATTGCAACGTTATATGCATAATCAATACAAACAAACAAGGCAAAAAATAAAAAATAAAATTAAAAATGAATTTCAGTTTCTTATATCTACCACTTTTCAAATTGCAACGTTATGTGCTATTCCGCGCACATATCCGATCAATGGTACGTTGCCGTATGTTGGAACCAAAGCTAACAGGCGTCGATTAAACAGTGATTCAATCTTTTTGTTTATTTCTACTCAATATTAAGAGAGTACACACTTTGATGTCTACTCAAACTGATTCAAACGTTTAGTTTATTTATACTAAATATAAAGATTCTACACTCTTTCTTGTGTGCTCACTAGAAAATGGCATATGGAGTTTATCGATCAAGATATCAAAGTGAAAATTATGATTCATTCGAAATGAGACATTTATCAATCAAATTCATAATAACAGTTAAATCTTATAGTTTATGCTGATCGCTTTCGACGGAGCGCATTTGACTGGCATATTTCGCTGCCCGATTTTGTCGGTGAGCTTTTGTCGACGTGCATTTGTCGCAGCGCTTTTGACCTGCGCGCTAACGACGGGGTGCCATATAGAATACATTGCGGGCATATATTTATGCATTTTCAAATGTTTTACCTGTGAAAGTGAATTTATTACAACTCGCACCTCTCTGTAGAATTTATAATCATGAGTACATTAAATTAAATTATAGGAAAAAATAGCAAATATACGGAATAATGGCAACATGCAAGGCTTTCAGTGTTCCAAATATATTGTTTCTTCAATGACATGATATTATTTTGAATTTTAACACATTTACTATCGATACATCATATAACGATGATCTTAGAAATCAATTAAAATCTATATTTAACCAGATTATTGGATGCAAGAAAAGACAACAAATTTTTTTCGCCCATCACCCCATACTGTACTGTGAGGATAGGTAACTCGGAATACAAGCAGTCAAATCGCAATATGAAGATACAAAACTTGGTACATAAGCAGTCCAGTTGCACAGTGAGATTTAATAAATCAGAATATAAGAAGTCCAGTTTACTGTGAAGAAACAAAACTCGGTGCACAATCAGTCCATTTGTCCTGTGAGGATAAAAACTCGGAACATAAGCCGTCCAATGACCATATGAAGATATAAATCTCGGAACATAAGCAAACCAGTTGTACTGTAAAGATACAATTATAGGTACAACTGCAGTCCAATTGCACTCTGAGGACACATATTCGAAACCGAGGCAGTCTAAGTGAACATAGTGATAATCAGACAAATAATCAATAGCTTCATTCTTACAGACACATAAAACATACGCTTCTTTCATCGGAAAACGCATACTTGCATGCTCACAATATTAGAAACTTGGCAGCGTTGGTTTAAGAATACATATTTTCATAATGGTGGATGTATACTTTTTATGTGAATCCAGTGCACATACTTTTGCTTGCTATGCTGTTGCACATATACATATCACATCATACAGAAATAAAGGTTCTTTCTACAGATAGTTATAATGAAAAGATAATTATCATCAAAAATGGCCGCCATCGCTTAACTGCTCGAGAAAGGCTCTTCTGATTTTGTGCTATATTTATTATATTTGTGCTTGTTCTCTATCATCGTCTACATTATTGTGTTTAATCATGCATTGGCTGTTCCGTTCGTATGTGTTAATCCACCTCCTTGTTTTGGAAACGAAAACAATTAGATTTTTTCTCAGCTGTTTTGTCCCACTGTTAAGACGTCATTTGTTTTTTTTAATAAACCGCCGTCACGTGACAGCATACCATACGACGGACCCTCATTAATTGTATTAAATGACCACACCTTGGTTCTAGATACTACATTGTGCTCAAGACTGAACGAACTGGGAATACATTCATCATTTCTTAAATGTAAACGGAAACGAAAAAAGGAAACGTTCTTTCAAAGCTGGCCGGCGTAGAACAGGAAAAAGAATTCCAGTTATCTCACTTTCGCCCGTAACGGATAAACAACTTAAAAATTCTGCCGTTAAGTTTAATAACCTGGTTCAAATTCCTCATAAATCGTCAACCGTTGTGTCAACTGTCCCAGGGATACCACTACGTATTGCATTATTCAACGCTCAGTCAGTAGGATGACAGGAAATGCGCACAGAAATTGTTAAATTTATCAACGACCAGAATATTGACGTCTTCTTCCTGACAGAAACTTGGTTACATTCGGCAGGTGATGAACCTAAGTGTGCGGATTTAACACCCAGCGATTAATCCATCAAGTCTTTCCCTCACAACTCTCGCGGAGGCGGAATAGCTGTAATTACAAAGAATTCCATGATCAAATGCCTTAAGTACAACACAACCTTCAATTTCTGACACACATCGTTTGAACTAGTCCAAACAACGCTCACACTGGAACAAAGGTCAGTCCATTTTTTCTGTCTCTACCGTCCTCACCTAGTAGAAAAAACAAGCTGACTGAATCTCTATTTTTGGAGCAGTTTCCAAATCTTCTAGAGTATGGAAATTCGATAGGTGGCAACCAAATTATTCTTGGAGATTTCAACTTTTACTTTGGCTGTCCTGGTAAACCATACACGTCATAACTCCTAGATTCCATTGATGTTTTCAATCTTAAACAGTCAGTTAACCAACCTACCCATAAACTTGGTCACATTTTAGACTGGTTTCTTTATAGACCTGATCATAATATTCTGCAATCCACACTTGTATCCCACGATCTTGCATCAGATCACCTCTGCATTGTATGCCATATCGACGTATCAGTCCCAAACCCTCTACCTCTATTTGCTACTAAGAGAAACCTGCGTATGATAAATAGAACCAAACTAATGCATGACATCCAAGAAAACCTAACAACTTTCTTACAGCCAACAGCGGAACAACTTGATAACTGCCTGCGATTATTGCTTGAAAAACATACCCCAGCCACCAAATGCAGAGTATCAATAAAAAAGTGTTCTCCATGGTATAGCAGTGTTAGGGACCAGCTTCGCACTGCTAAAAGACATCGCCGAAAAGCATAGAGGCTTTGGTTTTCCACCAGACTCACTATTCATAAACAAATCTACGAAGCCGCTAAGAAGAACGTTACAAACATAGTCCATTTAGCCAAATCATCCCGCTACAGTACCAAGATCAAGGAGAGTTGCAGCTGCAAAGAGCTCTTCGAAATAACCAACAAACTAATGTCAAGGAACAAATGTATACCACTTCTAACAACCTTCTCTCCACTAGACCTACCAGACCAGTTTGCTAATTTCTTAAATGACAAAGTACAAACCATCAGAGATTCACTTGACAGCAGAATTTCAACTGATTCGTCACCATCCAGTTATGATGCAGAATTCAGCGACAACCGTTAGGAGCATTTAAACCTGTTTCTATTGATTTAGTACGGACGGTCGTGATGAAAAGTGCACCAAAGTATTGTGAACTTGATCCAATTCCTACATCACTGCTGCTTAAGTGCTTAGACCCAATATTGCCTTCACTAACTGATGTTATTAATATCTCTCTCTCATCGGGGGAATTCCCATCATTTTTCAAAACTGCCATCGTAAAGCCACTGCTGAAGAAACCAACACTGGACGATAATAATTTAATGAACTACCGCCCAGTTTCTAATCTCCCATTCATATAAAAAATCTTAGAAAAGGTTGTTCTAACTCAACTTGTATTTCATTTGAATTCAAACAGTCATTTTATCAATGTACAGTCTGCATATTGCCCTTGCCACAGTACGGAAACTACTCTTCTGAAAGTATTTAGTGACGTTCTCTCTGCTTTGGATAGTGGAAAGATTACAGTCCTCACTCTCCTGGATTTATCTGCAGCATTTGACACAATAGACCATGATATATTACTTCACCGTCTCCAGCATGTATTTGACATTCAGAATATAGCCGTGCAGTGGTTCAAGTCCTACTTAGTGAACAGGACACAAATTATATCTGCAAATGGAATACACTCCAGCTCAGTTGACGTTTGTTGTGGTGTTCAACAGGGATATGTTCTTGGACCTGTTCTCTTCATTCTGTACACTCAGCCGCTCACAAGTGTCATAGATCATCACCCAGTGCCGCACCAATTGTATGCTTATGACACCCGAATATACAAGTGTAGCCACCCAACTGAAGTTGATGCTACCATCCATTGAGTAGAGAAGTGCATTTCTGATGTGAAATCATGGATGACATGTAACAAGCTGCAGATGAATGATGATAAAACTGAGGCTATTCTGATCACAACACAAAGACTTTCTCATTCATATCCTTTACCTCAGACAATAAATATTAGCAACACCAACATTAAATTCTCAGTCAGTACGAAATCTAGGCGTTACTCTAGACAGTACTCTCACATTGCACCAACATGTCATGAACATAAGCAAGGCTGCACATCTTGAATTGAGACGCATCAGTTCCGTTCGTAAATATCTTTCAGTTGATGCCACAAAAATACTTGTGTGTTCATTAGTACTTTCAAGACTGAACTATTGTAACTCAATTCTGTCTGGTTCGTCACAATATTTACTCCAGAAACTTCAAAATGTTCAAAACACAGCTGCACGGATCATCTTTAGATACCTCGATCAGAGCACACCTCACCACTGCTCTGTACCCTACAATGGCTATCGATGCGATACAGAATCACACACAAAATTTGTTCTCTGTGCTATGCTCCAGTCCAACATACCTATCCAGCCTCACCCATGTGTATACACCAGCTAGATACTTACGTTCTTCTTCTGATAATCGTATACTCATTGTTCTCAAGGTGAAAACAAAGTCATATGGACAATGTTCGTTTGCACACCAGGGCCCGGCGATGTGGAACGAATTGTCCATTTAAATTAGACACAAAGACACAGTGGTCCATTTTAAGACTGCTCTTAAGACTCACCTGTTTTGACTGCAGGGACAAACTTAGCGACCAAATCATCTTTAGTGTCTTATATGTTTTCAGCATGTTTTTATGTTTTCCAATTTCATTGTTTTTGTCATTTGTTGTTCTGTAGTGTAGTCATATCATTATTGATGGTGTAAAGCGCTTAGAGCTTAAAAAGATTAGGCGCTATACAAAGTCCTCATTATTATTATTATCATTGCAATGATAAGAAAACATAACACTTATCACCACAGACACAAGCAGACATACATACGGAAGGCATATGATGTGATATTTACTCTGAAATACCAAAATTACTTGCTCTGGATTAATTGTGTCAATTTAGGAAGTTTAACTATATAAATTGTAAAGAGAATTTAATCCAAAATGAACAGTTATACCTATTAGGAGGAAATAAATTAAGCACTCGCTCAAATGTTACGCGCTGATACGAAGCCTGGTAAAATTCATCAAGTCTTATTCTCGAAACAAATATAAGGATGGGTACATTGATAGAGAGAAACATAGTTGGACATCAACAGTCATTGTATAGAAACGTCTAGTAACTGCCGGTCATTTTAATGGATCACTTAAATTTGTAATTTTGGTTAATATTCAAGTTCAACCCATTGCTTTTTGATGTAATGTTACATATTTTCTCTCTTTTCTGTGAGTAATAAAAACTAAATGACCACTATTATCACTTATATATATATATATATATATATATATATATATATATATATATATATATATATATATATATATATATATATATATATATATATATATATATATCCCATTCTGTTAGTGCTATTTACATAAAATATCTTCATCCTTAATGCTAATATGTAAGCTATTTCTAGTTCATGAATGTAATTGTTTGTAATGATCATTTTGCATTGTTTGAAACAATATCAGCATTAAAACATATTTAACATGAAGAAACTCTAGTATGGACGAAAAGTAGCCATTCATAAATTTTTGTGTTTTGATCTCTTGCGGAAATCGTAAAACAATTTTAAAGTACAGAAACTGTGTTAGTTTAATTTGTCTTAACGGCTCTTTGTTATTTAGTTGTACCATTTGAAATGATTTTCAGTATGCGCACTGTGTAGCGATTGACTGAAGTAATGAGAAATTGGTAATTGTTTGTTACACACTTGATATCGACACTTTCATCATTGTCATTATGAGCAGTATAACCTTCATTGACCTATTGTGTATCTGAATCGCATAGAAAACAAAAGGAAATAAAAACGGACTTGGGTCATTCGTTAATGTAATCTAAAATTTTGTGTTTGAGTTCATAAATAATATCTTAATAACAATCAAAGAAGGTATTTGTTCTCAAAAGATGGATTGATTATAGTTCCTGTAATCTATCGGATTGCCAAGATAATTTTGTTTTTGTAAATGCGTTGTATATATTTCCATTAATATAATAAAACCTTATACAACCGAGAAATAAAGTTTATATATTAAATTTGTATATTTGAGTACGTTGTCTAACATTTAAAGATTGGGTATTATATTTCTGTAACTTCTTTGTAGTTTCTCTCTCATATTATTAATATGCCTCGTTTAAAATAGCATGTGTTTCATCGTTTTGAAGATCCATGTTGCTTATTTTCTTTTACATTGCATTTTTTATTTGAATATTTAGGTTGAATTCACTAACTATCGAAATAAATCCTGTTTCATGTTTGTTTTTCAACATTGAAACGCAATGTTCCTTTGTCCATTTTATCGTTAGGTCCATTAATACTCATTTTCTGCGCCATTTAAATTCTTACTTATTTTGTCTGGTAGGATCATTTGTGCTAACAAGTAGTCAGCTCTACATGGGCTTAAAGAAACGGGAAAAGACAAATGTAGGACGTCATCAAGTTTTATATTTTGCTGGTGGATGCATCGGCACTTCATGAATCGATTACACACACATGGTATTGCTTGAGAGATGTGTTAACCATTGCATGATAAATATTACAGTATGATGTTTGTGGCATTTGTGTTTTATTAATGTGTAATTTAGATTTTCTCCTAAAAGTTCTTAATTTAGAATAGTCTGTTCTTTCGATGCAACGTCTAATTTAACTTGCTATTCTTTGGGTTTACTTATCTGCAATAACAAAGTGACCGTGTTCTTTTTATACATCAAAAACAAGACAAAATATCACTTTCGATCCAGTAGTACGTGTTATTTGTGCTACTTGAATTTGTGTCAGTATATGATGGAACTATTTTATCTTATTCATGCTTTACCTCTCTGTTTTGGCTCTTTTAAAATCTTGTAAACATTTCCAGATTAGTCTTGTTTTGTTGTTACAACTCTACGTGGATCCTTATGTTGATTTTTAAACATTCTTCGTTTTTTGTTTTTGTAGTTTTATATCTGCTTAATATAAATGGAAGACAGTATTTTAAGGATATGCTTGCAAATAAGGCTATAACATGCTCTAACCGTTGCATCGATGTAATTCTGTAAACCGTGTCATAGTGAGTACAATAATATATAGAGAGAAGAAAAAAAAGCATTCCCTAAAAGAGGAAATAAAGAGTGCATGAACTAAATATTACTTGAATCAGTACTATTTTAGGTTGATTATCCTGGCAGATATAAAGATGTTTTGAAGTAGTAAATCAAAATATAAAAATAGATACTACGTTAAAATTCCTTGATGTTACTTACATTAGTGTATTTATAAAAGAGAATCGAACTTCATAAATCTTGAATCGATGAATAAACGGCAATATATCAAAAGTGGTTTTACTATTCAGACACTACGCACATAAAAGCCAGTGATGAAATTGCAATATGCCATAAATTTCTATCTTAAATATTTATGTGTTTGAATTCTACCAATCAAGAACTCAATACAGATAGAACTAATTCAAACCTTTGTGATTAAAACCATCACGGAATTTAATATCATCTGATATCAAGAAATCTGCTTTAAACCAATATATAATTATTCAAATCATCACTGGTTATACATTTGCCCATCAGCGACGTAATTGCAAGGATAACAAAATATGTATCAATGACTTGAATAATTTAGCTGATCTCCCACTGAAGATCTTATCGGTTTTATTTATTTGTTCCTCTTCAAACTGCATCAGTTAATATTTTGATAGTTATCTGTTATATTGACCTATATGCTGTTTTAATTTGTAATTCTTGTTTATATTAATAAATTTCAGGGTATACAATGCTTCTGTCGTTTTTATCCGCTGTTAAATCCAAATGATTTATTTTAGAAAAAGAAACTGTTCTAATTAATTTAAAAAGTGAACAAATGTGAGAAGATCGTTGAAATGATTTTGATCATGCATTGGACTATCCTCATTATGATGTCAAAGATTACGAGGAATTGTTTAGAATGAACTATTTGAAGGTAAATATAATGCTAATTTATCGGAGGAGGTATTTGAAACTCCTCATAATTAGCTCAAGCTTTAGTGGTTGAATAGACATTTGGCAAATGCGATTTTAACAATGATGAAACGCATTACAAATTAATTAAAAATAACGTAAAATTAGAGGGAAAACATTGTATTATCTAGAAGTAGAAAAAGCAATGCAGATTTTAAGCAGGGTAATGCAAATAAACTGTCCGTACCCAACTCCATTGTGTCAGAACTCTTTCGGTTAGTGGAAAGAAGAAAATAATTGGTCACCAAAAATGGTAACCTTCCAACATAATTTAGAACCTACTGTTCAACGTAAGCAATTGATACATATTTCAGAGTAAAATGAAATGAAAACAATCGTAACAAATGATCTACTTCATATCAGTATGAGAAGTAGACAATAATTATAGCTTAATTTAGATAATTTAAACACGCATAGCGTAGATTATTTACAAAAGAAGAACATACATAAATGATAGATTACGTCGATACCATAAGATATGACAATTTAAAAACCATGCAGCTGGTACATTTTAAAACATATGATCAACAATAGATAGAGGACATACATGTATAAATAACTAAGGGATGAAACTAAGAATGATACATTGAATGAAGTATGGCAGAACAGGGACAGTAAAAAAGCACAAGTCATGTAGATGTTGTTTTAACAGTTGGACAGAAATTGTACAGATAGTATTGAAAAATAAACTCAAATAAAACTTACCCTTAGGTGAAAAGTGGAAAGTGTGACAACTACCACGATTATTAAGGATTGATCGGTATCATAATTGGTAAAATATTAAACAAAAGTATTGCAGACGACACTGCTGGGCTGGCAGGCAGTGAAGATGAGCTTGTCACCTAACGAAGAACCTGGATGAAACATCTTCCAGATTTGACATAGTGATAAGCGCCGAGAAGACAAAGCTAATGACAAATAGTTACAAACAAATCTCAACCAGGATTAAAGTCAGAGGACAAGAGCTTTTGAAACAGTGGGCCAATTCAAATATCTTGATTCCATAATCATCGAAGAGGGATCAAGAGCAGAACTTTTGTTACGAGCAGCACAAACAACGGTAGCTTTGTCAAAGCTAAGACCCATCTGTTCAGACAAGAATATCTGTCTGAAAACTAAAATGAGACTATTGAGAGCACTAGTCATTTCAATCGTTCTGTATTCATTTGAGGCCTGGACTCTGGCAGCAGAATTACAACGAAGAATCAAGGCACTTGAAATGAGATGCTACAGAACCATACTTGGCATCTCTTACATGGACCACATCACACATGAAGAAGTGCGTAACACCCATAAGGCACAAAGTAGGCCTTTATGAAGACCTCCTCACTACTGTCAAAATTAGAAATCTGAAATGGTTTGGCCATGTCACTAGAGAAAACAGTCTATTCACAACAGTACTGCAGGGCAGTGTCCAAGATGGCAGGAGAGGTAGGCAGAGAAACAAAGTGGACTGACAACATGACAGAATGGACCAGGATAAGTTTTGCGGAGACACGCATTGGCACATGATAGAGACAAGTGGAGGGAACTGGTGAGATGTTCAGCATAGTGCCTCAACGACCACACTAGTTCAAGAGACTGATGATGATGATGATAAGATTAATAACTATTAGTGAAAGAGGCAAATGTAGCACAGTCATTTATTGACCAGACCAAACATTTTGATTGAATTCCATGAGAAGGCAGTTGCAGTATTGCCTGACTCTTTTTTATTGAACTGAAATTTTATTGTGATATTTCAAACGTGTGAAGGTATTGTTTTCACAAAATCAATATTTTCGAACACTTTTAACTTCGTCTTGAACAGTGCAAACATTCCGTTTATTTTTAACTTGACCACCTGTAATACATATCAAATAGGACGGACTATTTTGATTCAGTCTAGATAACTGTGGTAATGGGCTATCCTACAGAAAGTGATTGAAAAATGTTTATTTATACTGAGACAGCATATGTTTTTTCTTCTTTTTGAAGGTAAACATGAAAACAGTATATCGATGTTACTGGTAGTCTTTGATCTATTATATATATATATATATATATATATATATATATATATATATATATATATATATATATATATATATATACACACACAAAGAAAGTGGCTGGTACCAAGCAACCTGTCTTGCTACTATAAAGATCATTATTAACAGGGGAAACTACACATCCAGGTGATTCACTCTAACAACAAGAATACTGTGATATCAGACATTTTTTAAAATTATTCTAACGATAGTGTTACACTCTAAATGTCGCATCTAGTACCTGAATCGGTCTCTCACTCACTCACTTTCTATATTGAACCTTAGTCTCATATTTTATTCAGTGCAACACTTTGCTCCGCTGAGATTTTGTTACACAGTAGTAATCTATTAATAAATAAGTGGATTTTCCTAGGTGTTTTTCTTCGTTTTATAACTTATTCATCAAAGTATCCTAATTGTAGCCACAGTATTGTGATACTTCTTACATAAGCGTCAATTCAGGGAAGAGAAACTTACACTTAGCACATACAGTTTTACATATATATAATTTCTTTGCTTCTTGATATCCATCTGGTCAAGCATCAATGGAAGCAAATTGTTGCTAATGGTGGATTATTACTATTAGTACATAATGTTACGTATATTTGATATGTCATTTATATTTACTTTTATTGTTTGTATGTCAGATTCAAATTTGACATTTTAAGTTTAAGATTTATTCATTGGGAGATGACCTGTACTTTACAAAATATACACCAGGTGTTGACCTCATTTCTGACCTGGCTTCAGAGTTGTAAACAGGCTTTCAAAATGATTGGTTGGTTCCAAGGACATTATGGAGCTTTGTATAAACATCTTTCTATTTTAGTTGGGTCATACGGTGGGTACGTGAGTTTTTGAACGTAAATTTGTTCTAAAAGATTCTAGAAGATCACGTGACCCCTTTCTTGTTTACGTAAAAACAGATATAAATAATGTTTTGGAGCAAACTATTTGAGTAGAAGTTGGGTTATTAGAATACTTAGTTGTGTGTCGTTTTGAGCTATTTCAAATTACCTTGTACTGGAAATTATATCAATTCGTTTGGATCAAGAGAATTTATTTTGTTATTTATCTGGAAAAGAATTGTGCTCATAGAATTTTATTGCCAAGAACTGATATCATCAAGTCACATCTTCTTCCATCTTGGATACTTCGCTGGGATTCGAACTTGTAATTATTTGGATTTTTTATTACCAGGACTTTTGCAATTTCTTTAGTGGATAATATTTTGAATTACTTTGGATTAATTTTGGAATTGATTCTTAAAACCGTAAGTTTATTTTTCTTTTCTGGAAAATATTTGTGCTCAATAAATTGTTTATTAAGTTTTTATCAGCTTGTTATTTTCACTCTTTCTATGTTACTGTTTTTTTTTTCGAGCCTAAGCACGTAACATAGAAATTGGGGGCTCGTCCGGGATAGGAATATGGCTAGATGTTTCTCAGAAAACTTTTGTTTTAAATTTGAATTCCCCTAGTTTTTGAAACTTTTTAAAATCTTCAGTGAGATTGACAATCTTGTATTAAAATGACATCTAAAGTAGAAATATTTCTTTCTAATCATACTCAGGAGCAATTAGATCTTTTCAAGAAAGATGAGTTGATTCAACTTGCCAGAAAATATGATCTTTCTGAAGTCAAGGCTTCTTTAACGAAACAAGATATCAAAAGGATTGTGGTCCAATATTTGGTCGAAATGAATGTTTTGGAATAAAGTGCTTTGATTTCGGTCAGTAAGTCTGCATCAGACTCTGATATAAAAATGAAGAAATTAGAATTAAAATTCAAGATGGAATAAGAGTTGAATAAGCTGGAATTAGAGTTGAAGAAGCTGGAATTTAAAGAAAAGGAGAAAAAAAGACAATTACGATATGAAAAAGAGGAGAGAGAGAGAGAGAGAGAGAGACAGGAAAGGGAGAAAGATAGACAATTACAATATATCAAAGAGAGGGAAGAAAGGGAATACCAATGTAGAATAATAAAAATAGAGCTGGCAAGTGAAAAACACCTTCATACTTCAAATCCAAATTTAAGTTTTGATTTAGCAAGGAATATTAGATATGTGCCCCCTTTCAGAGAAAAAGAAGTAGACAAATACTTCATTCATTTTGAGAAAGTTGCAGAAAATTTAAAGTGGCCAAGGGAGCATTGGACTCAGTTATTGCAATGTGCACTCACTGGTAAGGCTAGTGAGATTTACACTTCACTGTCTGTTCACCAAAGTGGTGACTATGATGTGGTTAACGAATGCATTCTAAGAGGTTATGAGTTTGTCCCTGAAGCTTATCGGCAAATATTCAGAAATTACAGAAAAGAAGCTGGACAAACTCATGTCGAATTTGCTAGAGAAAAAGAGCAGTTGTTTGATAGATGGTGCTTAGACAAGAAAGTCGAATAAGATTATCAAAATCTCAAGCAAATTATATTAATTGAAGAGTTCAAAAACTATGTCCATAGTGACGTTAAGTCTTATCTCGATGAGAGCATACGCTTGAAACCTTGGAGAATGCTGCTCCACTTGCTGATTAATATTCTTTGACACATAAAGTTAATTTTGTTAACAAGACTTCTACTCGACAGTCTTCTGGCAGAAAAGTATTTCAGCCTAATACTAGCCCTTTTAAAACTCAAACTAGCACAACTTTCAAAAATCAAACTGCAGAGAAGCTTGATTCTAGATCCCTGTCTCTTCCGACATGTACCTATTGAAAGAAAAAAGGACACGTTATTTCTGATTGCTACAAATTGAAAAATAGGCATCAGAATCAAGACAGACCTGTTCCAAATGCTTTTATTTCGATGAGGCCAAGGTCACAGTCATGTATTGAAAGCAATACATTTGTTGGGTCTAATAAATCCCAGTCTGATTTTATTATAGAGAAGTATGATCCATTCTTATCGAAGGGTTCTATATCACTCTTGGGTGGTTCAGCCAATCCTACCCTTATTAAAATTGTAAGGGACACAGGAGCTTCTCAGAGTCTTTTATTGTCAGGTACTTTGCCTTTTTCTGAGAAGTCTTCTTCTAATGAAAGTGTTCTTATTCAGGGAGTATAGTGCGGCTTTGTTAATGTTCCTCTCCATTGTGTAAAGTTGTCATTAGATTTAGTATCAGGACCTGTGACAATCGGAACAGTCTCGGTTTTACCCGTTGAGGGCATTCATTTATTGCTAGGCAACGACTTAGCTGGGAACAAGGTTGTGGTTAATCCACTTGTATCTGACAAGCCTGATTTGGATCAGAAAGTTGATCCAATTGAAAAAGAATTCCCTGATATATTTCAAGCTTGTGCAGTTACAAGAGCTATGGCAAAGAAAGCTCTTGAGAATGATGTTGTTGTTAAAACAGTATTCCTTTAGCTGACACCTGTATAGGTCAGGATTTTGATGAGGTCATTTTTACTCCTTGGTTGGATCAATCAGAAGGTATTGATCATAATGATCCTCTTTTAACAGCTCATTCTCTTTATTCTAATCAGGGTGATAAACGACAGTCACTTGTCGTCGAACAGGAAAAAAATCCTTAGATCTTCTGTTTGTTTCAAAGGGCCATAAATGAGACTGAAGCCACTGAAGTTCCTGTCTATTATTTCATTAAAAATGGAATTCTTATGAGCAAATGGAGACCTCCCGAGGTACCTGCTGGTGATGAGTGGTCGGTGAACTATCAAATAGTAGTTCCAAAACCTTACAGACAGGAAATACTTAATCTGGCCCATGAAACTCCTTTGGCTGGTCATTTAGGGATCAATAAAACTTATCGCAAGATCTTGACTTACTTCTATTGGCCAAAAATCAAAAGTGATGTTGCCAAATACTGTAGATCTTGTCATACTTGTCAAATGGTAAGAAAACCCAATCAGAAGATACCTAAGGCTCATCTACAACCTATTCCTGCCTTTGACGAACCATTTAGTAGAATTATGGTAGATTGTGTAGGTCCCTTACTAAGACTAAGTCATGTAACCAATACCTGTTAACCATTATGTGTGAGTCAACAAGGTTTCCAGAGGCAATTCCGTTGAGGAATATAAAATATAAAACAATAGTAAACGCTTTGATAATGTTTCTTTACTCAGTATGGCCTTCCCAGATCTGTTCAGTGTGATCAAGGTTCAAACTTCATGTCTGGAATTTTCCATCAAGTTATGGGTGAATTGGGCATTCAGCAATTCAAATCTTCTGCCTATCACCCTGAGAGCCAAGGGGCATTAGAAAGATTCCATCAGACTTTCAAAAATATGATTCGATCCTATTGTTTTGATACGAATAAAGATTAGGACGAAGGCATTCATTTACTACTGTTTGCTGTTAGAGAATCAGTTCAAGAATCTTGAGGATTCAGTCCCTTTGAACTGGTTTTTGGACACACTGTGCGTGGACCATTTAAGTTATTGAAAGAGAAACTGCTCTCTAATGAAGATACTGATATCAATCTTCTTGATTATGTTTCCGATTTTAGATACAAGTTGTCAAAGGCTTGTGAGGTCGCAAGAGCATATCTGCACTCTGCTCAATCTAAAATGAAATAAAGATATGATAAAAATTCGAAGGAAAGGAGTTTTCAGCCTGGTGAAAGAGTCCTGGCTCTCTTACCAATGCCACAAAATCCTCTTCAGACCAAATATTATGGTCCTTACACAGTTTACAGGAAAATTAATGACCTAAATTACATCATAAATATTCCTGGCAGGCGCAAACAAAAACAACTCTGCCATATAAACATGCTAAAAGAGTATATTGAAAGAGATAGCCATTTTAAACCTGTAATTAATTTAGTTGTACCTGTCCCACTCAGTGAAGGAATATCATCAGATTATATTGATATTGAAATGACGAATCTTTGAAATTCAGAAATTATGAAAGATCTAGACCAGAATCTTTCACATGTGTAAGTGCAAGAAAAAAATGAACTGAAACAGTTATTATTTGAATATGAGCACTTATTTCCAGATGTTCCTACAAGGACAAACAAAATTTTTCATGACGTTGAAATTGTAAATTCCAAACCTGTCAAACAATATCCATACATGATGAATCCACTCAAACAGGAATACTTAACAAGGAAATTCAATATTTGCTGGAGAATGATTTTATAGAGCCCAGTAAAAGTGATTGGAGTTCACCATGCATACTTGTTCCAAAACCAGATAAAACTTTCCGTATGTGCACTGATTATAGGAAGGTGAACAGTGTGACAAAATCAGATTCATTCTCATTACCAAGAATTGACGATTGTATTGATAAAATCGGGAATGCCAAGTATGTCACCAAATTTGAACTTCTGAATGGGTTTAGGCAGATTTCACTAACGGAAAAAGCAATGGAAATCTCGGCATTTGTGACTGCAGATGGACTTTACAAATATAAAGTAATGTTATTCGGGATGAAAGGATCATCAAGTACATTTCGTCTCATGAATATGATCCCCTCTGGTCTAGAAAATTGTGATGCCTATATAAATGACGTCATCATCTACAACGACACCTGGATAGAACATCTAGCAACAATTCGAATATTCTTTGACAGACTCACTGATGCATGTTTGACAGTTACTTTATCTAAAAATGAGTTCTGCCATGCTAGTGTGACTTTCTTAGGACATATTGTGGGACATGGACAAGTTAAACCAAAAGATTACTAAGGTGGAGTTTGTTATTGCAGGAATATAATCTTGACATCCGGCACATTAAAGGAAAAGAAAAAAAATTAATAGCAGACGCTCTTTCCCGTGTATAACAATATATTATATCATATACACTATTTAATTTATACGAGTTCTTTTAACCTGAGGTGTAAATTGGTTTGTGGTAAAAAGAAAGTTTTATCATATAAACCTTTCTTTTTATTTTATGGGGGAAGGTGTTATGTATATTTGATGTAAGTCATTTATATTTATTATTTTTTGTTTGTCAGATTCAAATTTGACATTTTAAGTTTAAGATTTATTCATTGGGAGATGACCTGTACTTTACAAAATAAACAACAGGTGTTGACCTATTTCTGACCTGGCTTCAGAGTTGTAAATAAGATTTTAAAATGATTGGTTGGTTCCAAGGAAATTATGGAGCTTTGTATAAACATCTTTCTATTTTTGTTGGGTCATACGGTGGGTACGTGAGTTTTTGAACGTAAATTTGTTCTTAAAGATTCTAGAAGATCACGTGACCCCTTTCTTGTTTACTTTAAAACAGGTATATAAATAATGTTTTGGAGCGAACTATTTGAGTAGAATTGGGCTATTAGAATACTAATTTGTGTGCCGTTTTGAGTTATTTTAAATTACCTTGTACTGGAAATTATATCAATTCGTTTGGATCAAGAGAAATTATTTTGTTATTTATCTGGAAAAGAATTGTGCTCATAGAATTTTATTACCAAGAACTGATTTCATCAAGTCACATCTTCTTCCATCTTGGATACTTTACTGGGATTCGAACTTGGAATTATTTGGACATTTTATTACCAGGACTTTTGAAATTTCTCTAGTGGATAATAATTTTGAATTATTTTTGGATTAAATTTTCAATTGATTCTTAAAACCGTAAGTTTATTTTTCTTTCCTGGAAAATATTTCTGCTCAATAAATTGTTTATTAAGTTTTTACCAGCTTGTGTTTTTCACTCTTTCTATGGTACTGTTTATTCGAGCCTAAGCACGTAACAATAATGGTATACTGTAATGTTTTGTTGATGAATAGTGAGTGTGAAAAATAACATATTGTAATATTCTACAATTGCACATAAAAACCATAACAAAAACAGATGTTATTCATACTGGAGACTTTCGTTGCCAAGAACGGAAAAATCTAACTATCGAAAGTCGCACAGGATATATCCTTGATAAGAGTCATCGGTATGTAGTAGAACGTTTTTTATTACCGTTATCACTTAGTACCTACAAATTATAATGAAAACTCAAGACAAACTCATTGTGAAAGTTGACTCCTAATATTAACGAAAAGTAAAGGTATGGGATGGAAAAAAATTCGAAATATATCAGACGATATAACAATGACAGGGTCTGTGTTGTATATAGTTCATTCTGATTCGCCAATGGGCGCTGATTGGTAATAAAAGTGAAGTTCGTATATATATATATATATATATATATATATATATATATATATATATATATATATATATATATATATATATATATATATATACATCTACGTCTAATGATTCATTTATCTATGCTACAAAAGTAACGTAAAGCAATCAGGCAAACGGGAATGCATTGAAAAAGAAATATAGGCCCCCTACGTACTAATAAGATAACAATTCAATTTAAAACATTATGGATTTTACCGACTGATACATGTACGATCTGACATATATTATTGCTTAGAGAAATTATTCAGCACCGAGTCTAGACTGGCTGACAGAAGCACAGTGATTTATGAGCCAAATCAAATAAATACTGAGATAATGTTTCAAACTTTTCCCCGGTAAAAAATAAATGGCATGTTACATTTTTCTTATCTTGATTATGTTTTCTGTATAATGTTGCTGTAATGGACTCAACAATGTGTTGAAAGTATAAAAATTAAATAATTAAGCTTAATACCACCAAACACAATCCTAGTTAGAACAAAGGACTTTGAAATCAATAAGTGAATTCGGATTAGGACGCCGGTAGTCTCTAGGTAAGCGGATGAAATTTTCACACTTCAAAACCTACCGACACCCACCAGAGTTGATTTCTGCCATATGTTCTTACGTAAAGGTTGTTGTTCATTTATGTGTGGTAAATTTAACAACTTTACCATATAAATAAATCAAATTTTGGTTAATTGGTTTCCGCAGTCGTTTACTTAGATACAAACATTTGACCTATCACATCAAGCGTGTTAATGGCATTCCAATAGACAAATCGATCTGAAGATGTTTGCCTTTCAGCCTTCTTTATCCAGGGAGTACTAATGTCATGACATCCCTTAACATTTCGCTCCCACGACTGTTCGTCTGGGCAATAACAGCTAGCACGAGATCCCAATTATGAACGAAATGGAGGCCATTAATATAGTTTTAAGTACGATAGCTGTTGCTACTTACAATATATGTTAATACCTGACATATATGTCGGGTCAATCGATACAACATTTCTAGAAGTAAGTTGAATTCTTGATACATTCTCGAGTTATTAGTTAATATGACTATATACGTAAAAAGTGGCATTACTTGAATGGCTCTGTGAGTAGTTTTGGGTTAATTTAGTTGATATTCTCTACTGACATAAAGGTTTGTTTAATTATAACATTTTATACCATTACTTTGAATTATATAGTGAATAAATATGTATTATTGTTCATCCGTTTAAGTCAGTTTCTGAATCTTTACAAATCTTAATATTTTGTTCTACTTTCACGTGGAAAACACATTTCCAGGATGTTATTTTCGTTTTTCCTTTTTCTTGCATCGCATACAGTCCAAAAGGCAAGAAAAGAGATGACCAATAAAGACAAACCCGAAAAATATAAAGTTCTAATTCTTTTCTTTCCTTATTCATCGATAACTATTATTGCAATCAGCATTATTATTATCATCATCATTATCATCACAATTATCATCATGTCATACATTTCCATCTGCTTCTTGTCTGAAAAAAAACGTAGGAATGTTTTAAGAACAGCCTAAAGTGAATTTAGTTCATTTATTTACCTTATTTAGAAAATTCGTTGTTGGTTTTTAAAAATTGTTTCTCCCAATGTTGTTATAAATATGTATACAAGCACACTTGTATTAGTCCTACGGTTGAAAAATCGATAGTTTTAACATTTCATAAGTGTATATTTTGCCTGTTGTTTTCTGACTAAAATTGAAAACTACTTTTCACTGTTTTTATGTAGATTAAAAACAAAGTTATACACACAGTAGCCGTATTAAAGTTTTGAATATATGTAAAGTTTTGATTCTGACAAATAGGTATACTGTTAAAGGAAACACAACTCACGGAAAGTAAACGGTTGTCAGCTGGTAAGCATCAAATCAGGTAAATGCAAAGTTTGCAATTTCTGTCTATATTAATTCTATATTTTTAAAACATTTTAATTTCATTTATTTTCAGTCTATTTAGTAGTAATACATTTGTTTGGAATAAAATTATTAAATCTATACAAATAATGCAGATTTCCCACCAATTCAGCAAGAAATGGAATGGCGGCCCAAACATAGAAATATTTATAAAAATTGGCAATATGCAGATAAAATAGATAAGATCAGTTTTGTATCAAAGTTTTACTAAAATTTAGGCCAATTGTATTATAAGCAATATCATGCTTAGTAAATTCAGTCAATAAGTTTTCGACGGCTCATATATTTATGTAGTGTAGTCTCTTATATTGAGAGCAACCTGAGCATATGCACGGTCTACCACTTACCCTTGAACAAGAATGGATTAAAACACAGAAATGGTCTTTGTGGTAAACGCGAGAGAGTTGCCTTGTACTTATCCAGGTCAGAAAAGGTTTCTCCTTTGCCGATTCAGGTCAAATGGTTGGGTCAATGATACCTATTTAAAAACCCAGAATTCATACAATCTTCAAGTATAATACTCAAACTATTTACTTCATATTCAAACATTAGATCATAATCCCAAACAAACAAAAGTGTTTTAAATGCGTGACAACACTTGCCAGAGAAAAAAGAGACCAGAAGTGGTAATTTCATTTTTGTATTATCAAAATATACGGAAATATTTGGTGCGAATTTTAGTAGTAATTTTTCAGTTGCAGAAGGTCTATCAAATGAAAGTCAGAACTGCATTACATTCTGGCCATTATGAGTGCTCAAAAGGTCACGAGTACTTTTGTTTCTTTCTGCACTGTTACCTAAAACTGAATTAATGTCCATGCCATCTTAGAAACATTAATGATAGCCTGAAGCTCCGTGTTCGTCATATAAATTATTTTCATGGGATTTGACAGAATTAATACAAGAAAGATAAATTTTGTATCCCATTAATTTATGTTGGTAGGTCATTTCTCAAAGGAAATTAGTACATTGTGATGGATGATGCTTAGAATATTTCCGGCTCGGCTTTCCTCTATTGTTCAAGAACGATGAATACATTCTGCATATATAGCATACTTACAGTCAAAGACGTTCGAATAAGATAGAAAACTATATTTCGTCTGTAGCGACAATCTTCCAAAATCTTCTAATAAGACCTGTCTAATTGTTACTATTACAATCTCAAATGCATAAAGAATAAGACCCATTGACCCCATACAGAAGTTAATGCGCCTGCATGAAGCCTCCAAATGTCATGAGATCAGCCACATATACTATAAGAGATGCAGATGATTCAAGTAATCGATGTAACTGTTTCTTAAATAATAAATCCAACACTATTCCTAAACGCATCCAATCTACAAACAGTTCAGCAAAACCCGGGCCTCAGCGTTCACTATAGCTGTGTAATATATTTGAAACCCTTTACTATTGGACAGAAGCCTTCAAGTAGTACAAAACGTTGAGTTAATGTGAATAATCTCTGGCAACCAAACGTAGAACTAAAGAATATAATAAATGTCCGAAAAGAAAAAGATGGCCACACAATGTTGAAGTATAGTTGGCATTCAAACCAAATGACTACCTGTCAACGCCATTGGGAGACCTCTCAGAATTTCCGTACATCCATCGTTTTCCTAGATATATTTGACACGATGATATTAAGTATTCTACCTAAGAGATCATTGCACAATGTATCAATGCTTTCGAACGAAAAAGATATGGTAAATGTAAAATATTTACTACTGATACGGATGCTGGAGGAGTGTTCCGGGATGGTAGACTAGTCCCTATGATACATTACGGACTATAGTTATTCTTGTGTCTATACAAAACGTTTACACTTTATGTCTTCTCCAATCACTTCAATCAATTAATTGCATAATGACCATTTTATCCAACGGTTAAGGATACAATTTGTTATGCATAGCGACGTTACCAGCCTCCGTACAGTTTGTGGCTGCAATGCTATAAGCTAGAAAGGAGGAGAAAATATAAGAATTTGTTTTACAAAACAATAGTTTCCTTTTTAATGATAAGACGTATACCTACTTGCATCCTGCTCATGAATGTTAATCTACCTTAGACAAGGAAGTCTGCAAAGAGTCTCTTTAATTGACATCATCGGCAACTTTATGAGACCTCTGTCGATGTGTTCACTTTCGAATACATTAATGAAGTAATACTAAGAAATATTAAAATACGTGGCTATATATACAAAGTGAAGAAGGCACATTAGAAAACTATTCAGTTCCTCTGCGAATCAAATTTGGCAGCGTATTATTTCCATAACATGTTAAATATGATATAGTTATTGACTAGCATACTGTTTGATGGTATAAATACAATGAAAAAAAACAGCTATAGCAACTGCCAAACGAGTAACATAAACCACTATGGCTTCAGAATGCTCTCGTAGACATCATCAGAGAAAAGTAAAAAAAAATAATTTCAGTCCTAAATTGCTAATAAAGTCTTATATACTGAAGAAAAAGAAACACCCCCTGCCGGTACCGAGAACAGGAAGAAAAGATGGTTATAGTATTGTTTTTCAGCACGGAATATGATAACGGAAAATTTGCATTGAGAAACATTAAAGTAACTGTATTAAACACATAAAGAAATCCATTAAACTGGTCACGATCTTCCAGATAGTTTGAATACATATACCGAAACATTCTGTACAAAAAGAACTATTTGAAAATTTGCATCGTGTAGAAAACTGAAAGAAAATGTTCGATAAATGTTCACATCTGCTTACGCAAAAGATTAGAATTGAATATTTCAAACTCAGAGAACTACAGGATTCTCTAGATCAAGCCCAGCACACCTCGTCTGGACCAGATTTTACCAGCATCAACTTGAAACACTTACACTATATAGCTCTCATTGCACTACAAAATACTTTTCATATAAAACAGCAAATACTTTACCGAACCATTCATCTATCGTCCCATAGCAGTAGCCAGCTATTCATGCAAAACTATGCAGCTACAAATGTCTAATAGGCACCTCAAATACATTAAATATAGCAAACTACTGTCAGACTTTAAATGTTGATTCAGACATTGCAGACGCACAATTGAACATGTAATCTGACTCGAAACATCTATATGACACCGTCCGGACGACTGCATGATGAGTAAACCTATGCAACCAAGGAGCAAGGGGGCGCATAATTATCTTTATATATTAGTTTGCTAATACAAACTGCTGAGATATAGTGGGAGCCAATCTTTCTGAAAGCGTATTCATAGTACTGAACGTCAGTACGATATATTCTTAGAGGTTTGAATGATGAGATGAAAAAATGTTAGGACACAAAATCTACCATTCTAGAATTTACAGGAAACATTGGTAACTGTGTACCAATTAGGGGAAACAATAGCTAACATTCTAGCTCTTTTTGTAAAGAGTATCTAACACTCAATCATTTACAGGAAACAAAAGCTAACGCTGTAACATGTCTAAAAAAACACCAGCGAAAGGCCTGGAATTTGTTGTAAACAACAGCTAACGGGTTTTGTGCTAATAGAAGACAAAGGCTAACATTTTAGTGTTTACAGGAAGCAATATAATTAGCTAACGGTCTGGCATTCATAGAAACAACTGTTTGTTAAAGTTAGTTGATGACATTAGAGTGGATTAATTGATACTTAGATATGCCTTTATTTGAACGAAAGATTGATGGAACAAGGATTGGTTCTTCAGACTTCAAAGATCATGGTCGAATCTGTTTGCTCTATGTTTCTAGCAAATGTTATAATGATCAGTTGATGGTTTTGTTAGCCTTATAGGTAAGATTAGTGAAATAATCCTGATTCGTTTAGCACAATAAGCCATGACGCAGTCGACGCACAGATAATACATAACTAAGATCAAGGTGAAAACGATATCACAAATGGTCAAATAGCCCTGTCCAACCAATGATGGCATCATGCAAAACACTTTGCAATATTAAAGCTTGAGTACATGTTCCCAAGCTGCTCCATTCGGGTAACAGTTTGCCAATACCTCAAATGTATATTTTCAGTATGCCTCGTGTGTTCAGTAAATATTTCAAAGAATATAATTTCGATTTTACAAATGTTCTTGTCAAAGCCTCAGATATAATAATTTGTTGAATGGATAATTGCGAAGAGACTATGTTTTTTTTTACATAGACTGTGAGCAGATCACGTTTTACTACATTGTCATTTTCTGTCCACCTTTGATGCATAATACGACATACGACATAATGTGCTTATTCAAGGATACATAAGAAAAAGCAATAGTGATAAATCCCTAGAATAAATGGTAAATGGTCAACGTTAGAGGTAATGTACAATAATATGTTTAATGTGACTGACGAATTCAGCGATATTAAAAAGAAAGCAACTAAATAAACCAAACTAGCTTTATAGGCGAGTGTACAAACGTTCAACTGAATAATCAAAGATTTTATAGAAGATTCTAGACTCTTGGTTGTTTTCAGCATCAACAGCTTTTGAAAAAATGCTAGGCGTTTTGTTGTTTACAAAATGTTTAAAATGAACGCCAGGCTTTCTTTTTCTGGATTAATATAGAATGATTTTGTAATAAGTTTGAAATACGTGTCAATATCATAGAGTTGCAAGACATGCTAAAAGTGATTCAGTTTCCTTCTTCTTTCAAAGAATTAAATCTAAAAATAGTCCAGATTAATCGACGAATTAATTTTTCAAAGTCCTCGTAGCGAAATGTTCTAATAAACTCAAGGTTAGGCCCTAATGAAAATCTAAGATGGAAGACGACGACGCATACTGTGTCCTGTATTGTGTTTGTATATACAGCTCCTTGTACTCTCAGCATGGCCCTGACAATAAAGAATCATTTTACTCTAGAATAAAATAAACAAACAAGTTTAATGTCACATATTACTGCAGTCTCGATCTCACACTTATGAATCCCTCAATAAAAAGAAATAAAATAGAATTTGCTCACGTGACTGTTACTAATTTTGAATTGAAGTCATGATCTAGGTCAGCCTTATGTATTTACAATAAGAGTCAAGTCAAAGTAGTGTTCACAAACAAATTCCAAATCACCTAAACAAGATTACATGATGATAAAATGTATTGGAATACAAAAAAACCAATTAAATATAGAATTAAATTAATATGACTATAAATTAAATCAGATATACCTAACACAATACATGTGTCAGCTAAAAGAATACCTTCCATGTTAAAATCATTACCAAGAGCTTTCGATGAGAAAGTTCTTGTAACTGCACAAGCTGGAAATAAATCAGGGATTTCTTTCTAAATTGCATCGACATTCTGATCAAAAATTGATTGTCAGTTACGGGTAAAGCATGCACCGTTTCCGACTGTAACAGGTCTGATGACAAATTTACACAATATAGAGGAACATTAACAAAGCCGCATTCTACTCCCTGAACAATAACACTTTCATTAGAAGAAGACCTCTCAGAAAAGGAAAAGGCATCGTATTTGACAAAAATAAAAGACTTCGAAAAGCTCCTGTGTCCCTTAACGTTTAATAAGGGTGAGATTTGCCAAGTCACTCTAGAGTGATATAGGGTGATATAGAACCCTTCGATATGAATTGTTTATAATTCTCATTATCAAAATCAGACTGTCTTTATTGGACCCAACAATTGTATTGCTTTTAGAGCATGACTGTGCCGTTAATCTCTTAGAAATAAAAGCATTTGTAACAGGTCTTGATTACATTTTAATATCATGTAATGGAATAAATGAATTAAAAACAAACAACGAACGAATCCAATTGTAAAAAGATATTAGCTAAAAAAGATAGACGAATATATATATATATATATATATATATATATATATATATATATATATATATATATATATATATATATATATATATATATATATATATATATATAATTATATATATAATAGTTATTAATTCTAGGCCAAAATTAGTATTGAAATGGAATAAAGAATAAGAATTTATAAATGGAATAGTGTACACAAACAAATAAACCCATAGATAATTACACATACACAATAGTCATATTTACATATATTTACAAAAAACTTTCGAGAGAATGCTAGTAATTGTGTTGTTTTCTGAATGAACACATTTTAGAACGACTGTTATATGTTTCAAGTTTTATCGAAACAAAGATTTTAGAAAGAATTCCAGATTTGTCGTTGTGTTCCACATCAAAGTTTTAGAAAGAATATTAGACTTTTCGGCTTTTCGTTGCTGTTTACATTAAACGTTTAGAAGAATACTGTTTTTTAGCCTTTTGTACATGAGAGATTCTAGACGGAATTGTAGGCTTTAATTATTTTCTTCATTAAGAACGAAAGTCAGGCTTGTAAGAATTGGCGTCATCAAAAATGTTATAAAGAATGCTAAGGATGTTCTTGTTTCTAAACCAAAGATTTTATAAAGAAAGCTAGTTTTTTTAAAAAAAAATTGTTTTCTATATCAAGGTGTAAACATTGTTAGGTATTTCGGTTTTTAATCAAATATTTTAAAATGAATGCTACGCTGCTTTTTTCTACATTAAAGACGTTTAGAAGCATACGGAGCCATGCGTTGGTTTCTACATTAAAGACGTTTAGAAGCATACGGAGCCATGCGTTGGTTTCTACATTAAAGACGTTTAGAAGCATACGGAGCTATACGTTGGTTTTTACATTAAAGATGTTCAATATAATACTTGGTGCTGTTTTCTACATTAATGTTTTAGAAAGACTTCTTGGGCTTTGTACGCATGAGTAAGACGTCCAACTCATTTCTTATATACATTGTTCATTAGCAACTAATTCACGCAATTGTCTTCATTGCTCAAGCGCATAAGTTCAACAATGGATACAAGGAAATTATATAGTTCCTCAATGGATCCGATCAAAGCATTTAATTGCTGCAAAGTGTTTTCGAAATTCTAATACCACCAAGATTCAACCAAATTTCAATGATAATATATATTTATATATTGTATCGGATTAGCATTGGTTAACATCGATTGATAACGCATGGTGGTGGGTACATATTTGACTCTAACTATACCCAGTGTCTCAAACAAAAAACACCACGAGGGCTAATCAATATTAATCAATAATCTTGTAATGATTGGCAATCATTGTGATTGTGAGATATGCATACTTTATTTACTAATATACCACTGTTTACACTTGATAAGGCAATATGTAGAACACGTTTCGGGTTAACGTGTGACATTTTCGATTTTTAATTCTTCACTTTACAAAAACAACATAAATCAATATCAGTGTAACTGAAACAAACTTTGTTGGGAATAAACCATCTTAACTTCCATTCGATTCTTTTACATTGTGTTTCATACTGTAATCTGAAGTAACTAAAATTCATTGTATGTATGTATGCATGTATGTATGTATGTATGTATGTATGTATGTATGTATGTATGTATGTATGTATGTATGTATGTATGTAGGTAGGTAGGTAGGTAGGTAGGTAGGTAGGTAGGTAGGTAGGTAGGCAGGCAGGCAGGTAGGTAGGTAGGCATGACGCAATAAGACAGGCAATTAGGTAGGTAAGTAGATATGTACTTATTCATGCGTATATGGAGGGAACTAGAAAACATAATTTATTATTATGATGTACAAACACTAGTTTCTCTATCTTGTGGCCATGAAAGAATTACAGCCCGTTTCTGGCTCATACAGTTTGTTTTGAAAAGTAAAGTTCGAAAATAAAATTACAATCGTCAGTAGCACAATCTATTTGATGCCTCGGTTGCTCGAAATCTTTTCTTCTCCATTTTCATTTTTCTCAGATTGTTTAAATCCAGAATAATGACAATCAGCGGGAATGATATTACAACTATCTCTCTTTAGAAATTACGAGGATGATAAATGAATTTTCGCTTTGTTACCAGTCCTAGCAATCAAGGTATAATCCGTTTACGCCGCTGGAAGATCCACATTATTTAAGGCGCCTGTCAAATATTCAAAAGGCCTTTGAAATTCCATCGAATTATCACTGAAATTCGTCACATATCAGTGTGCAATTTCGTATTAGAAGAAGGTGGATAACAACATTTTCTAATGAATCATTTGCATTCAAATTAACTGAAACTGACATGGTTCAGATATTAAAACACATTTAGAAATTTTGTGACGAATTTCTGTTGTATTCATACATTTAGATAAAGTACAATAGCCAAAAATAGACTGACATAAAGACAGTGAAGTATCACGTATGTTGTATCTTTATTACTATTTTCAAAGCTTTTGTGTGGAACAGGTAAAAATGGAACAGGTAAAAATGAAAAAATCTCCATAGTATATTATAATTAGTCGGAACTCAGTTTATAAAATGTCTACATCTGACATGCATATCTGGAGACCAATTTCATGTCTGAAAGTGACCTTCCTGCAAAACAGTTGTTCTTTGAATATACCCCTTTCTACGTTAGCTGGGATTTTTGTTTTGAATTATTTAAATTAATATATTCTCGAAATAGAAGATTGTGATGTCAATGTGTTAGGATTCTACCTTTCTTCAACTACAGCTTCTTGTACCAATAGCAAATGAGTGATCGCGCATAGTTTACATATTCATTTATTCCACAATGTATGTATGTATGTATGTATGTATGTATGTATGTATGTATGTATGTATGTATGTATGTATGTATGTATGTATGTATGTATATATATATATATATATATATGTGTGTGTGTGTGTATATATATATATATATATATATATATATATATATATATATATATATATATATATATATATATATATATATATATATATATATATATATATATATATATATATATGTATATATGTCAGCTCACATACGTATTGTACAAATCGAGATTTCTACCTACTGTCACCTGATTCTGACATATTGGTCTCTTAAATGTGAACTCACATTCTTACCATCTACCAGTCTATCCTGACCTGACCTTTAATTAAAGTTTCTAAGTCCTAATATGTATATAGTAGAGCACACTTGGCTAAACCAATCAGCTTATTTGAAATCCCCAGCGAATCCAGAAGCTGACATATTAATAAGAATGGACAGTTCCGAATTTTAACGATAAGTTCCGTCCACCTAGTTATTGTTGCTCACAAGCTATTGTGAAAATGGCGGATCAAGTAGCATCAGCAACAGATTCATTCGAAAATATTTTCAACAACATTTCTGAAAGATTCTTACTTGACTGCAGGATTCGTCAGATCATGCATTAAAAAAAATTGAATTGATTCACACAATGATATACATACAATTAGTATTTTCGATGTCGAAATTCACGTTATGGGTTACAACATGTTGCTAGCGATAGGAAAGATAATTCTTTCAAACTTGACGATAACGTTTCGCTAGAATAAAATAAAATAACAAACTATTTCTGTTCTTGCAAAATTTTGAAAACATATTAATTATAAATTTGTTTTGTATTGTTTATGTACGTTTTAAAATAAATATAATAAAGCTTTCGTTATATACCCATTACATTGATATCGTTCTGTACAATTCACATATAAGAGTACAACAAGTATTTTCTACTACATTTATTAATTTAATTTTTTACTTCAATACTAAAGATAAATAAATAAATAAACACTTCATACCATGCTGCCTGAGTGATTGAAGGAAATGTACGTTCTTTACCCCGCAGCAACATGTCTCCTCAGTTCGACGAATGAAACATTTCATACAGGTATCATTGATAAAATAGTAAATTTAATTTATATTGGATCGATTAAAACGATTATTTATCATAATGTCTTAAACGATGGAAATATTAATTACACATCGTAATAAGCAGCAACATACACGTTGACGGGACATATTTGCATTCGCTTTGATATTTGTTTGCTAATTCGTTTGGCTCATTTTAATTTACTATATTGATGTTATAACATTTTGCAAGTGGTTTGAACGATTTGTAAAAGATTAGTATTCTTTAATGTCAAAAGGACCAACATATATATTAACGGCAAGATATAGATGATTTATGTCCCAAACATAATAAAAACTAAATATTGTATAACTGATGTTCCTCTTCATACATTTAAACTATTTTTAGAAAACCTTCCCTAATAAAAAAAAACGGTATTCAAAATAACTAAATTTACATGTTGAATTTATTGATGTCAAAATCCAACTGTGTATTTTATATATGAATAAGATACAGGGAAAATACAGAATTTAAATTTTAGGGTGGTGTTGTGCCAACTTGATACCATTTACACGTCAATGCTCAAGTTTAACAATTTTAATAAAATCAGCACTAATTAACCATGATTTAGGATTCCAATATTCCAAAATTCAATTGTTTAAAGAAAAACAAGCCAAAGTAATAAAAGATAAGCAACACGTGTACACAGTTTCTCTATTTTATGTAATATTATGGCTCCAAAAACATATACAATTTGAACATACGCATACAATTAGCATAAAAATGTATTCAAGAATTTTACACGAACAGCAAATAATATCATTATTTAAGATCAGTTTTGTGTATTTATTTATTAAATATGAGTATAAAAAATGCATCACTTCCAACGCAAACACTTTTTCCTTGTTGTTGTTTGGTTTTGAGATTCTTTTAAAAACAATCCCTCATAAATCCTTTTATAATAAGGAGAGTCTGCATCTCGTGCTCCATGTACAACTGTACAAACATTTCTGCAAACTTTGAAATAATTGTCTGCGGAATGTTTCACATCATTGTATAATGTAATATGAGACTAATCAAGCGTGGTCTCACGTTTGTGAGCAAATATGGTGGATAGCAACGCATATCTACGCAGTGAAATCGATACCTACTTTGGATTGGTCTATGTGCCCAGTTTTATTTACAGGTTGGAACTATCCCTTACTATAGTATATGAACCTGTTTTTTGCCGGGTCGTAATGCTCGGCCGGTTTTTTGATGAAGCCGTAATGGCCATTGGGTCCTGTAACATTATATATGAATACAATAACATTTTAACTAATGACTTGACTAGTTTCAAACTGTCTTCATCACTCTAAGAAATGAATAAAATTAACAATTTAGAGCGTCACTGCTACATAGAGTCGTGGTGTTGATACTCCAAGGTAACTGAAATCAGAATACTATTATCGATAAATCTTACATTCATTTATTAATATAAGGTTAAACCATATGATACAATTCAGTGCACGAATTATTACACTTACATGTTTCTTTGTATATTATTTAATCTCACTGCACTCCATCACGTGAACATATTTAGAATTGCCAAACATAGAACATATGACATGTTCCAGGAACATGATTATCAATAATTACAAGTTCTAAATAAAAAAGTCTAACAGTATGCCAGAAAATCACTGTTTTAATACTCAATTCACAGTAGTAATAGTTAGTCATTTACATAAATCAAATTTAAATTCATAACACAAAATAATTTTAAGTGTTAGTTTAAACAGAAGGACAGACTCAAGTGACTAATGGTGTAGGTAGAATGTTAAATAAACAGATCTGAAAAAAGCAATGTGTTAAAAATTTATTTGCATATTTGTTTTATGGCATGTGTTACTATATGGTCTTAGATTTACAAATTGTATGCATATTTCGAGTGTATTTAAATACCGTTCAGGACCCGCTGACATACTTTGCTTCAGATTGAAATAACGGACTTGATATTTGACCAACCTTTTAACTTTTACTGGCACCCATATGTCATGCCATTGAATTATAATGCAATTTAAGAAATACACATGAAAAAACGAGAATTGTGGCGGTATTGTGTTATGTACATTTAATTGGTATTATTTGTTGGCTTTTCGTAATGATCATACAGTATGTATTTCTATACTTTGTACTTGACTTTGTCAGGAAAAGGTCATGGTGTACCTCATGAGTAACATTTATTTTATGAACAGCATAATACATCTCTGATAGTTCTCTATCATTGTAGATTACATATTCAGATCGGCATATTTGGAGGTAAACATGTTTATTTGAACCTGAGTACAGGACATGATTTTCAACTGAAATGTTAAACAGTTCGTGAAATAATGTTTAAGAGATGAGTCATACCGAATAAGAACGAGAAATTGTGTTTAAGATATGAGTCATACCGAATAAGAACGAGAAATAGTGTTGAAGAGATGAGTCATACCGAATAAGAACGAGAAATATTGTTTAAGAGATGAGTCATATCGAATAAGAACGAGAAATATTGTTTAAGAGATGAGTCATATCGAATAAGAACGAGAAATATTGTTTAAGAGATGAGTCATATCGAATAAGAACGATAAATAGTGTTTAAGAGATGATTCATATCGAATAAGAACGAGAAATATTGTTTAAGAGATGAGTCATACCGAATAAGAACGAGAAATAGTGTTTAAGAGATGAGTCATACCGAATAAGAACGAGAAATAGTATTTAAGAGATGAGTCATACCGAATAAGAACGAGAAATAGTGTTTAAGAGATGAGTCATACCGAATAAGAACGAGAAATATTGTTTAAGAGATGAGTCATATCGAATAAGAACGAGAAATATTGTTTGAGAGATGAGTCTTTCCGAATAAGAACGATAAATAGTATTTAAGATATGAGTCATACCGAATAAGAACGAGAAATAGTGTTTAAGAGATGAGTCATATCGAATATGAACGAGAAATATTGTTTAAGAGATGAGTCATACCGAATAAGAACGAGAAATAGTGTTTAAGAGATGAGTCATACCGAATAAGAATGAGAAATTGTGTTTAAGAGATGAGTCATACCGAATAAGAACGAGAAATATTGTTTAAGAGATGAGTCATACCGAATAAGAACGATAAATAGTATTTAAGAGATGAGTCATACCGAATAAGAACGAGAAATAGTGTTTCAGAGATGAGTCATACCGAATAAGAACGAGAAATTGTGTTTAAGATATGAGTCATACCGAATAAGAACGTGAAATATTGTTTAAGAGATGAGTCATATCGAATAAGAACGAGAAATAGTGTTTAACAGATGAGTCATACCGAATAAGAACGAGAAATAGTATTTAAGAGATGAGTCATATCGAATAACAAAGAGATATACCGTTTAACAGCTGAGTCATATCGAATACGAACGAGAAATAATGTGTTAAGAGACAAGGGTGACCTACATCCTGGTTATTTTTTGTGTCTTAGCTTTCTATGTAATATAGTTTACTTGAAACATTGCCCAGTCTTGGCTTAAGAGCTTGAAGCAATATCGATCTTAATATTGAGTTCAATTTTAATTTGGGTGTATTTCTGCAAGTAATATTCACTGAGATTACAAAGTACTCAATACTATTCTTAATTTGGAACATTTATATGGAATTATAGTGAATCAATACATTGATATTTTTGTTTTTATTATTATAGTAACACATACTTTTATTTTCTTAATTTAAACAAAAACATTACTGTTTAAAGAGATGAGATAACACAAATACAGCATATTTACTTTTTTACGATAATCTTGAAAATGTGCCCTTTTCTTGATATCAAAGAGCATGGATGCTCTGTGTTATGGTCCTTATATTTTATTCAAGAACAAATTGTGGGTAGCAAATGGTAGCATCAGTGAACGTTATGGCGCACAGGCGTTTTCTTGTATCCAAAGCAATAAGAAAAGAAAATTAATTTGTGATTTCTTTTCATTCCTTTTCAGCCAAATTACATGTTCTTGTTCCTATAGACGAGGAAGGAGTGGAGTACAAATATTTAATTATCGTAAATCATTATATTCATTTAGTGTTGATCCACTTTTATTTTCGACTATGACAATCTTTCATTCCTCAGTATCATAATAACAACCAGTAACCAAAAATAAATCAAGCGTACACAAGCCTTCTTTCTGAGTACTTTAGCCATCGTGTTGATAGATAGCGTCACAAATCGCATAACCACTAGCAGCCAATTAAGAAAACAGTACTTCAAAAAATTGGTTTGCCAGATGTTCAACAGTACTGCGAGAAAACCACTTACTATAAATTAGTATGTCAGAATTTTTTTTAATAGAATACGTGGCCATAAGAACAGTCACACATTTAATGGAGCCTTTAGACTTTTGAGTGGTTTCAATAGGTCAAGTTGTTGGAATAAGAATTGTTCTCTGTGTCCTTCACATGTTGAGATAAACGGTCTAATAGCTTAGTTCTGATCTAGCGCTATTTGATTCAGATGCATTTTCTTAAGGAATCGAGCAGATTTACTCAACTTGGATTCCAATCGATGCCCATTTAATCTGACGAAGTACAAACGGATATTTACCAATATGTAACTGGTTTCTGTCACGCAATAATTGTAATTCCTTACTATTTTATCTTCCCATTGTATCAGATTATCTAACTGAAAATTACTACCCTAGGCCACAAGAAAGCAATTAATTATATACAGGTACAACATATTTTCCTACTGTCTATATTTCATTGGTCATGCAGAAAAATGGTACATTTATCGTGAAGAAGATACACCAGTTCCATACGTGATAAATGGATTTGGAAATATTTTAAGAAAGAATGATAATATGTAATTTTATATTTGCAAACATTCATGAAATTAATTGTTAAATCACCACAAAATGTCAGTAACTTACTTGATAGTTGGCATGTATAATGTATTTTACTTTTGACAGAAGCTTAATATTATATGTGCCATAACAGTTTTACAAGAGATTTCAAAAAGACAGGATCGAGCACAAAAATCTAAGAATGTTTAAGATAATTAAATGCCCATTTCTGGCAGTTGGGGAATGCATTGGGGTGGAGGTCATTTAGGTATATTATGGATGTAGAGGAGTCGGACTAAACAGGTGAAACTGCTGCATTGTACTGTAAAGTAATAACCATGACATTCGCCACATAATCATACTAGGGAATTGCAGAAAATCATATATGTAATAGGTATTGGCATTTACCGGGATTTAAATGAAGATTTTCCTTTAAGCCTTAGTTGAGGTTGGGGGGGGGGAATGAATATTGTCCCCGGGCGCCAAACACTCTAGCTACGCCTCTGCATGATACTCACTAGTATAAATATGATGTGTCACCTCAACCTTGACAAATGGGGACTATTTGCTGACAAATGATACGATGACTCAATGCCACATATTTCAGGAATTTAGAAATGGCAAGGTACAATTTTTATCCTGGCCATTTTTGGTGTGTGCTAGCTCATACTGCATTCCAAAAAGATATTAGGTGTTCAGTTAAATTTAATGTCGGACTCCGTAACTCTTATGGCAATTGGAAACGGAATTCGTAATGGAATGTGTATGCTATTGCATAGGAATTCTGAAAGCTAGCAGCAAAGTATATGAAGTCGATGAAGAACAAACTATATAATAATGGAAACTTCGATGAGACAAAACAGTTTTATTTATTTTATACCCATATATAACAAACCGTTATGCGTAGGCGTAAGATGTGAAAAATATGAAAAAAATATATATCCTTTAAGTTAATATGTTTAAAGTAGTGATACTGATAGGATTTTATAAGCTGATATTGAGATTAAATTGCATCTTCACAATTACTGCTTGGATAACATTATAGCATATGAAAAAGATATATGAAGCAAAGTTCTATCCCGAGCAAAATAAATTAATTGATGATTGCAAGATTGCGAATATTGTGTACATTATAAAACAAAAACATCTGTGCTGTGAAAACGAAAACTCCATAGTTTACGTGCAGTTAGCTTTAAAAATGTATATTAAAATCAAACTGTTGCCTTGTAACAAATACCGTAGCAGAAATTTAACACGGATCATGGTACCAGTCAAAGATAGAAGCCAACAATGATTTCGAGAAAGACGTTTTAAATAATGAATAAAATTCTCATTCGGTCGACAGATGTAGAATATGACAAAAATAGCAATATTAAAGTTGAGTACGGATGACAATACATGAGAAAAAGTATGGACGAAGACCTGGTATTAGTCAGTCTGATAAATAAAATCAAATCAAATTCATGAAAGTAAATTGATATTTAGTAAGGCTAGAAATTAAATTATTACGAAATTCACGAATGAAAACCTCAAAAGGATAATATTGTAATGAAACGTGGCTCATCATGATTGATGCAGGTTCGTTATGCAGTCATTACAGAAAACATTTGCAGCGATATGAAGGAGAATCTCAAATTTTCGCGTCACCAGCTAACTACCCAACTGGCATCGTGTTTGATTTAATAAATGAATAAAGATATCCATGGCGTTTCAAAGATGTACTAACCGATACACACATTAATGTTTGGGGATCAGCTATTAAGTATAGTAGACAGGAGTTGAATCAATTTCTTACGGGAAATAGTTCACAGATGTTCAAGACATGGCTAAGCTGGCAGATCGTTTCGCTGAAGCAAATGGTGGAACTCAACACGTGGTTTCGAAAGAAAAGTCTGGGAATCAGTCTAAGGGTTTGACTCCCAGAGAGCCAGCGAAGCCAACTGAGATGAGTAAATCTGATAAATAGAAACAGAACTTCAAGGTGTACATTGCCATGCATGTAACGAATGGGGCCATGTAAAATGAAGTTTTTCTAAACAAAATGGTCACATAAATAAGGTAGCCGTAGCAATAGATAACACGAAGGGTTCCTGTAGATTTCATGAAGATATTCCTTTATTCGGTACGTTTATGTTCCAAGAAGCGCGCGTACAACAGCCAACGGTACTGTTAACGGTCAGGCGGTCACGGTATTACGTGATACCGGTTGTAGTCTCTTGAAGTATAACCAAATGATAAGTATAAAGATTATCTACATGATAATTGATCAAACAGACGATCGATCGCATACCTGTTAGGTTTGAAACACCTTTCTTGACCAGAACAGTTGATAAGCTCTGTATGGATAATCCAATTTACGATTTGACAATCGGCACCGTTGAAGAGTCTCGTCTGCCGACTGTCGAAGATTTTTAAAACACCCCTAGCACTAGCCGTGGAAACGTGAGCCTCAAACCCGATGGGAGAAATACTCGTTACGAAAGTGTACCGTTCCCAAAACAATCGAAGGAATCTCGTTTGACTAATTTTCTGGTAGCAGGAGCGAATTTGATTAATGAGAAAATCGTATCTAACTACATTAAACGCTGTAAAGGAGAGGATAGTTCGAAATTTGTCAGAAGAAGTGTGTTAATTGATAAAAAGTTTATTACACAAGGGGGGAAATAAATATTTGTAATTAGTAGTAACACACAAATGCAGTCTCTTGAAGGCTGCCCATAAATCTAGTATGGCAGGTCATTTGTGTAAATAGAAAGACTACCAGGAATGTACTGTCGGAGTTCTACTGACCTGGTGTAAACAGTGACAGTGATAGGTTTTGTCGCACACACCGTTCATTGATCCACCATGCGCATACTAACGGAAATATATTATTGCAAATCTGTATATCGTGAACTGTTGCAGTCATATAAGTATTAAAGATCATTATTTTCCCTGTAAAACGGTCGCTCGCTTCGTTTGTATTCCACCAGTTTTGTTTCGCCTGCAATAACTTATAATTAGCGTTGGTATTACTATATGTAAAATGATAGGAGTAGGTAAATATAGCTCTTTGTATTTATGATCCGTTTTATTATTACCTTACTTTTTCGTACTAGATATTATTCATGTATTTACTTTATGATGACATTTTCACTTCTATGTTCAAAAACAACTTCCAAGCAACATTCGCATCAAGACCTTTTACAAGTAACATTCTCGCATTTTACCAGACAATCGGAATGCTGATAGAAAAAAGTTCAGTTTGCATTTTTGTTGGTTTCTAAAAAAAAATTAGCCTTACCAGAATGGATAATATGAGTCATACCTTTCTCTACCACTGGGAGCTGACATTACCCAGGTTGTTAAAAAAACTCAGTTATCCAATATGTTAGATCTGTTTTCAAAGAGCTGTAATGCTTTTCTCTGGTACTCTTCTGTGACGTCTGACAATGGCTGATATTTTGTTATTGCAACTCCAATAATGACTTCTTCTGTAAACTTAGCTGCTTTGTTGAATTTACGACTAACACATTTTTATTCTGTCACCGCTACTTTGACACCATTTCTAAATTCGTGTTTTAATTTTCGTCCAATTGTAAAAAAGTTGTACTCTATTCATATATGTTCCAGTTTCTGTTCCACACTTTTACTCATACATACAGTGAGATTGGTTTTAAAGTCCAATCATTTAGCAGCACGTTTGATGTTCACAAATAATTCAAGGTAAAATGGATCATAAATATGTAATCCAAAGCTGTAATATAAAATAGGCGTATGACTGATTTTTATTTGAATTGGACGTCGTAGTAAGTCTCACATACACTTCATTTTACATAAAACCTCACGAAACGTATTTTAAGCCATGTCAGATTATTGACAGGGAAATTGTTAATTTCAAGACAGCTTATTGACAGGGAAATTGTTAATTTCAAGATCAAACAAATCAAAATCCCCTTGGTTAATTTGCTATTAATGCTAAAGTTGTCGCCGTTTTTGAAGGGCCTGTAAAGTACCATAGCATATATGTCTCAAAATCCCTTTGGTGAATTTAGTATTAATGCTAATGTTAACGTTGTTTTCGTAGGTCTAAATAAGTAGCATAGTAAAGATTTATATGAATAATGTAATAGTGTTAAATGATCCAGAAAATGTAAACAATCTGCAATATCAACTGATTTTGATTATTTTCTTGTGATCATTTTTTGTGATTGAAGCAAATATTGATGCGTTCAAATTGTACATGGTTACAGTTTATCTCGCCAAATTTACAGCCGATTGAGAATGTGTGTGCATACAGTCTTTAAATACCGTTTAATAATATCTTCTTTAACTCCCAAAATTCTGTTCAACTTCGTATATGTCTTCATGTGTTACGCATGTATATAGCCATTCTTAATATACGATCCCATCTATAACCTTGCCTTTCATGGTTTCAAATTTATAATCTTCGTATGTTCACGCTTTCACGCTTTTGAAGCTTTCCCTGAAAGTAGTGTGTCTCTCACCTCTCTTTGCGTTTTATACCAAGACTTATATGTAAATACACTTTTTGTTCTGATGTACAGTTTTTCAATGGAAACATACCCTTTACGAAAAGAAATTGTAATACTTAAATTACATTAAAATGTAAAACTACTGATTTTAATTTTCACTCAAAACACTGTCGATATTTTTTAAACAAATTATATGATGTTACGTTTCAGTATGAAAACAATTTATAGAAAATATTTTCATAATCGGATTACTTTTAAAATGTACCTGTCTATATATACTCTGTAAGACCGCCGCAATTTTGTCTTGCCAGCAATAAATGGTTATTTGTTTTGGTAATGAGTTTCTACTAATAGCTTTTTGAACAAAGCAATTAAAGCTTCCTGTAGTTATTACTTTCTGAAGAAAAAAGAAATTTGAGTATCTTGACACACCTTGAGTAGATTCCCAGATTGCGATGTCAAAATATTATTCAGACAAACACTATCAATGAATCTCATATCTTGCATGCTCAACATATACTTTCTCTCGAAACCTAAGTAAACATTATGTCGTTTTTTCCCCCACTAAAACATAATAACACGTGCCTTGAATTGCAATCAGACTGAATGAATATTTCCTGAATCAATACTGAGAGAAATAATAATTTCGTTAATAATCCTGTTGTTAAGATGATTTATTTTCCCTTTAGGTTAACATCAACCTTAATCCCGATGCAACCAAGGAAACTGTACTTTCCATAGGGCAAATTAACTAGATTGCCACAAGATGTTGTTTAATATCTATCATCTTTTCGAAACCCAAATTAGGAAGTTACCATATTGCGGTTAGTTGAAATTATGTCACATAATCCAAACGCCTTACGTGCACTGACAATTATTTTCGGATAAACGGAATTGAAATAAAAACAAGAGTCAATTATGAACGAATATGTCTTATATTCATTGTATTTCTATAATCTATGATCATATTGGGAATTGTCGTGAAGAATTGTTCTCATCCATATCATGTCCCTGTGTCCTAATTTTGGTTTAACCGCAATTTGACAAACAGCAGTTGTATAACAGAGCAGTACGCGAGCGTTTGCTGCTTGAAATCAAGCATTATCACAAACCTATATATGAGCATTACTGCTTTCCATACACCAGTACAGGAGAACAGTACGTGCGAAATTGTTGCTTTAAATAGACGAGTGCAACAGCACAGTACGTAATTATTTGCTGATTTCTATATACTGTATAACAGAACAGTACGCTACTATTCGGTGCTTTCCATACAGCAGTACAGTATCTCAATGTTAGCAGTTGCTGCTTTGCATACACCAGTTTACCAGAAGAGTACGTGAGAAATTGCTGATTTCTATACACCATATAACAGAGCAATGTGTGAGCATTCACTACTTTCCACACACCAGTAAAGCAACTTAAAGTGAGCATTTGATGATTTTCATACACATGTACAGTAACTTAACGTGAGCATTTGATGATTTTCATACACATGTACAGCAGAGCTTAAGTCAAAAAAAACAACTCACATATCCATATGATGTAAATATATGCCTTATTATATATGTCCTATTATATAAGAGTTAAAAAACATGAAAAATTTACTCTAATATGTTACTGCAAATGAGGTGGAATTGAGTAACATATTTGTTGCTTCAATTCAGGATGCAAGAGTAAAATAAACAGTAACAAGAAAAATATCCAACATATAATGAGCTTGTTCACAAGCAGACAGACAGACATTGATGATCATGGGATTTATTTTAGCCTCTCTGCGCGAGTGAGAAACTTCCAAACATTTGACATGGTACCGTGCTCAGATGCATGATATTGGTGTAAATCCTGAGATATGTACATCATAGGTACCATGATAATTATTACAAAATGCTGTGATCATAAGACGATGGTAACCAAATTTCATGAGCATCGTATGTACGAGATTTTCAATTTAGATTTGAATTGCAAATCGTCTGGATTTCTCGAGCTATTGGTAAAATTACACTTTCACAAATGCATTTTCACTGAGACTAAATGGCTTTATATCATAATTGGCATGAAAAATGTAAGCCAGTCAAATATATTTATATTGTAAGGTATACATAAGATTTCTAAATGGCGAGAGATGTCAATGGATCTTATAACCGTTTTGCATTTTTAAGGTCTTCTCAATGTGTAGATGTTCCAGCCATATATTTAATATTGATATAAAAAGAGCCACAGAGTTGTTATTGTCTCCGAGTATTTTCAAAACAAACTTTTTTCTCCAAGACAAATAATTTTCTATTAGCTGCGGACCTGCAAAATGCATATTGGGTTTGTCAAAAATAATTACGAAATTGTTAGAGACATAACAAATGCACTTAGATCTTACATTCTTGTTGGTCCGGGGGAAAATTACCTAGTTTGATGTAGACATAAAGTCCAAAATGTATTACTAGATACAAATAACTGTACTTAATGTCTAACGGTTATTCTTTAAAAAGCTGTATTGTGTTTCAAAATAATGAATTGTTTTTATTTCTTTTACTGTATTATGGGCCGGTCGACTGCTAATAAATTAATGAAGCTTTAATCTGAAAAATGTCTAATAATTTATCTCCAATTTTTCTATTGGTAGGGACTTTGGCTATCTTTATGCATGAAGCATTTAGGTGCTGCGTCAGATCTCCTGTTGGGCATATGATCTAGAAATAAATTCTTGATTGGACTACTAAAATTATACGTAATGGATTTTTTCCTTGTGACGATAAACACTCACACTATCTGCTAGAATGTTTACAGTTGCTTCTATGTTAATGCACAAGCTCGCATTTTTAATAGCTTTTAAACTTTTGTTCCTAATAATTTTTTAAATATTGTCTTTGTATAGTCAGGTAGCATTTTATTTTTAGATGGTTTAGGCATTTTTTTGGCTTTGTTACGAAGCTCCTTAGGGCAATACAGTGAACGACATCTTACAAAGAATATTTTTAATGTTCCTCAATTTTGTATATCTGAGCTTCTGCAAACTAAATTGCTCTTGCACATTAGAAATAAGTATGAATGAAAAGTAGATAAATAAATAGATAGATAAATAAATGCATACATAAATTAATAAATACAAATAAGATTATCGCTGTAAACGAGGTGAAGGAAAGGGATTAATACTTGTTCAGCAAAAGTCTTTGTTCATTATGAACCACAAATAGACGACCTATATTGATTTTCTTATTAGGTTGATGCGTTCTGAATTGAAACAGAGCACATTACGTTAATATAAAAGCTGTCACATTACGTTAATATAAAGCTGTTTCATTATGTTAATATAAAAGCTGTCACATTACGTTAATATAAAAGCTGTTTCATTATGTTAATATAAAAGCTGTCACATTACGTTAATATAAAAGCTGTTTCATTATGTTAATATAAAAGCTGTTTCATTATGTTAATATAAAAGCTGTTTCATTATGTTAATATAAAAGCTGTCACATTACGTTAATATAAAAGCTGTTTCATTACGTTAATATAAAAGCTGTTTTTAAATTGAATGAGCAAGATATTAACATCACAGTGAAATGCAGTTAAATCCATATTTTCTATGACGCAACAGCGATTCATGATTAATCGTTAGATGGGCTTTAACGGTTACTGAAATGTCCCAGCTGCCACAGACAGAATGTTTACTCTAGAATTATTGCAGAACTTTCCATGACAACTATCTTAAATATCCCCAGTATGACAGTATTTGCAATATTCTGTTCTCTAAAAGCAAATGGTGTAATGAAGAAGTGCCTGTAAGGAGCATCGTGCGATAGTGCGTTTTTATAAATATTGTCTTCCAGATTAGCTCTTCGTTATGTTGTTTGCATAATTTGACACGGTGGAATAATCTTGCTTCTATACAGTTCACACATTGATGGATTAAAATGTGCAGTTCTATCAGACTGATCAGGGACGTTAAGAGCGATTACGGGCCCTAGCGAAACACCCGGGCTTCTCCTTGTTCTTGTTCAAACAAAACATTTCTTTTAAAGAAAAAAAAAGTGTTGTTCAGCCTTACTATTATATTTCTTCTTACTGGCCCGGGACAAGCGGATATATTTCGGTTACGTCCCGCTCTTGTCGACCTTGGGACTCATAGCTAAACTTGCTTGTGCGGAAGTACACTGGAATCTATGCAACCCTAATAATTTAGTATTTGTTATTACTATCATATTTACTGTAGGCCTAGATGTTTCTAATGCTGTTAGAACCATTTCGTTTCTGCTTTTAAGTTCATAAATCCCGTCCAGTACCCGTGTATTTAAGTACAAGGAATGTTATTGGTATGCCTTGATCATACTTTTAGTGCTGAATTCTTTCTATCAAACATTCTATGTAGAAATTCTTTCAAAATATGCAAACAGCCAATTCAAACATTTTAATCAGAATGAATACAAACATTAATTAATCAATTAAATATATACCCTATGGAATGCGTTTTGAAACGAATAAACAGAAGACTTTTTAAACACTTTTACAACCAATACAATTATTTGAAAACTGATCCATGGTAACAAGGTTGAGTCGAGAAAGTATTGTGTTGGGTGGGGTTGGGGTGGGTGAACAAACTTGCTTTGTATTCACTATCGCTTTGTGACGATTTACTGCTTTGAGACTATATAGATAGATAGATAGATAGATAGATAGATAGATAGATAGATAGATAGATAGATAGATAGATAGATAGATAGATAGATAGATAGATAGATAGATATGTTTTAAACTGATTAGATATGATTCTTTATAGTGTTGATTCCTGAAATCTGAGATCTATCCAAAGTACGTAGATCAAGTTTCTTGTCCGGTTACTGTAACCCTGCATGCTGAGCAGTAGCATTGATAATATTAATGATAATATAAATACTACTACTACTACTACTACTACTACTACTACTACTACTACTAATAATAATAATAATAATAATAATAATAATGAAATAATAATAATTCTATCAGAAACACCGTCGTTAACATTATCTGCATAATGATCGAAAACAAGGAGTATCATTATTTATTATCATGACTATATTGTTCCACCATATTGGACCAATCATTTTCTCCAGATGCAAAAGGGAGAGTACTACAAAGGACAGGTTTGGTGCCGGTTGATATGTACGTACAGATATAGATATATGATTTTACTATAATTTTATGACAGAAAGTGTACATTTGTTCCAAAATATGTAATTGTTGAATGAATGTCTTTTTTTAAATAGCTGAGAATATCTTTCAAAATAAGTTAGAAGCAGCAGAAACCCTTCACCATATTCGGATCACCTCTGTATTGTCGCCAGTCAACAACAAGAATAAAAAAATCAGTAACCTATGAATAATTGCTGTCTGTTATAAGAATCATGTTGTTTCTCAGGAAAAGCTTACAAGAAAGGGAAATAGAAAAAGATCCGGCATTGTGTTTTCTTTGATTTCCTTTTAAGGAGCTTATACTAGCAAACTTTCTTATGAATTTTAAAACATTTTGTTAACCTTGACATACTTAGGAATCTATAAATATTCTAGGTCTTGAATTAATTAGAAACGATATTAGTTATTTAAGCTTACTGAATAGACGACAGGAAAATCATACGTTTATTTAAAATTGTGAAGTATTGTATAAAACATTTGATTTTTATCAACTGTTTTCAAATATTTGTGTCTCTAAAGAAGCTGAGAAAATGTGTGCCTCACATGTATTCTACCAAAGAAACCACATTATATTATTATCAAGAATGCAGAAACCTGTCACAAAAATAATGAGAACTCATCTTTCACCATGCCACAGCGAAGTTGTGCAGAGTTCCTAATACCATCGTTTCAAATTTGAAACTCGAGGCAAGGAATTGACTGATAAGGCTCCTTCCTCTGAAAAATCGATATCCTATTGCAATTTAAATTTCAGTCAATTTAAAGGTGACTTAAATTGATATTTTGATTATTGGATTTGAAATTCATTATCAGCCATGAGCACCTTACTTTCTGGACGAGCGTGAAAAGGATGTAGTCAAAGAATCAATCTAGTTACAACTGCTTCAAAATGTATACCTTTACCTTTAGAGATATGAAGAACTACTAAACTTTAGAATCTCATAGGCTCTGAATTTTTTTTCAGCAGCTGTTAGTGAATAGTGACAATTCTGGTTATTTATTATTTGCGTGCGACACGTTATGATGAAAAATACTGAGAAGCCCCTTGAGAAGAAACAATGAATTAGAATGTTAACAGTATTGTGGTGCATTTATTATGATTTGGCAGCCAGCTACCTTATTGATCAACTACCATTTTACAAAATATTTATAACTGAGTTAACAAAATATAACACTAATGGCGACCCATTAAGTTTGTTCATTTTGTCCACTCTATCGTAAGCTTTTACGTGTATCTACCAAAACAAATAAAATCTATATATAAGATCAAATAATTTCGTAAGTAAATCTCGGGAACCTCCTTCTACCAAAGAAATAAATACGTGGGCTACTTTGTATTCGAAATTATAACGTTTTACGGCACGCATTTAGCTCTTTCAGTTCTGCTTCTTATAGGTTAATTTGCATCCTAGTTATTTACAAGCATGCTAACGCCCATCAAACTATTTATTCTAATACATGATCTATTTAAAGTGCTTAATGCTGTTTTTCTACGTTTATTGTTGTATAACCAGTCATTTTCCAAATTAAACAAGCAATGAACACAGAAAAAACAACAATACAATAGTATTACTGCAATCCTACCTAATTTAGGTTTGTTATTATCATTGTGTTTTTCTATGTTACTCTCTTTTCAACCTTGACCTTTTAAACGCTGTCGGGAAGAATATTCTCAGCCTTTCTAAACTGGCCTGTTTATTACATAATCAGTTCCACAAACTACAATTGATTTTCCTGAATGAAATAAAAGAGCCAGATTGAAAATCTGCAGTACAAGTCGGAGCCAAAATAAAGCATTTGTTTTCAAAGTTGAAACAATATTGAATTATTTTAAGTTTAAAAAATACACCACAGAAACTCACGTGAAACTAGTTCCTTCTAAAAGTCTATGTGGTATAGCTTACGTTATGTCCTCCTAAGTTCGAATTTTGTGAAAGATCAGCTTTGATGAACATCCAAGGGTGAACGTTATCGTGGCTATATCCTCAAATGATGTATTTTCATCGATGAAAATTAAAACTAGAATAAGATATACTGATTATTCTAGGAGAGAGAGAGAGAGAGAGAGAGAGAGAGAGAGAGAGAGAGAGAGAGAGAGAGAGAGAGAGAGAGAGAGAGAGATTTTGCTTTAAGATTTGTCTTGACACTCCAATTGTTGTCACTGAAATGAACCGGTGTCACGAAGCATTTACAACATAGAGCTGATTTCTTCACACGGGGATCCATGACACGGGTCCAAGTGGTAGTGCTTTGAATACATTTAATGTTTGCAATCTATAGCAACTCCATTGATTATGATGTTGGTACAATTCCAGTTAAATAATAGCTTTGGAACCCCAAATGTTCATAATATAATGGCTGCTCAGATCGTTCGGGCAAGTTGGTGGTTTATAAACAATTAGTCCATATACGTTTTGTTAATCAATTTGGATCTAAACTGCAAAAGAAAAATGATTGAGAAAACTGGATATAGAGAAAGGAATGTCTTTTTTGTCTAATTGCTTTTAACGTAATTCTTTTTCTCTGCTACAAAGTAAAATCTGCACTTCTAATGTACCAAAGCGCGTTTAATATGATTATGTACTAATGGGGAGAATGGAGACTTATTCATTTATCGTCTGTGCAAAATATATTTGTTCGGAGTATTAATTACGATTGCCACCAGTTTCTTAGTGTCAGTAACTTTAAAATAGGAATTGCACCTGAAATAATTAAACAGACATTCTCTTGAATCGGTACAAAGTGAAAATCGTAGTCATTGCATCCATACGTTTCATTTCCTCTCAAATCATTTTATTTTCTATTGAATTTCTTTATTAAGTCATCATTTTCAATATCCTATTAAACACTATTTACTCCAGTTTCCGTTTTCAATTTCCTTATAGCAAGTACGAGTGCGTTTATTTCATCGATATCGCTGTAAATCGTACCAATTAACGCGAGTATCTTTGTGTTTATTTCAGCATAAACTGTCAATGGTACCACGTAACACGATCATCTTTGAACTTATTTAACTCTGTTATCTGTACCACTGAACGTAAATATGTTTGTATTTATTTCAGTGCTAACTCTGCTATTCGTAGCGCTTAATATAAGTGTAGTTGTGTTTATTTTACTTTTACCATCTTCCATATCTGTGTTAATATCAACGCTGCCACTTTGCAAGGGATGCTATTTATCTGCTTCTATTTGTCAATCCATCTGTACTATTGAAATGGTTTTCGGAAAATCAATTAAATCTTTTCTCAGTCGTTGTGTTAAATCTTTGCCCAGTTTCTTCATCCGTTTTCTATTTCAGCAATATCACCCTGCAAAACACACTAGTTAGTAACCACCTATCGATTAACACGTTCTTTTGCATCAGTTTTGGATTGCTCACCCGAACCATGCAATTGGTTGCAAAACATGAAAAATAGTTTTGCGTAGCTCCTTTGTTGCAGAGATGTGTAACTTGAATCATCGTATATTGACTTTCATCATGCAATTGTTCTTTCATTAGCATTTGTTTGTTTTTCCATTCTTCATTCCGTTCATTATATGAACTTCAGACATTATATTTGTGTTAGATGTGATCTTGTTATTCGTGCATGAAATTTGATGTTAACCCACTCAGTAATAATGATTTCTGTGTACACTTTTTTCAAGTCTCTCTGTTATGTATCTAAGAGTTAAAGTCCCATAGTGGTCCAGAGAATGATTTTTATTTATTCTATTTTACTTTCCAGTTTCACTGTCTATCCTTTGTATAATCAGTTATAAAATTATGTAACGTTAGGTAAATCATCTGCATCTTATGTTACTGCTTAAAGGATTTTAATAGCTCTGAACATTGTAATGAATCCATGTTTTAGCAAAGTTTTCATCTTCTAAAATCGTGTCTGTTCTCATTACAGTGTATACTACCTCTCCGATTTTGATAGATCTTAGATTGGAATACTGCTCAACAGCAGTTAAAATATTGTAAACATCAATCTGCTTTCTTACATTTTGTATTGGGTCACTTGCACCTGGAAGTGAAATACTTTAAATATATACTGTACCTACTTTATTTATTTACTTGAAGAATACAAGCTACATGCATTCAATACAAAAGTTGTTAGTATATTCCTTTCATATGTTGTTGTCGACACAGTTAATTCTACACCTCTGTAATTGCTGTAATAGCTGTAAACACTGAAATACATTTTACATGATAAACATTACGATACACACGATTAATAGTACTGAGTGTATTTCATCAATTTGGTCGGCATAAATGTGTGGATTATTGGTCAAGAAAAGCCCTTAACTGCACCTGATTCTGTAGTTGCTTCCGATGTTCTCTGGTTAGCGAATACTAGCAATTTTGTATTGTAGTCGGATATTTATAATGATCAAACTTATGAGTGTTAGTTCAAGTATCCGACATCATTACTTCTTTCTTTGTCATCATTGGATCTTATTGATTTTTTATTGTACATTTGGAGACTGTAATAACTATCCAAAATTAACACATTCTTAGTTTCGTTCTTATCCGTGATGAAGTGAATATGAAAGTAAGTTATCATAAATGTTGTAATACTCAAAAAGAAAAATCTGCTCTCTGCAATGAAATGGTCGGTCTTCTATTGGAAATATAGCTTTCTTGGTTTGAGCTGTATATTGATCTAGCGATGTTTATTTTCTACTTCTTACAATATTGTGTTTTTCATCAACAATGTTTTTCGATTCCAATAGATTCAGTATATTCGTTGACAACGAAAAAGAATTCAACATCGCGCATCTTTTATCAGTGATCGATTTGCGTATCAATTCATATTTACATCTCAGTTAAACGATGGCTGATGTTACTAAACGATCTTGCTTCAAAACCTAGAGGCTAATGTGTTTTTTTTAAATTTAAAGCCTTGTATAATACTTCAAATGACTGTTGTTCCAAATAATGTAACATTTGGTGGAGCATAATATCAATAGCTAGTCCGGAAAATCACAATCGAGCCGTTGAAATACCTACAAAGCTGAATTTATTTCAGACTTCTTTTTAACCTTTCCATTCTTATTATTATCTATTTCCTTTCCTTACTTATTATTATCTATTTCTTGTACATCCGTATGCGTGTTTAATATTCTTAGAAACATCATTGTTTTCATTAAATACTCTGTGTTGATCTTTCACTCATCTAAAACCTTTTTTGCTTATAGCGTACATATTGTGTAATAGGTTTACAAGGTACATGTCAGTTTGTTATGAGGTAGTATATAGGGCCAAACTATGCATGGGACTAATTGTAAGATTCAATTGATGTTGTTTTTTTATTTCTTCAAAATGTCTACTGAATAGAACAGTGGGGGTAATGTCGCATATCACATTGTGCAGATAATGTTGTTTTGTTTAATAAGACATTCCGGTTGCAGAGAAACATTAGCAATGTATGTTTCGTTTTAACCAGTTTTGAACTGTTTGAATGCAGATGGAAAAATTAGCTTATCAAATGTTTTAAAGTCTATTCTGAATGGTTGAAAAACAAATCAGTACATATTTCATAACCATACTGTGAGAACAAAGTTATATCCGACGTATAAACAATCAGTTATGATGTTTCCTTTGCTAGACATTATGCTTATCATAGTCTGTCAATGATATAAAACTTGAAGCTCAGCTAAATTATTTCATCCACTTCGATGTATAAAACTGTCATGATACTGCTATCGAATTTCCTTGTGTTTTCGTTGATTGTGTTTACGTATATCTAATTTAGTTTATTTACTTTAATTTGTTTCTTTTTCAGTTTTAATTTTATTTATTTTATTGAATACTATTATAATACAATGATGTTGTTTCCGTGATTTGGAAATTTGTTCAGAAAATTGGTTTGGCCTGACACTTGTTTGTAAACAACTAAGGTTGGCCTAGATCCTAACCTTAATTTGTAAAATATATGTAAACAGGTTCTTTTTAAAAAAGATTTATTGTGAAAATAATAAAAGCGAGATCGAGGCTGTATTTGATACGTGACCCTAGACTTGTAAATAGTTTTGGTGAAGTAAACAACTTTTTAAAATTGTATTCTTAGTGTAAAATAATTGGTTCTTGTTGAGAGTATGTACTTTAAATACGATCACGTGACCCATATACGGGTACCTACTTTGCGTTTCAAATTCCTGTAAAACCTTTATCTTAGAAAAATAATCTCAGTTTCGGCTAAAAACACTTGATGGCAAGTCCTTTTCTCCTGTTATCGCCTTTGTTGAGTTGAGATAAAGTAACTTCAAGCATAATTAGAAATGTTGGATCACAAGGCATTAATATTAAGTTATAATGAAATGACTCAGTTTAAAATTTACTTTACGTTGTCGTCCTAGATTATATCAGTTTAAATAACCTTATTTCATGCTCTCTTGTAATTTGTTCTCACTGTTTTAATGGCAAATATGTCATGCGTAATTGTGAAGTGCACTAATCAAATGATGCATGTTCGTTCACGTTCACCATGTCTGTAACAAACGATGTTAATTGTTTGACTTTTGCAACGTTTAAGGAAAGTTTTTATATGATAAAATGAGATATTTATTCAATAAATATTGTTCGAATCAAATATTAAAAATTACAGGAAATTATTGCTTTGCGGATTACAGGATTGTGGCTCACCAGTACTCGACTGCAATGACACAGTCCTCAACTGCATTGGATCTATTACCCGACTGCAACTGCACAATCAGGGGAACAACAAATGAGAAATGTTGAAAATAAAATGTTTAATATCATGCGTCACCCTTATTGATCATAGTTGCTGTCCAATCAGTTATCATCCTTGAACACTATTTAAAATTTATATTAAATGTTTATTTATATTAAATGTTTATTTTGTATTGTGGGGAAACAATTATTTTTTTTTTTAAATTCATTGGTTTATGCTCTTTTCTGTGCTTTGTTTTCAAAACCACACAGTAGTGACATTAGTTATGCGAAAATGCGGAAGAAAAGAGGAATATAATTCTTTGTTAAGCTGATTGGAGTAGAAAATCAGCTAATATTGATTATTTTCATTTAAGGACACTGAAATATATATGGAAATTTTGGTTAAACTCATTTTTGTTCAAAATGAATTTCACATCCATACTATGGCTGCCTTAAAGTTCTAAATGAAGAATCTTCCCGCTTTCATACATAAATAATCTGCCGCTCAAGAGAAGCAAAACATGTATCATATGCAATTTTGACAATGAATAGTTTAAGGATTATTTCAATATTTAAGTTTACTAAGTTAGTATAATATTACAATGTCAGAATTTTTGGCTATATTGTTTCTAAATCAATTGCAATACGTATGTCGATGGCGGCTGTAGTTGACGCAAGTCTCTATTGTTGCCGTTTTTACTTCAAAAGGTTGGTCCTTTTGTTTAAATGGTACATACCAGACTATCAAAATTAATATATCGTCGTTGGAAATAAACGGAAGTTTACCTAATTTCTAAGTATTGTATGCATACTGGACAAAATCTCAACCGCTTGAAAACTATGATCATTTCGGTGCTATTTTTTCATCTTAAGATACCATGATGTTTGCGATATCTTTTGAAGGTGGCAAATATTCGACATTCTTCTGTGATACTGTGATCTGTGTTTCTGCACTACTGTGTTCACAAGTTTCTGCGATTTGATTTTATTTTGATGTTTTCGCCATTCTATACTTGTGCATGAAGAAATATTGTCTAACTACATGCCTGTAAGCTGAGCCCAACTGACTGATATATCGTTCCGTCAATTACAGGAATTGACGCGACACCGTAGAGATCAATTCGAATACTCTCAGACCTTCCACCAACAATTAGAAAAACACTGGAAATACAGTAGCTACTATTTATTGCACATATAGGTAGAAGAAGCTTTTTTAATACATATATTCTTAGCTGAATCATGTGAAGGCTAATTTTTCAAAACTGGACTTTCAACTTGCGCAAAGAGAAATCCATGAATACATTAATCTCTTTGGCTCATAGTACTTTGGTGGGAATTCTACGGATATTATGAACTTATGAGAAAAGGACAGGTGTAAGGTGCAGATGATTTCATTTTCAACATGTAAAATGGGGAGAATATTTGGATACCTCAATGTTACGTTCATATAATGTGCTTGTTATATTGTACATGATCTCAGCTCATCAGCCTGAATTAGTTTAAAACATACTATCTTAAGTAGTAATTATTACTAAAATAAAAACAATGAATTTTGCCAAACAAGGCAATACCAGATTCAGAATATTCAGTCGATGAGTTACCAAATCTATGAAGTGGAAGAAAGTTATTGATCGGCTGCTTTTTTAAAACAATTTAACCTTTAAGTCCAGGAAGTAAAAATGACCAAGCGGAACTAGCATTTTTTATATATTCACATCTAAAGTAAGGCCTATCTGTATCCTCAGTAACTAATGATACACCAATTAATCATACACCGAAATTTCAAAGGAATTAGGAGTTCTTTAATTAATACCTAAGATATGCAAGGTATTGTTTTAAATGGACAGTATTACCAGTGAGGAGAATAAGGGATTTGTTTCTTCTTAAAAATCTAACTTACACAAAATTCTAAACTATAGAGCGCCACCTTATCATATGACTGAATTACCTTCCTTTTTATTATGGCGGTTTCATTTTTTTGCGCTATGTCACTTCACTTTAGTCTTTCCAGAATAGATTTATTTTAGAAAATCAACTGTTGGTACCGACTGTATGGCGATGTGTTTCAACGCGAATTGTCTGCGTTCTCATCTTTAGTAAACGACACCATACTACATTTACAAGGTATATGGTTTGATTTGTATATGTTATTATTTACAATCTTAGTATTTACAACTTCCATATACAAACAAATATGTTATTTCAAACAATTCCTCTGCGTTTGGTTAAAGGTAAAGAAAAACATATGTCTATTGGCCGAAAGAAAACATTTTACTCTGTTGTTCAAATTAAAAGCTAGACCATGCATTAAAGTTAAAATAAACACTGAAAGCCTATCAACATTTTCTATACATAGCTTATGCACAATAAAAATGGCGTATGTTTTACCTTTGGTAAAATATACTTTTCAGCAGAAAAAAAAAACATAATTGGTTCAGCAGCAGTAATCACTGGTGGTACAATGGTTAATGCATTTTCATTTTCAAGAGGCAATTATCTGTTCAATTTATTTTATCGTAATTGTGCTAATGAGAGAAACGGTAGACTTCAGTGAAAACAGGGTCAAGACGCTTGACTACTTGCACGAAAGATTACGAGAACAAGGCTTAGTCGCTCAGTATTTGAACAACTTTGACAATGCGTGTTCTCCTTTTGCGTTCTCTAGTAACGATAAACCAAAACCTGAAAAACAAAAGACAACCTACAAATAATAATAATCTTTAAATACCAACCTATTTTTAACAAGTAAATATGAATAGATTAAAAATGATGTAGGTTTTGACAAGTATGTCATAAAGGTGATCTTGTAAAATAGTTATTACAATACATAGTGGATATATATGAAGAAGATACCTAGAGAGAGTTATATTCTACAGCTATATCCAACATTAACCCACCCCACCCAGGAGATTAAAGTGGATCATACATTGTATGTTTGTACACCCAAGCTCAGTCCATACATTATGACTGTGTCTTTAAGAATCGTGTGTGCACGCGCTAGAGTTAGTCTTGTGACATGCGTGTTAAAGGAAATGTTAACTGTGACGAACGCCAGTGAACAACACCGCGATATAATACGGACGCGATGATATTTCACGATATGCAGTTTTGTGTCTGACTACATCACTTATGACATATATAATGAATGACTGGGGACACCGACATAGTCCACTGCATTCATCCTTAAAACCAGGATTTAACATTGAAAAAGGACCTTAACCTCTGAATCAATTGTACAGCAAGTGAATGACCAAAATAATTTTTTTTTATTTCTACAACTACATCACGATTTAAACAGTTTCCCACACTTTTATTTTATGACACACTATGAATTACTGGATTTTCCAAGTAAAATAACTGATAATTCTTTGGAGTGAATTAGACCTTTGCCTCAATAACTCGCGCACAACGGGGTCCACAAATATATATTCTACGCTAAAAGCGAGGGAGCTACTTACAGACGGACTTCTACAATTTGAAAACCTTCGCTTTGACTTCGACAAAACTGTTTGGGGCGGTGTTAGGGAGCTGGGCTGTTTAATGACTGAATCCTCATTTTATAATCACGTCGATAATAAGTTTTAATAACGCACTTTTTCTAATGAAGTTGCTCGTTATTCTGTTTTAATAACATTTATTTTTAAAAAGTCGGACATGTGAAAGATCGTTTCAACTGGTTTCAATAAAACTCACGTGGACGAGAACCATATTTGTATTACGTCACTGAGTTTTGTTTTTTCGAATGAGTCTCGTTCCTGTGACAGTGTTTAAGAGTATCCTGCAAAATCGGGATTCCACAGAGCAGGGAACTAGACGAACTGTTGATACAACACCAAACAAGATTCCTTTTTTCTTCGAAAACACGCGAAAATTATTTTGTGAGACAATCGTCCGCTTCGAAACTAAATTTTTGTATGGTTCAATTAGTACAATATTGATGTCGTGATTTCATTTCAAGTATAAATATACTTTTTATCATCCTTGAGGATATCTTTAGGTGCGATTTGAAGATTTCTCTGAAACTCGTTGCCCACAGTGGTCCGTATCTGTAAAATTAGTCTCTTCATTTTACAAAGTATTTATTTCGCTTGGCTGCATTGCTATCTTTGATCACAGTTATGAAATTGTCTGTTAATATATGATAATTTATGTTGCATGCGTGATAACATTTATAACAGTGTTCGACTGATCAAATGAATTTATTTATTAACGTATTTTCTCCACTCAACATCAGTGACATTTTTATTCATAGAATTATTTTTACATATCGTTAATTGTGGTGTATTAGAAATGTTGTTTGCAAACAAAATATAAAATATTGTATGACCTAATTTTAAATTTTATATTTCACAATGTTGATTTAAATATATCGAATTTTCCGTTACCAATTTTGATAGCAATTTTGTTCAAGTTCAACAAATGGGGATCAATTTTCGGGGGTATTTTTGGTTTAAAAAATGGATCCACGAATAGCGTGAGTTATTAGCAAGCGAGTTATAGAGGGAGTGGACGAATAGCGTGAGTTATTAGCGAGCGAGTTATAGAGGGAGTGAACGAATAGCGTGAGTTATTAGCGAGCGAGTTATAGAGGGAGTGGACGAATAGCGTGAGTTATTAGCGAGCGAGTTATAGAGGGAGTGGACGAATAGCGTGAGTTATTAGCGAGCGAGTTATAGAGGGAGTGGTGTAAGATTTATAATTTCACTACCGAGTAGATAATAAGACAGCTGTGAAATTTTTTTCATAAATAAATGTAATAAAGGTAAATATGGCCGCCTCGCGTTAAGAGTTCAAATCGAACAAAGCGTGAATTATGAATTTTTCTTAAGGTGCTATTTTACATTGAATTGGGAAGGAGAGTTATGTACCTGTTTATACTTTCTTTATGAATAATCACAAAAACATCAAAATAAAATTGGTAAACTGCATTCCCGTAAGAAATCTGCTAATTTAAGTCTGTTGTACAGCATAACTTGCTAGCTAGCACGCTTCTTAAAATAAACAGAAAATTTGCTTCTTTCGAGTTAATAACGGATATCTTATATTCATCTACTCAATGCAATGTATACGTTGTTCAAATGTTTAAATATCCTGTTCAGCTCATATCACTCTTGCTTCCCACAGAATGTGCTTTAATGGCGTTTGAATATAATGCAAATATTTATGTACTGGATTATACATTTATAGGTTTAAAGATTTAAAATTGGCTGTGATTTCAGTACAGATAATCTTTCAAGTGAAATGTATAAGGTTAATCAGTTTTTAATTATTGTTTCTCTATCAGTTATATTATATGTCATGAATTGTGAGGAAGCATCGTAAAACAATATATTTCTCAGCAATTCCACATAGATTGATTGTATGTATGTCTTTTTTATAACCACAAATGTTATTTTATAATTTTCTATTGTCCTTTATATTGGGAATGACATTGCGATTACTCTTTTCGTCTTGAAAAATCTCTCGAAATATTTGTCTTTGGTTTGTTAAACATGATTTAGACTCATTTTGCTGTTTTATCGAGAATTTGTTTTCCTGAAATTGGCCCATGCGTTTTTATTCTTAGTTATAACTTGCCTCACTTACAAACAACGCGTATGGCGTTTTTTGGTATGACTTAACATATTACATAATTGGAACAATATCATATTCTGTAATTTACAAATACAATCAAATAAGCCTAGTGCTTTTAGCCAACCTCCACTACCATACATACGCACTCTAACCTCTCAGCAATCCCTTACTTTCTGTAATACTATATCCAACATATTCCAAACTATTGAAAATAGAAATTCTACAACTCTTTGTCCATTCTAATTTCTTGTTTATAAGCATAATTTTCGATCGAAACAAAGGCCAAATATTGGTCCATTCCAACTTCTTGTCCATAAACATGAATTTTCGACCTCAACAAAGGATCGAATTTTTGTCCGTTCCAGTTTTTTTTTATATAAACATAACCTTCAACGCAAACAAAGTTCGAATCTAGTTGAAATCCATCGTTTAGTCTATAAGCATAATCTTCGATCCAAAAAAAGGTTGAATCTTAGTCCATTTCAGTTTCTTCTCTATAAGCACAAACTTCAATCTATTAAAATGTTATATAGTGGTTTATTCCAATTTCTTTTCTGCAAGCATAATCTTCAATCCAAATAACGGTCTAATCTTTGTTTATTCCAATTTCTTTTTCGTCAACCTAACCTTCAAGTCAAACTAATGTTTAATCTTGAGCCAGTCGATAAGCATAGTTTTTCAATCCAAAGTTTGAATCTTAGTACATTCCAATTTCTTGATGATTAATTTCTTCACTAACACAAGCTTTTTTGTATGCATAATTAATTGGTCACATATGCACATAGTCTTGTCGTTATCTACTGTTAATATGACTAGTCACAGTAATAGTAGCGAAAACTAAACAAAGTACCAGCATCCATTGCATTTTCTGTTATTGTTTAAATGTATTACGTCATAGTGCATACACACCTCTTGCCTGTAGACTTTCATTTGATCATAAAGACAAGGAAAAAGGTGGAGATTATTTAGGATTTAATGCACAATACTTTTAATATATTCCTTAAATTGCACTTTTGTAACTTAGAGAAAGAAATAGTTTGCTAACCTTATTAAACGCGATGGTTTCGCTTCTTTTTATTACACAGTTAAAGACTAGAGAGTCGTAACTTGATATAAATGTTTTTGAAGGACACATAAGCAGTATTTCTACTTACGTTGCTCTTTCTGTTGGTTCGCAGTCTGTAACACTTTGGAGATGGATGATTACATAAATGTTTGTTTGGTATTTGGTAACCAAACCAATTCCCCTGTTGATACAATCTAATTCGTGTTTAGGACTATAAGAATCAATATAACAGTTATTATTATCAAAAGCATAAATCAAGTGAATTTCATCACAACCTTTCCTGGATATTGTTTAGTTTATTGCTACGAGTTGGAGAGCGCTTGCTTTACCGATTATGTTACAATCGTAGACTATTGCTTATTGTGGGCCAAAAGTAAGTCCAAATTGATTCACCAAGATGTACATGCTCATTGTTAACATGCTGACATAAACCTAACCACGCATGCCTATACCAACCGCAGTTGCTGCTTTTTGTCTATCTGTCTGCATTACAGAAATGACAGTTTAACATCAAAATATAATGGCATTTTGTGTTTCACACAACCTTACAATGCAACGCTTAATTACCAACATTCCTTGCATTAATTTCATCAACAGCTAACTCGTGCTTTAGAAATGAACATTTTCTACGTATTAATAATCAGCTTTAGGTCCTTGCATGGAATGAATATTAAAGTATGATCAATAACTTTATTACAATCAGAACAATCTAAAGAGTTAAATATAATAGCAGCTTAGACAAATAATGAAAGATGTAGGCAAATTAAAAAACATATTGCAAGAAATATAACCAATTTGCAGAAGCAATGGCACATAAATGTGTTATCCATGACGGTCCAAATTAGTAAAATTTAATGATATATATGTCTGTAATTTGTGTTAAATATAAATAACGTTAAACTATAAATAAAAAACTTATTATAATACATTCTAAACACGGCATTATCAATGCTTTTTTAAATAAATTATACAGAAATTAGACTTTCCGGTATCCTTCTACCATGATATAGTGTAGTATTTTATCGACAATTACCTTTGTAATAAACAACTTATTGAACTTCAGAAAATCAAAGTTAAACTAGCATTGTTTTGCCAAAGTTACCTTATATAGAGGCTTCCTATAATATGCACAAATCTTAAATTAGTTATGCTATATTAACATATACGTCAGTATAAATGAGATATAAGTTTACGATTTACAATGTTTTGTTCCACTGAGCGATAGAAAGAGCTGGACGTCATCGACGAAAGTCAAGATAAACGGAAAATCAACAGAGAGGAGTTGTGCGTGCAAAATACAATAAAAAATGTAAGGTATCCAGTAGGAATATCGTGACATATCTTTCTAAGCTATAAAAATAATATTAGATTTCAAAATGCTTGTTTGAAGTCTAATAATCTTTTGGCATACTCTAGTATTAAAATGTTAATATTATTTATGTTGAAGAAAGTTGCACACTACTTGAAAGATTGAACAAAAAAGGGCACGCACTGAATTGTTTCTTTGCGTTCTATCGTCCTTTCCACTGTGAAGAACAATCTACAGTTGTATCTCATTTGCGGTACTAAATAACTTGTTTATGTCCTGTATATGTCTGGCTCGTCTCAATATCTACTCCAGAAATTTCTTAAAAGGTTCAAAACACAGCTGCTCGGATCATCGTTAGAGTACTACGATCAGAGCACACCTCCCAGCTGCTACTTACCCTACACTGACTATCCATTCGATCCAGAATCAAACACAAAATTTGTTCTCCGTGCTACGTTCCACTGATGGACTCCAGTTCAGCATACCTATCTGACCTCACTTATGTGTACACACCAGCAAGATACTTACGCTCCTCTTCTGACAATCGTAGACTCATTACTCCTAATATGAAATTCATATGGACAACGTTCTTTTGAATACCAGAGCCCATCAACGTGGAATGAATTGCCCAGTGAAATTAAACACAAAGACACAGTGATCCCTTTCAAGAATTCTCTTAAAACTCCCCTTTTCGACTGCAAGAATACACATAAAGGCCCAATAATGTTTCCTAATTTAACTATTATTAGCATTTTTTTTTTGTCCAATTTCTTGGTTTTTGCTTTGTTATTTTGTACCTATATTATTATACATGTTGTAAAGCGCTTAGAGCTTCTAAAAATTTGGCGATATACAAAATCTTTATTATTACTATTATTATTATTATTATTATTATTATTATTATTATTATTTGAAACGTAGGTATTTTTCTCTATTAAATAAAGTAGCTTAGTGGAACGTTATCGGTCAGGAAATCCCCAAAATGAATTTCTAACAAGGACACAAAGTCACATATCTTGATTTTTGGAGAGAGTAGCACATATTACTACATAAGAAAACACCTTACGTGGTGAATTTACTTTTACCAATTTGTTTCTCAAGTAGAGAACAAATCATACACAGAAAATATTTCTAATGAAATGTGTACCGACTTCTTGTAAATGATAACAGTTTCATTTGATCGCATTGGTCACGCTGATTGTTCTTACTTGAATGCTTGTTTAATGTGTATTTTAATCTTTATGAGCAAAAACTAAGAGGCGGCAAAACAGACTACGACATATGAATAAGAGCCTGATCAATGATGATCTGGAGGTTTTAAAAGTTTCAAAGTTTTATTGCGCTCACATGTCCCTTCTTTAGCAGGAATTAAAATAAATTAACTAATTTTTACTAGGTATCATATTTATTATCTTGATCTAGCAAAATCATTTTCCCTGTTATTACAGATTGTGATATTCTGCAAAACCATCATTACCAATTCATTATTTCCTCTACGATATATGTCGGTAGATGAAATACCAATGACGCTCGATGTTGTAAATAATATTATCTTTAAATTGGTCACGATTATAACCAGATACAATAATTAGATATTTTAATCGGTTTTATCGTTTTTTCGTGTATTTATTTATCTAAATATTCCTGTGTATTAATCTCTGCAATATTTAAAGTAGCCCTTTATTGTTTCTCCATATTTCTGGTATTTCGCTTACCTGGTAACCATTACATGTATTGAGGTCATTTTTTGATATTAATTTTTGACATGTTAAGTATACGTTGCTCAAAAAAAATTTGATATCTGTTATTTATATTTGATTCTTTATTGTTGTGGATCTATTATTAACTCATATTATACTAGAGCTAATGTCAACATACCTGTGAAATAAATTTAAATATTTCTAAACATTTGTTGAAATATTAAACAAATTGCTTGTACAATTCACCTTAAATCCATGGTTCGTTATACCTGAGAAGTTCGTTTCATCAAATGGAATGTGATGAGAACAATACCAAAGACATATATAAGTCTGAAAAATCAGATTAATCGTACAGACGAAGAATGATCAAAGTATAGCTTAATTTGATGTACAACTTTGTACAACAATTTTAAAGAATAGATGTAGAATGATTAAAATGGAAAGCTCGAGAAAGAAACTGTAGGAGAATAAATTGTCAATAATGATACATATTTGTGTAGTTCAAACGATATATATCAATAGGTATAAGGCGGTATTGTTATTGAGGTCAAATAGCACGGGTGACGACAATGTTCAGCCTAATATATCTGATAACACTTATGAAGAGAAACCATGCAAATTTATAAATATATCAAATCCGACGAAAATATAAATTTCACAATAAAAAAAACGACAAATGAGTCAACATAATTAACATTAGCATTTAGAGATTAACTCAGCTATTGCGATTGGTTGCATCATGCTGTGGACAATTAAGTACTTAAACATGCATAGGAATGGTGCCATGCATAACTACATGTTAGTATTGAAGAATAAACTGCTAAATACATTAAAAAGTGCTTGACAAATCTTTTTCAAATCCTAAAGCTAAGCTCTATATTGAATATCATATAAGTAGAAGATAAAATACAAACTGCACCACTTTTGTATCATACATTTGTCAGCAAATTTACATTTAAATTAAAGTTAAAAAATATCAACAAAACTAATAATTATCTGCTTAAAGAGATCGAACATTACAGATATGTCAGAAATGAATACAAAGCAGAGTGAACATTTGTAACTTCTTTTGAGGTTTAGACAGAAGCGTTTTTTTTAGGATTGGTGTAGCACAGCTGTATGATTTATGATCCCTCTACCTTTAACAGGGTTTTAGAACCTTTCACAAAAAAGATACATAGGGAAGCTGAATAATATTGATTTTATAATAATCAAGCAATACACAAATTGTGAGCTATTTTATAGGTTGCGTTAATAATATTATGGTGTTTTTATTATGAGTTAAACGTTATGGTATGTGTATTTTGAACAGTATGGGCGTCACGTTTTAACCGACCCAGAACAGTATAGAAACATGTATAATCGAAGTAATTCGGACAAGCCATTGTTTAATGTTAAACATGACCGCAGGCTGACACTATCCCTTACGTAACTTTGCCGTGGCTAGGGTGGGAAGCCCGACCAAGGCAGTCAGAAGTGCAATTATCACCTTGGTGTGGAAGCGCTTGTGCAGATCAAAGAAGTTTCCCGAAGGAGTTGACGTGCCTTATCTTCTTGTTCCGCAGACTGACAGCCAGGTTGAATTGGTCGCTTAGTCGATTGGACAGGGCCACAGCGCTGCCCAATCAGAATCGAGATAGGGACGGGACCCTAATTTGGCTAAGTATGATATTCTTAGACCTGCCAGCAAGATTTAGTTCGCTATAGTTCGTTAGAAAGATTGCCAAAAGATAGCAACTCCGATCAGCCATGCATTATTGGCGGAGAAAAATCTTAGGACACGATTCTAAGTGCAGCTTCTAAAGGTCAGTGAGCTAGTTGTTCGATCTTTGCTGAATGCGACTGCATTTAATTGTAGATCGTATATATATACTTATTATTATTACTAGAATCGTAGTAGGAATAATTATTTTGTGATGTTAATATGTTTGCATATTTTGAAGAATGAATTGATATTTGTAAAGAATTATATCATATTGCTTGCTAGCCGTCGTAATACTTAATATTATTATAATTCGTTATGTGGTTAGTAGACTAGCACATTTGTCCATGCAATTATAGATTTTGCTATTGCTGACTTGAATGGTAGCTTGGAAATGATTGCACTGTGGAAAAATTAGTACTATGAATATTTGAATATTGTGTATGTTTGTGGGAGTGTAGTGTACAGACATGCGTCTGGTTGTTGTAATATTGTTAGTACAATGAGATTAAATATATATTTGGGTATACTGATGTGACACAATGTATTGATGTATACCGTGTTATTACCCTGTAAGAAGCGTGTGGGAATTTCGATGTGTATGTATGCATGACCTAAACAGTAATAGCCTTATCTGATGATTAATTGATGATTTAGTGCGAGGTGAGATTCGATAAACCATATGTTAACGCCTTGTGGTTTTCACAGGAAGCTTCGAGGGACAGACCAGTGACAGTGGTCCCAGTGTCTCTGATAGAGAGACGGAAGAAAAGAGAAGAGAAGTCGGGAGAGGTGAAGTCCAGGAGGAGTGGGAGGAACGAAATAAAGAGATGAGTAGAACCAAAGGTCAGGGGAAAATCGAATTCACACTGAAAATCACGAGATGAAGTAGGCTGTCACTTGGAGGACGAGTGATTGAGTTTATCATTTAAAATTATGGACTTTATTAAATTATTATTTTGAATTTCATCTTCCTGTTCTATATAAATTAACCATCGGCAGTGCTGACTGGGGGCTCAGAGCTGTACATCTATTTCGTCAGAACTTGAACTTGATAACTTCACGAGCCAGGGTGGAACTTCCATAATATTTTCATTAATGTATTGGAAGTACCCCACCCCAACCTTTGCAATCGCTACAATGTGAATGTGTTTGGATTGCAAGTTATTTGTTTTGGTGTGCGGAATTGTGATTGATTCGTTTTGGTGTTTCGGATTCTGAACATTTTCCTTAGTTTTAATCCTTTAATTAAAATGGAGTGACAAGCAATATTGTAGTTGAAAGTATCCTGTGGATGGAGACAATAAATCGGAATTGATGTCAATGAATGTCCATTTCTTTGAATTGTTCCCATCTACTGGACACACATATTCTGGAAGCTAATCCTGGTGGATATAACAAATATACCACAGTACTAAAGGTCTCGAGGTTCAGAGGGTGGAAATCTGTGTGTTGTAAAACATGTAGAGGGTTCTTCGGGTTCTTGATGACTTTTTGCAATTTTGAAAATGAAATCCAGTGGTAGGTGGTGAGGTTTCAAGAGTAAACATAATATAGACAAAGTCAGCAAATAATTATGCACGAGAGTGGATAATATACTAAACAAAGGTACTGGAGATGCAGAATAAATGACGTCTAATCTAACATTGCTCAGATTACTTACAATAATGACTTTAAAGCAACGAATTTATGCTAGATACAAGGAATTGGTATGCTGTTTGAAGAAATTAATAGCTGATGCAGAACACTAGCTTGACATCGTAGATTTGTTATACTGAAACTCAGTGTTTCACATGTAAACCGTGAAAGAGTTTAATATTTGGCAGTGATCGAAAGATGCTGATTAATGCATGACTTGGAATTCCGGCAAAATCAACTTAACTGGATAATAATGATCTCATTATGAGACTTTTCCAATTCATTGGACACACAGAAATGTACCAGGTACCGTATCAGGTATTGCTACTGACAAAATACATGACCACAACATCAATTATGGTTGAGGAACAGTATCAAACTTTGTACTGCTAGCAAATTAATTTTCTTTAATGGAGTCGATGAACACATACTTATACGGAACAGTGAAAGTATGGATGTCAATGAAAACAGACCAAATGAGTGCTTTAATCAGATATTAAAGAAAACATTTTGACTAGCATATTCTTAAACAACATGGACAATGCGGTTTCTCTATATTCATCGACTCACACATAAAATCGATTAATGGAATGCTTGTTACTAAATCTCTCATTTTCAAGTAAATTTCGAATACCTGAATAAGGTAAAGTTAAATCGAGCAAGTTGCCATGGTCGGAAACTATTGACCCATTCATGTCACGGTAGCTATACAGTTTGGTAAAATTCTACGTGAATAGTACGTGACTTTTACATACCAACAGATCGCTGTCTGCTTTCATGTCACAGAAGCTATACAGTTTGGTGAAATTCTACGTGAATACTACGTGACTTTCACATACCAACATATCGTTGTCTGCATTATCCTTGAGCTCGTCTTCGTAATTTCAGATTGCTATGACACTTTCAAAAGCAGATTAAGTATAATTCGGAAACCAAATATATGGAATGGAAATTATTTAAATCAATTTGCTCAGTCTGGTAATGATAAGAACATCAGTGGAAGTGTTACTGTGGATAAAATAATCGATACTAAATTCGATATAATTTTAACGAAGCCCAGCCTTATTTCTAACATGAGTGAGTGTAAATTGGTTTTTGATATTATATAGAAAGTGCGGAGAATGTAATCCAGAAAAGCTTCTAAGATCAGCAATGAAAACAATCTTAATGACCAATGTGCCCCAAAACATTTATTATTCGGGATTCCAGTGGAACAGGGTACCGCGAAGTATTTTGTACCTTGGTATTTCTGAACGTACGGCGATCCGTCTCATTGAATACCATAATTATATTAGGGACCAAATCAATGTTTTAGGGCAGGTGCCTGGCATAGTTTAAAAGTTTCCTTCTGTCAGTATTTGTAAAAATATTTTTTTATATCAAAAGAACATTATATTAATTCTATGATATTTCTGGAGAAAATATGTATGGTGTTGGGATAGAAAGAAAAGAAAATATTTCAACTCAAAATAAAATCACGGCCATACCACACATCCATCCCGAAAATTAAATGGCTAACACTTTATTTTACTAGAAAATGACAAGTGTTGGTTAAATCGAGTATTCATACTGAAATCAACACATTGCTATCTACACTATAGATATAAAAGAGAAAACCGTAAACATAAAATACGCTCAACAAACGAGAGCATATTTAGTGGATTTTACATATTTACTTAATGTATCGACATGAATATAAGTGCACTCCTGATAATCGTTGCATGATTCGCAGCTTTATAAAACAATACACCTATATAACACATTCACAAGGTCAATAATTAAAACATGATATGCATTTTGTTGTTGTGTTATCTAATCCGAATATTTTCAGAAAGGTAGATTTGGCTCTAATATGTTTTACAACATTATATTTGGAATACGTGACTCGTGTCGAACATGTGATAATGGGCTCATAAATCAATCTACAAAACTACATATGTGTTTTGTTTTGAGTGGGCGGAAAGACCGAGTTTGATGATATGTAGGAATATGTCGAGGTCGTCATGCCATGACGAATATTTATACACCGTATCAAACGAGTTTTTCTCCGACGCGGAGCAAAGGTTTGTCGTAGTTTTATATTGATACATACCGTCCCTTCAGTCACACATTCCTTTTGACTTTTGAATTGTATACTTTAAAAAATCTGAATTAAGCATTTGGCGTTTAATGAAAGATACTATACAATCCCTGAAACATCCCCATGTGATGTAAGCAACACGGGCAATGCTAAAATACATACTTTGCCATTGTCCTTGGACATGCCTGCATTGTAAACTGGGGATTTACTTATCAACTTTGATTGATTAAAAAAAATTATAAAGAATTTTGTATGAATTGATTTAAACTACAATATTTGGCGAATTGAACTGTCCCTGCTTGTCGAATTAAAAGATTAAGTACCCGTAATTGACACTTTCTACATGCACAATATTTACTGAATTCAAACATTCCACTTTATGCAAATTTCAGGACCCATTTAACGAAACAACTGTAGTTACAAGCCCGGTCTTACGATGTGCGGGGCCTACGGCATCAGATGATATGACGGTCTACACAAGTCAAAGTGTTTTTTTATGACACGACATCAGCAAACGGAATTATTAAGGTACTAACGACAATTAACCAGCGAGCACCATACTATTCACTTTAGGAACAAAAGAAAAGAAAAATGTTGATTTTTAAAAATGTGGATTTATTTATTTTCAGATTATTCAGGTTAATAATCAATTCGATTCAGTTATGCTTTATGCGTGTATAAAAGCGTTTTAAAAGACAATATAAATTGCTATTTGATAAACTTTCTCATAATGACAAAACATTGTGTTCACGAAACCTAATTGATACGGAATACATGAACATTATCGAGTACAAGGTTATTATTTGTCCAAATTTACTGTGAAAAAAGCCAAACGACAAAAATATATCACTCAAAGGTGAAAAGTATTGATTGATGTAGAGACCAAAATCTCTATTTATAATTGATCATTTTCGTATAACTCTGATGATGATATAGGGCTTTCCAGGGGATGGCTGATTCAGGACTTCAGTATTCTTGGTATTGATGGTAAGAACAAAGCTTGTGCAGGAGCTGGTGAACATGTCAACGCTCCGTTTCGGGTCGGCTTCAGAGATAACATTGATGCTTCAGTTATCAACAATAACGAAATCCCTGATGGTGTCTGTCATAATCTTGGTTTTCGCTTGAAGCCTCCTGGGATTTAATAGTTTTCCATCTGAACAGTACCTGACGCTGACTGATTATGGAAGCGTCTTTGAATTCCTGGGGGATTGTCTCTTGCTGCTACATCAGTAAAAGCAGTTGGTGGAGCCCTTATATCAGGGGTGTGCCCACCTCCTTGCAAACTTCAGCTGGTATGACGTCTGGTCCAGATACTTTGCAACAGGAGAGCAGACATATCGCTTTCTGTGTCTCCTGCAAAGTTGGAGTAACATCCATTGCTTAGTTGATGGGTAATTGGGGGAGACGACTGATGACTTAATCATAGATGGATGACGGGTGACTCAGGATGCTGTCAAAATGTTCAGCCCATCGTTGACGAATCTTCTCTTTGACTGTAATTTTATGTTCCCGTCTGCGCTGAGGAGGACGGATGATCCAGAGGAGGTAGGTCCATATACTTCGTTCAAGGCATTGAAGACCGTCGTGTCATGCTGATATTTTTAGCACTGGATCTCATCAGCTTTGATGCTCGGACATGTATCTCGCATCGGACGCAGCTTCTGCTGTATAGTTCTGCGTATGTTATTGTACGCATCTTGTCTAGAGGGTTTGTTGAGGTAGGTGTAAAGGAGCCGATGTTTTTCGTCCATCAACTGCTTTATCTCGTCGCAGTTCTCATCAAACCAGTCTTAATGCGTTCTTGTTGAGGGTCATAGGATTTTCGAAGCTGTGCTGTAGACCAACTCTCTGAATGTCGCCCAGTCGGTCTCCACATTTTGATTGTCAAGTGTGGTGGATTGATATATTTCAGCTTGGTGATGTTCAGTCGTTTAGGAACCTTTTATCCCTGTATGCGTCTATTGGGCTGAATGCGGGTGTTGAGCTCGGTGATGATGATGGGGTGGTCTGTACAGCAGTCAGGAACTTTGTCACACAGGCATCCTGCCTGTGATTCTCTTCCAAACAATGACGTAGTCGATGAGTTACCAGCGCTTAGAGGCAAGATGCATCCATGACATCTGGTTAAGTGTATGAATGCGGAAGACTATTAGTAATCAGCAGTTCATGCTCAGCACACGTCTTGAGCAAACGAAGACCGTTACTGTTACAGTGACCCATTCCGTGCGTTTGAAGCACCCGTACTCAGACCCGGTGATTACAGTCTACCCATGCATTTAAATCACCAAGAATGACAAGCTTATCTGATATTTATACGTCAGCAATGCTGGAGTGAAGATCCGCATACAACCTAACCTTCACTTCATCTCCGTTGGTTATGGTTGAGGTATAGAAACTGGTGATGGTAAGGTGCTTTCTTCCAGACAAGAGGGGGTGTTTCGTGGCCATGTGTCTGTAGTTTACTCCCTTGGGAAGTCCAGCCAATTTGTCAATCAGTGCTGTCTTTACTGCAAAGCCCACAATTGTCTCACGGTGCTCTTCACTTCCTCTGCCGCTCCAAACAAAAGTGTATCCGGAGCCCATTTTACTGAGTTCGCCTTCTCCTGCAAGCCGTGTCTCGCTCAATGTTGCACATTGAATCTGGCGAGTTCCTTTCCTACAAAGGTGATTCCCATTTGGGTTGTTTACGCATCGTTTCTGTCCAGTAAGGTGCGCTCATTCCATGCGCCAAGTGTCAAAGGAACAATCGTCTATCTTTTTTTCTATTTTGACTGCTGGAGTAGGCTTCGCGCCAGTTGCGGTAAGCTGGCTTGGGACGTTTAGAGCAGGCAATGTTTAGGGAACCTTTACTAGCCCCTTCCTCATGTCAGGGAGGAGAACAGTGCATTCCTCAAGATGACTGCTTAGTTCTTCAGGGCGCCGCTGAACTCCACTGTTGCTCATTGTCAGTAGTGAACGATCCTAATGGCCTGAACCGCCTGTGTGCATGTTTGCGGCTACGGCTGCCAGTGTACCCACACATGCCGCTTCGTCTCTTGAATATGTCCTTAGAAGATTCCCAGTTTACTGAAATGTTCGATTAAGATGACATAGTGTTTCAGAAAATGTTGTGTATCATTGGTCAAGTAGGGATGTATATATGAATAAACTAAACAAAATTATTCATTCATATTTTAATGTCAGTGCAATGGAATCATGTGTTTAAATATGTATTCGGTTTGAAATTCATTGGAAAGTCAAAGTGCTCATTACAATTTCGGACCAATACTTAACTTTGGAAATATTGTGAATTTATTCAAAGACATTATGGGTGATATCACTGTGATACATCAAGAATGTCGTTACATCAAGCTATTCAAGGTTATTGATGCATCAGGTCATTCAAGATTGGAATTCGTTAGGAAGACTCAGTACTTATGGCCTTGTGGTAAAAGCTTTCAGAATTATGTGGGATTTATTTCACAATACTGTATGTTCCGTTTAAATTGTCACTTTATATTCTAGTCAATTAACTTTTTGTTGAATTCTACTAATTGTATAGAAAATAATGGTTATATATATATATATATATATATATATATATATATATATATATATATATATATATATATATATATAAGTGAGAGAGAGAGAGAGAGAGAGAAAGAGAGAGAGAGAGAGAGAGAGAGAGAGACGTTGATAGACAGATGCGTCAGCACCCCAAGCAATCGCTACTAATTTGGAGTACGTAATAAATCTACACGTAACTGTAGTTTGTGTTTTAATAACTTGCATTTCATCTTATTATGTTGTGTCTTTATTGTGCTTTTCTTGCCTCTACAATCGTGACTCCTAAATGAACCCGCTTGCTAGATATGTTTTAAACCTACTGATCACAAATGCTGAGAAATAATTTCTTTCTTAGGCTGGTACGTACAACACAAACTAAGTTTACACTAGATGATAAGATAGATAGTTAGACCGACAGACACGCAACGTAGAGAGAGAGAGAGAGAGAGAGAGAGAGAGAGAGAGAGAGAGAGAGAGAGAGAGAGAGAGAGAGAGAGAGAGAGAGAGATGCGTAGAAAATAAAGCTGGAGGAGTTAGAAACAATATATAAATTTTACAAATTTAAACTTAATTTATCCTAGACTGAGCTAATGTATTGTAACAGGACCACAACTGAGAACAAGAGATAAAGATTACAATTTGCTGAGACTTAAAAAACAGCGTTTGTAACATATTAAAAGTGAAATATTTGTATTGACAGAGACATTGAAATGGAAAAACTGAACCTACATTTACAAAACCTTTTGCCTAACACCATCCTTTTTAGGTTTTTTCTTTTTTTTCCACCCCTGAGGAAATCAACATGAATCTCGATTTGCTGTTGAATATTATTTTTAGAAAAGGAAAGAAATAAATGTCATTATCTTATCACCTTAGACGTCCAAATTTTGTAATGGAATCATATATCGGTCAGTGAAGGATGAAAATTAGAAAATCAGTTTGCACGAAGGCTAATACAAGAAAGTGCTACGCATAATTATGGTTTCTAACATCTGCAGATGAAAGCTATGCGAGTTTTCAGCAGCTGGATTGCTGTATGATTTTGCATTAAGGGATGAGACGATTTGAGAGATCAAAATCAATACATTCAAATTAGTAATTAACGTATCGCTGTATTTTAAGTCAAATCCTAACACATGCCAATACATATAGTCTAGACTAGCCTGTGTCATCCATCCTTGGTGTGTGTGTGTGTGTGTGTGTGTGTGTGTGTGTGTGTGTGTGTGAGTACATGTACCATAATGTCGTTGTTAATATGTAATTACACTGCACTCTATCAATCCAGCTAGGTACATACACTTCAATATAGTAGAATGTATATATAATTACATCATTCGCAAAATATCCCATTTCATGTTCTTCTACGACACTTCTTTCTAAGAAAAATATAGGAAGATATAGATTATGAAAACAGTATCTTCGAATACAAAATTAACATGACTGAGGATTGGAAAATGTGAAGACATCTAGGTTATTTGCGATTAGACGAGCGTACTTCACGTTTCATATCCGATACTAAACACACCTTGCATTCGAAGAGACTAAACGTATGTTTATATATCAAATTATTTTAGCGAGACCTCTTTTCTTCTAACTTTACTAACACACGTGTGGACCGCTTTACCTGTGGAGAAATCTGCATGATTCTATCAGCTAGTAATCATAAAAAGGTGCAGTCGCCATATTTGCCCCATGCAATATAGTCTTTAAGATCAAACTTGAAAACCAAAGAGTGTTTTAAAAAAAGAAAATATATGTGACTAAAATATGACAAAATGGGATTCTTTTGGTAATGAATATGTTGCTCCGAAAAATTAACAATTGCGGTTCTGGATGATAATAGTTATTGCTGGGTCAAACTCATCTATTCACGTCGTGTTACGTTTCGACTAATGTCACATGGGAATAGTAATGTCTGCATTTATGTGCATCGTATAATGTTATAAATCCACATCTTCGCTCTTAGAGATAATCGTAAAGCGGACATAATTTCTATGCCGAAAATATTAAGATTCGCTGAGAGAAAGTACTGATCGGTATTGTTAACACAAATAAGGAATTTTAGTTTTTCTTTCAACAACATATTAAAATCTGCATCGTATAGTTGTTGCTAGTTTCTTAGTTTCCGAATTGGATATGAATCTGCGAACATGTTCTTGTCGAAAGTCTCATCTGGCTTCAGTCTATACTAGCAGATAGGAGGTACCTTGTGGATTTCCTTGCATTATTTTGTAGATTTTATTGATATCATTAAATGGTATAAATACGACCCCTTGACTACTTGTTATAAGTAACTACAAGGGAAAGACCTATTAAAAGTATTAAATGTAAATTGATGTCAGTCGGAATGGAAAACTTTCTAAGCTTTGATATTTTTATATATATTTTGAATAAAGTAAACGTTCCCAACAAAAGGCTGTAATAGGAGAACGAACAGATCTAAAAATATAATATGCATTAATTTCACATCACTTGTTGTAAATTGATGTCAGTCGGAATGGAAAACTTTCTAAGCTTTGACATTTTTATATATATTTTTAAAAAAGTAAACGTTCCCAACAAAAGGCTGTAATAGGAGAACGAGAAGATCTAAAAATATAATATGTATTAATTTCACATCACTTGCATAATACATTAACTTGCTTGATCTATTAAAACTCAAAGAGAAAGAAAGGAATTCATCAGAATGCGACAAATACATGTGCGCAAATATTTATTGGAATTATTTAGAAAAGAATATTTAAATCAATTAACAAAAACATAGTTTGTATCCAAATATCTACATAAATATACTGATGATACGTAAGTATATATCTCACTTCATAAGTATGTCAAACTACCCAGAAACGCTATCTCATGGTGAAATCGTATGACACACAGAAGTTTATCCTCCCGAACAAACGAGTAGCCTATTGCAAACCCCTCCCAATAAATTATTTAAGAAAAAAGCCTAGTCAGAGCAGAGCTAAACCTGTCAACGTATGATTAAAAAAAATTCACTTGCACAGCTAGGATGACCCAATGGAACACACATGGTCTAAACAGAACGTATATGAATATATATATATATATATATATATATATATATATATATATATATATATATATATATATATATATATATATATATATATATATATATATATATATATATATATATATATAGAGTGTCATGTATATCATCACATACAAGATCTAAAGCCATCAGTATATTAGGGAAACCAAGAAGCTACTATATGGTCAAGCTTCGCATATCTGACTGTTGCAGAATACTTTTCCCATGGCCATACGTTCTCCTGGCCATATTTTCAGTTTCCTAGCCATACAGTTCCCTGACAATACATTCAGTCCCCTCGCCATATGTTCAGTCCCCTGGTCATACATTCAGTCCCCTGACAATATTTTCAGTTTCCTAACCAAACATTCCGTGATATAATACTAGTTAGATCTGCCCACAACCAAAACTGGTTGAAAACAAGCGAATTAAAACAAGAATAATCCAAATGGGTACACACACAAATAAAATCATCATCTGTTCCCATCAGCCTTTGGATCAATTGTAAAATTCATCTTTATTCATTATCTCTCACCCATAAGTACAGTTGTTTTCTGTAATTCCTGCCGGTATTATTATTATTGGTATGGAAATTATTGTCATTCTCCAAAATACATCATCTGAGATTAATATTTCGTTAAGAAATAGGCTGTATTATTACCTTTCCTTTTGTCATTTTTATATCGGTATTAAAAACGAATTAGATGCAGCCAAGTAAGCCTTGTTTGTAAATTCAACGCATTCTAACGTTTGTATTGTGTGACGTGATTGCCTCTCGTTTATAATTACCTTGGAGAGAGACTCAATGAGAGTCGAAAACGACAGCTAAAACCTGGATTTGTACTGTTCGTTGTCTATACGAAAAACACACACACACACACACACACACACACACACACACACACACACACACACACACACACATACATACATACATACATACATACATACATACATACATACATACATACATACATATATATATATATATATATATATATATATATATATATATATATATATATATATATATATATATATATATATATATATATATATTTGTGTGCGCTATGTATTATATATGTTTCAGAACCAAACAACACTTTTTAAAATCTTATATAGATATAACGTTTCCATTGCTGAAAATGTCTTACATTTTATAAAAAAAAAAACTTTCCTTTATAGTCAATATATTAACAGAGTGTAAACTGGAAAAGTCCCCTTACATTTTGTATAATAAAGATATATGATACATTGTAAGTTCAAATTCTTCATTGGTTCAGTGCATACTGTCGGCTTCTTGCCATAACGTGACATATATGCATTATTTGTACAACTAGACTAGCAAACATACGAACAGTAACAACGTGGAAAAATTCGATCAATATCTATCAAGGATCGATGAACTATCTCCTTATTATTCCCGTTTTAATGAATACAAATTGGGCCAATGCTTTAATTATTCCTTACTAAATCTACACATCAAGATCTGATTTAGGCCTGCATGTATTTATCAATAACCGTTTTAATTTCCTTAAAGTGTGATTAATATGGTAACACCATGGCAAATAATTTTGCTAAAGTGTGATTAATATTATACCATCGGGACAATGAATGTCTCTGCTGACTCTGAGCAGTGCATACAAGAAAAAAGGGATCTTAGTCTTCGATCTGATTTAGATTAGAAAGTGTATTGCATGTACCGTTTCTATCTGTTTTCAAATCTTCCGAGCTCAATTTTAAGTTGATACAATAAACATCTAAGATTGGTCAGACGCCAGTATGCGTTTCTCAAACAGAAATAAAGTTAAATATTTTTCAAAATTAAAAACCCGCTTTTGAAACTTTGGTGGCATTACGTTTTGATGAGAATGCTAAGCCAGAAGACCAATCATAATGCATTTATTCTCTTCTGTCATATGTAATGCTTCGAAAGGGAATTACCAAATCAATAATTTTACTTTCCGAAATTGGTGGAAAAATATGTTGTTTTATTGGTATTCACTTCAGTACTCCAGTTTTCACAATAGTGTTTCAAGTTATTAAAGAAACTTTGTAATCCCTCATTTGATTTTGGAATCTGGACAGCATTAACGTTATTAACAAAATGAAAACTAGTAATGTATATCCTTGATATTGTGCCAGTAGTGTCATTCTTAAAAGAGGTACCTAAATCGTTGATAAATAGCTTTAACTGCACGAGCCAATATATCTCTATTTTATTAAAGAAGAAGCGGCTTCTACTTTCCAAAATTGTATGTTAAGCACGATATGTTTCCTAGATTGTAAATATACGCAAACATCGAACGAAATAAAACGTACACGACAATTGCATTTTTCACAGTAATTTTGGCTAATCTCAATATAAAAAAGTACCATAGGTGCTGGATTTGAATTAACACAGAGAACTACCGCAGACATGCAATTCATTATTGAACTGATATTAACATCAGAAATGTATATTGAACATTAATTAGTAAAACAATATACCTTAACACTGATATTTTTTAAATTAAATTATGAAACGTTAGGTTCAGTACAATGAGTGAGGATGGTACTTGCGATAGGATTTGTTTAAAAGATTTTTACTTTAAAGACCGTTTGATTTCATAGGGTTTGTTGACTTTTTGGGGCTTTCACCATGAGCATTATAACTATACCGAATGATTCTAAATAAATTGACATGCAGAATGTTTTGTACTTGGTGCACAATAAACGAACCACCAATTACTTGAAATTAATGCACATTTATCTTAGGATTGATATATGTTATGTTTAAAAAAAAATTTTCAGACAGGTCACACTCTCTCATCGGCACCATCATCTTTCACCAACATACTATTTCATTACATTTTTCAACATTCTGAGCCCACATTTATATTTTAGACTTCGTAACTAATGATCTACGTATCTAATATTTGGTACAGAAATGCATCCACCTAATATATTCTCAGTATAGTCTTGTCTTCATCGAGTACAAAGGGACTAGTTCGTCTGTTAAACACAAATAAACACACCATCCAAGGCAATCAAACTAAATGTCAGCGTACATTGACCAAGCCACATTAAATTAACTTTAGTGGTTTATACTTATTATGATGCCAACCCCAAACCATTAATGTTTTAAAGAAAGTATTGGCGGCTCCTGTACATGAAATATCTGAGAGAGATTTTCTATACCTGCCGTCGGAACGCCAGCTCCTGAAATTGAAACCATACATCACCCTTGTAATGCTGCATACTTAGGTTATTATATGCATGTGAAAGACTCTTGGCACGCATGGCATTTATCCTGAGCTACATATTTATGAACACATACTCATACACTTTACATGTCCCTATAATGTTATGAGAATATACTCATACAATTTACATGTCCCTATAATGGTATGAACACATACTCATACACTTTACATGTCTCTATAATGTTATGATAATATACTCCTACACTTTACATGTCCCTATAATGTTATGAGAAAATACTCATACAATTTACATGTCTCTATAATGGTATGAACATATACTCATACACTTTACATGTCCCTATAATGTTATGAGAATATACTCCTACACTTTACATGTCTCTATAATGTTATGAGAATATACTCATACAATTTACATGTCCCTATAATGTTATGAGCACATACTCATATACTTTACATGTCTCTATAATGTTATGAGCACATACTCATACACTTTACATGTCCCTATAATATTATGAGCACATACTCATACACTTTACATGTCTCTATAATGTTATGAGCACATATTCATACACTTTACATGTCCCTATAATGTTATGTTATGAGAATATACTCCTACACTTTACATGTCCCTATAATGTTATGAGAATATACTCCTACACTTTACATGTCTCTATAATGTTATGAGAATATACTCATACACTTTACATGTCTCTATAATGTTATGAGCACATACTCATACACTTTACATGTCCCTATAATATTATGAGCACATACTCCTACACTTTACATGTCCCTATAATGTTATGAGAATATACTCCTACACTTTACATGTCTCTATAATGTTATGAGAATATACTCATACACTTTACATGTCCCTATAATATTATGAGCACATACTCATACACTTTACATGTCCCTATAATATTATGAGCACATACTCATACACTTTACATGTCTCTATAATGTTCATAAAAACATGCACATACACTTTATATATGCCCATAATATTTATGAACACACAATCATACCTTTTACATGTCATGAGCTAAGCCCTGAAAAATCACAATGGGACAGTCAGCATTGGAAGGCGTAACATCACCAATCTCCGCTTTGCAGACGACATTGATGGGCTGGCAGGCAGTGAAGACGACCTAGCCACCTTAGTGAAGCGTGGTCGAAGGAGAACGTGTAGAACTTAGAGTGTCATGTGTATCATCACATGGTCTAATATCTTCCAGATGTGAAATGGAGATAAGCGACGAGAAGACAAAGCTGATGAGAAATAAAGGCAAAAAAATCTAAGCAAAGATTAAAGTTAGACGACAAGAACTAGAAACAGTGAACCATTTCATATATCTTGTTTTCATAATCACAGAAGAAGGATCAAGAGCATAATATTTGTCACGAGTAGCACAAGCAACGGCAGCTATATCAAAGCTAAGACCCATCTGGAGAGACAATAATATCTATCTGAAAACTAAATTCAGACCTTTGAGAGCACTAGCCATCTCAGTCGTTGTGTATTCATGTGAGGCCTGGGCTGTGACAGCAGAATTACAACGAAGACTCCAGGCACTTGAAATGAGATGCTACAGAACCATCCTTGTCATATATTAGATGGACCACATCACAAATGAAGAAGTGCGTAATACCATCAGGCACAAAGTAGGCCAATATGAAGACTTCCTCAGCATCGTCAAAAAGAGAATGTTGAAATGATATGACCTTGTCACTAGAGCAAACAGTCTATCCATAACAGTACTGCCGGGCAGCGTCCAGAGTGGCAGAAGGAGAGGTATACAGAGAAAAATGTGGACTGACAGCATCACAGAATGGACGATGAAAAGGTTTGCGGAGACACGGGCAATGGCACATGATCGAGACAACTGGAAGGAACTGGTCGTATGTTGAGCAACAAATTGCCTCGACAACCACACTAGGTCAAGAGACCGACGACGACGACGACGACGACGACGATGATGATGATGATGATGATGATGATGATGATGATGATGACGACAACAACTACTACTACTATGACGACGATGAAAATTCACGATGCCAGTTTGCATTGATCGGATGAAACAGATATGTCATTTAAAAAAGTAATGGTACAAGCTAGTCACGTGTTTGAGTAATGTCAACCAAAACGTTTTACCAAGCAGGTAAGTGATTAATATAGTAGTGGAGACAAATTAATTTTAAATTTCAAAATGGTTTTAAGAATGAGTACATTTAAGTTTAAAAGGCAAAAATAAAACTGGAATCTGATATAAAAATTACTTTTAGAGAAATCGTCAAAGTTCAAATGTCTGTTAAAATAGAATTTGACATGGGTGAATGATTTTCGCATAAAAATGTTAAAAAATAAGCTAATATGCTAGGAAAGATAAGCACCGATTACTTTCAAGAGTTTTGTTCTCTCTCTCTCTCTCTCTCTCTCTCTCTCTCTCTCTCTCTCTCTCTCTCTCTCTCTCTGTGAAAACATTTTGAACATTATAACTTTTCAAAACATTTGTGTATCTAAATTCATCACTACCTGACTAAATAATTTTGTACTGGCATTGGACTATTGAATATCCCACCAGATATGTTGCCCTTTTAATTTCATATATTGTACTTCTCTCCCAAATGACGGCCACTGATTGATGGGCATATGGAACCAAAACGTTACGTGAATTTAGTTTGCAGAAAAAGGCTAGTGCCGATATCGATTGTACAAACAGACTAGAAATGTCGTACTTAAGTCTTCCCTCATAATATTTACAGATGAATATATGACCGACAGAAAATACATTTATGTATAATTTCAAATAATAATAATAATAATAATAATAATAATAATAATAATAATAATGATACTACTACTACTACTACTACTACTACTACTACTAACAATAATCTCGTTTTGCGTGTGTGCGTATTCGTGTATATATGTTCTAGTTTGTGCGCGAGTGAGGGTGTGAGGGCATTTGGTCTATGATAGAAAATTTTCCATATTTTTTAAAATACCCACCCATACCCACCCAGGTTCCGCTTTAGATAGACATAAACGCACTGACCTTATAGTAGGTCAGTTGAACATATGCTATATTTAGCCATAGAAACAGACATCCAGCTGTGTAGAGCGCTGATGCATATATGCCTTCTTCAAGTTACAAATTACATCTAGCGTTGATTCTCGCTTGTCAGAGTTCAGCCGTAATCAATAATCAATCGAATGTCGTCTCTCACCCGTTCTGTGCCCGTAAATCGTCCATCGTCTGAAGCTCTGCGTCCTCAGTATTCAATAAAATTTTTAGCTATAACTTTAGAACGCTATTTATTTTAGCAAATTGGAGTTCAAAGCCCTTAATTGCAATAGCTCAGGTGTTTTATACACACACACACACACACACTATATATATATATATATATATATATATATATATATATATATATATATATATATATATATATCTATATATATATATATATATATATGGGTGTGGGTGTTCAACGAAAATACCTTAATCTCACGAGTTATGTGTAAATACTGAAACACGTTTTCACTAATTGCAAATCCACTATTGAAAATATTATATTGTTCTGTTATTTTAAAACTAATTTCGATTAGAATTTCTTCTATCCTCTCAAAGATCGTATTAATTTATGTTAATTATAGACTTAGAATAGATAGAAACATATATTACGGTAAATTGTCTCATTCTGTCGCAATTAAATTAACGTTATAATCGAGTGAGACATATTGCCCTTTAAGTCAGAATTCGACAGAATCAATCAAGTCAGCCCCGAAGTTGTATGCAAGATTTAGGTCCATAAATCTTTAGAAGTTTCTGACTTCAATCGCTGATTACAATTGAACCCTCTGTCCAAATTTATGAAAAATGAAACGATGCTTCTTATTAACGCATTTCTAAGCAACCATTGAAAATTTTACTCTGAAACAAAAACTGATCAGCGTCGTAGCGTTGTCAAATTAAACAGCCAGCAGTTTGTAACACCTTTGAAGAATGTTTGAATTTTGCAGAAGAAAACCAAAATCAAGTTTTTGCCTCAAAGTATTACTTTTATATTCGCCTATATGGAGCTTGATCTACGTGCTCTTACCTTTAAGCATAACTTAATATTATTACTTTTGAATGTCTTTTCAAGTGCAGTTGTTTAACGTCGTTGAATGTATGTATTTGAGACTTTGCATTAGATGCATATTTCTTCTTTTCCGAAAAACGTCATTACCCAGTAAAATATTGTTACATTGGTTCATGTGTGTGTGTGTGTGTGTGTGTGTGTGTGTGTGTGTGTGTGTGTGTTTTTAAAAGCAATAACATCAAGAAACGAAGAACAATTATACAGAACTCTGATAATGCGAACAAATTGTTTCCGTCAGCTGAAATACTATTTTGCTGTTTAAATCTTATATTTTATTGATAATTTTGTATGTCTAAGTCATTTGATTTGTTTTCATTAGAACTAGTTTGCCTATTGAGGCAAATTTTATGTTAGTACGATAACATAATGGAATGACATTTCTTTGAGTTCTGAAAGCTTTGCCATGTTGAAGTTCTTTCAGCCAATTGGGACATAATCTGACTCGCTTGGTTGAGCGAATTAGTGTGGCATTTTCAAATTGCACGCAGTGAAACTTCCTGTTTTCATATTTTGTTGCTGGTACGTGCAACTGTATAGAGTACTAATTGTCTGCATGCAGTATCATTGTATAGATTAGTTGTTAGAAAGCGGTTGTTTTCGCGACTGCAATCCTTCAGGCGTAGAGGAATGCAATGGTTGTTAACTTTCTTCTTTCTTCTTTACTTTCTATCCCGTGTTACTATTTTTTATTGCAGATATATGTAGGTATGAATGCTTATGATGTAATTCCATTTAGTCGTTTGTTAAATTTTATATTGAGCTATGTCTAGTGTATGCATACACAAAATATAACGTGATGTATGAACTAATACACACAAGAGTGTATGTTTCGGGTATTATCCAGTTCAATTTATTTTACGATCTAGTTGATTCCGATAATGATGGTGAAGCCATTGGTTCATACGCATTTTTAGATAGTGTATCGTCATGTTTCATATTGTTCGTATGAATAACAAGGCGTTACAACTTCACACCTGTTGACGGAATGTATGTTCTCACATATTAATATATTCGTGTGTTTTTTAGTTACAATTTCATAGATTCGTGATTCTTTTATGTGATCATCATAGCTTCATAATTTCGTGACGTGAGCAAAGTCTCACAATTACTTTAAATAATCATAACAGTACGTCAATGTAAACATAACAATTAATGTTTTCGCAACGGTGGTAGGTTCGTCAATACCGAAAGGTGGTGGAGCCGTGAATAACGAAAGTTAATTTTACGATGGAACTGAAATTTAGAATTATTGGTAGTACATTGATACCTTTGGTGAAGCTTCGAAAGACTTTAGCAGACACAATGCAATCCATGTTTACATTGAATATGCACCTGCGTAAAATCTCTGATACACCACAAATGCTTCTACTGCTCCAGCATATTCATTTAGTTGCAATTTGTTGGGATTCATAGAAGGTAACTCGGTGAAAGAGTTAATTTGTGTCTTTGTATAAATAGCTGAACACTGCAGAATAATATTTTTGGGAAAATTGAGAGAAATTCCTCTTAAAATAGTTATACTTTTACAAATCTTTGAATATTGGTTATAAATTGTACATTATAACAGCTAGAAATATGCAACAAATTGGGCAATACATTTCAAGTCCACTATTTAAAATAAAACCAAATAAAATTTAAAGAGTAGTAAGACGTGATAAAACATTTCGAAACACTTGGTTGCAGACACGCATGACTTAATTTCGAAACAATTGGTTGCAGTCATGCATGAGTTCATTTCAAAACACTTGGCTGCAGACACGCATGACTTTAACAAAGTGTAAATAATGCTAATCTGACACTACAAATCATAAAGCAATACTTGACAGATATATTTCTTCAAAATTTGGAATTTTAGCCTTGAATGTTTTTTTTAGAGCAACACTTTATTCGTCTTGCAAACTGTTTTTCATAAGAATAATTTCTTACTGTCCTAATGCTAGTACTAACTGAATTACGAACCTCATTTCCTAATACAATCGATATGTGGAGTGTGGCACAAGAGTTATCTTATAAAAATAAAACAATATTTTTGTAATGTTTAAAGAGGACAAACTTTCTTTTAAAATCTCATTGTTACAAGGAATATAGATATTATTGGACACATGCAAATTTGACAAAATTTATTGATTATACAAAATGTAAGCAATTTTATTTTCAATATTACAATAACAAAAGTCTTCTACATGATGTTTGTTAATTACTTCATTTCTAGCAAAACAACTGCTTCAGTTCTGATTTTGATTCGTGCTTTTGCATTTACATATACACTGTGTGATTTAAAAATACTGATTTCTAATATTTAACATGCTTCTGCCATTCCTTCACCATGGTACTAATTAATCTTGTGTATTTATAAGTTTGCCTAATTCTTATTTGGTATTACCCAAATTAAGATTCTTCGTCAAATATGTTAAAAATACTATTATAATTAAAATGTATTATATATACAAACTAATATGTATTGGTAAATGTGGAACGTGTGGGGCACCTTCTACATTCATCACTGTGCGTTTGGCATGTTATTCAAATAACAATAATTAGTGTTCGCTGAAACTAATTACAGTGAGTATTTATTTAATCCAGGTTTAAGTGCTAGATCGAAATTTATGTGGGGAACCTTCTATATTCATCACTGGGCATTCAGCATATTATTCAAATAACAATACTTAGTGTATACGTACACTAATTCCATTGAGTATTTATTTAATTCAGGTTTTAGTACTATATCGAAATTTATTTAGCCATGAGTATTATAACTGAATGTGTAAGAGTCAGACTTACTTTCTGTAATACACATTGTAAATAAGTATGTCATTTTCAAAATGAGTCGTTATATATTCACTAAACCCAAACACGCTCGGCCTATCATTTAACACTGTCGTAATCAACGTTTTAAGTATCACATTCCGAAAAGTGAGTAATTCCGATCTCGTATAGGCGAGAGTTATAACCAAACGTCACTAGTTATGTCCCCTTGTGATAATCGATGCGAAGACCTTTATCTGTAAGTAGGTTGTATTAAACTAGACCTTGTTCTCGTCAGAATCATCCACACCATGTTTGAAACAGCCTGTTGTGAAAAGATATCCCTAGATCTTGTGTGGCTCGAAATAACCAATGTTAGAAATTAGATTTGATTCTCATTACTAGACAGAGTAAAAAGAATCTTACGTAATCTTCAAGAACAAGGCTTTTGCTGATATCTCACTAGATCTCTTTGGACGCTACCGATGGCAGATGCAGTTGGCAAAACTATAACGTCCTCCTCTACAAAACAAAAGCCATACGAACCACCGGGTCTTCTTTATGAATGAATGATATATCATTTTCCAAAGCATGAATTCAAACCTTGAACACAAGTTAAATGTGACGCCGCCGCAATCTAATATACCATACCACTGAATATATCTCTTTTCGAACAAGCAGTGAAAAAGCTTAAGAACAGCTAAAACAATTTTGTAATGAAAGAGACGCATGGGTTTCAACACCTTATCCGTTTGACCACATATGATGAAAGGTTAGACAGTCACCACAACGGCGAAAGGATTTTTACCTTAAAACTCTAATATCATGACTTAAAACATGTTCGTAGGAAGTTAAAACTTTACGTGTATTCACGTTCCATTCTCGATTTAGCCAACTAAATCGTAAATCATCAAATTAAAGTCTCAGAATAAAAAGCAGTATTATATGCAAATATAAAGTCTGTAATAATGGCTATCTAGCATATTCGCTGTTGGTGGGTTCAAAACGTTGCTTATTTACAGTGCATTTCCGAGCTATATATATTTCCTTCGTTTTCTGGTCCATTTCTCATAGGGATATACCTCTCCTTCATTATAATGCAGTTCTCAACGGGATATACATAGCCTTCATTATAGTTTAGTTTTTCACAAATATAGGCCTATGCTTCGTTATCGTATGATTTTCTGAGGGATATAACCTCTCATTCATAACAGTCATGTTATCAAAGGATATAACTTTCCTGCATTATAGTCCAGATATCACACGGATAAGCATCTCCTTCTTTGTGGTTCAGCTCTCACAGGGACATATCTCTCTTTCATTATAGTCCACTTCTCACACGCTTCTGTCTCTCCTTTATTATATCCAGTTCTCATCCTTCTTCTTCATTATAGTCTAGTTCTCACTGGTATATTCCTCTCCTTCGTTATAGTTCAGTTCTCACAGGGACATACCTCTGCTTTTATATAGTCCAGTTCTCACCGTGTCTCTCGTTCATTATAGCCCGCTTCACATAGGGTTAAACCTCTCTTTCATTATAGTTCAACGGGGATATGTCTCTCCCTTCATTATAGTTTAATTCTCACAGGGAATCTCTCCTTCTCTGCCTCAACAAATATATTGGTCGGTCATGCCACGGGACACTAACTTAGTATTATATTAGCTCTACACTCCACTACATCGCTATTCCTTTATAACGATTCTACAAGTATCCTTATATTTTGTTAAAAAAATTAAAACGTATTGATTCAATTTGTTTTTGGACTTAATAGTATAATTATAATGAAAATCTGCGATGAAAGTGCAACCTCTGCATTGATCGGAAGGTTTACTCATCAACGGTATGCACCATCTTCTTTATGTTGTGTTTTATATCTGTAATTCAGGAATGAAACAAACGTTTACTGATACATTCTATATGCATTGAAAATGTAATAATGTTACTGTTTTTATATTTTTCTCCTTATCAAATTTTGCATGTAAAAGAAAGTCAAAAGTCAGAGTTGGGGATCTTTTTGATTCGATTTGACATCAGTTTGTACATTTATTTTCAACGAGCGATGTCTTAATTCGTCTATTAAGTGGTATAGATTAGAATATCAAAGAAAGTTGCGGCTTAATGTGTTTAATTAACTGAATAGTTTATAGTTTCAGGTTTATTTTGTAATACATTTATTATATTTCCATCTGCTACGCTTCATACATAGATGTTTAAACTTTAATTGGCAGAGAAACACCATATCCCGCGGGGTGCGACTCAGAAACATTGTATCCTGAGGGGTACTGTAGACAAGCGTGTGGATGCATTGGTATCATGATCATTTGCAGCGTTGATCAAAGCTTAAATACATGCATCGGGTTAGTGATTCTTACTGTACAATACGCCTTGTGTCTACAACTCGCTTTCTCTTGTTGAGATCAATAAGCACCGGAGCGGATTCCATATACAGTCTACAGCATTCAAGTGATTGTAACACTTTGATAGCAAGTTTCCTCTCAGCGTGTGCAGAAGAGGTTCTGTGGTGTACGTTAAACTTGATAGCGGGAGTGCAATATTTTACGTGGACTTAAGGAAGTGTCTGTTTGAAACAAATATAGATGATTCCTTATTAGTTATATTCTAGGCTTTTTAGAATAGGTAAGTGATATTTTTTTCTCTGTAATACTCATACATACTACAAATTACATACATACATACATACATACATACATACATACATACATACATACATACATACATACATACATACATACATACTTCATGCAGACCGTTTACAATTTAAATAAATGACAGCTACAGTAATACAGATCCAGGAATTTAATTGAATTTTATTTTGCTATACAATGTCCCGATTCAAAATGGCACTATATTTAACGGACAAAGTATACAAATAGAAATTCTTTTTATAAAAGGCATCTATTTAGCAGAAATATATTTCGCTTGTATATGTTCCATTGTTCATATAGATTTTTACATATGCTGATGTGTACATGTGTCAACAATAATATTTTTCAAATACAAGAATTCCCTCACAGTTATTTCAAGACGTACATCGTCATTAGCTCATATATTATATTATTTAAAAAAAAAAAAAATCACATGCTGATTCCATATTTTTATGAGACTCAAAATGTTTTAGAAACCGGTTATAATGAGTAACGATCCCAAAAAAGCATCTTCCATTTACTCGCTACTTAATGACTTATTGTGGAGGTGCAAGCGCTTGATTCCATACCAAACAAGGGTTGGTACAAATCAGATTTTCTTTTTATTTTTCAGATTACATTAGAAACGAAACGTTTATGTTTCTCAGAACTTATTCTTTCCACCAAAATCAATTTTTAGTACAGCACTCAGATTGTTACATTAACATTAAACACAGCTGCAAATGAAACTACTTTTAATCTCACTAGCTTACGCCGATGAAATGTAAAATTTGCGTTTTGACCGGGTATTATTCAAGTTGAATCCGAATGAATATTCGAGGTACTATATAGCTTTCTTGAAATAAATTGGAATGGTGAAGCTAAGACCAATACAATTTCCTGATGTGAATCAGTCAAATTAGGCAGTCAAGTATCGTATATATTATGTTGTATTTCTCCAATATACCGTGGAATTTAGCCCTGGAGAATTTCAATTGTTGAAGAGGCAAAATGTATTGAATTTTCAAAATCATTTAAAACAAATGGGTTGTGTTGGTTACTTTTACAACTTAAAATTCTAACAATATTGACAAATCTGTCGACTATGTATACATAAAATGACCGGAGCTCCGAATCTTATTATTATTTGGAATCGTAATGTATGCGTTGTAAAAAGAATGTGTTCCTTAATGTAGAGACAATGAAAACATAATGAATTAGACAATGACACAAATAGGACATTGTACGAGTGATAATTTCAAATAAATTTCATTTTAAATGAATTATGTACTTTACATATTTGGCTCTCCTTGTTCTTTCTCATGACTTCTGATAGTTTTCTAATTGAGGTATACAGTTCCGTTTAAAATCCACGTATATAAATTATTCTATTTATCAGATGATAAAACTATTGCTATTCATCAATATGTTCACATGCCGAGCAGACGACTTTATTAAAGGCCATTTAGTATTAAAAGACGTTGATATCATACTTTAACAAGGCATAATCTGTATAATCGAAAAAGAAGTTTGGCTTTATTACTGACGTCATTAAACCAATGATAATAGTAGAACATTGTCGAACAGGCTGATTAGATATCATATGGAAATTAGAGTTCTATATTTAGAAAGCCATTACAAATAACAAGAAGCTAATATCTTGCTCACCTAGCTCACATAACTTTAATGTTGTCCATTGCATTAGTAAGTTAATACAGTATTGTATGAACACAACCGTGGTAAACTATCTCTTCAGTGGGATATTATGTCCATTTCACTAGTATGTTTATACTGTATTATCAGAACATAACCGTGGTAAACTATCTCTTCAATGTGATATCATATTGTAATAAATTTGGAGTAAGTGTTTGTGAATTTGAACCATGCTTGGGTCGTTAGTAGTGAATTTGGGTACAAGCCGAATGAGTATTAAAATTCCGCGGTGTATAAAAGTGATGTGATTGAAATGGCAGTATTTATGGGGGGAATATAATGGAATCAATAAGTTGGAATTTGGTAGGTACCGTTTATGTGTCCATAGTGGAAAATGGGCGTATGTATATGAGCGTGATACGCCGGAAATTCTGTGGATTGACTGGCCTAGGGTCGCGCAGTTAAATATTTCCCAGTTAGTAAGGGAATACTAGTGGAATTTCTATGGCATGACGGGCTTGCGGTACGGAAATAGGATGATAATGAAGAAAAACCATGCTAAAGTGCGGTTAATGGACTCTTGGGCAAGTTGTCTCCTCTGGGTCGCCCATTGATTACAGCAAAGATTAATAATTATAGCAGACACGGCTTTCTTTCCATTTTACAACTCAAGTTGTATGGAAGTCTTTGGAAATTTGGGGAAAACATATGACTTCCAGCGTGACTCGCGCCAGGGTTTTGACACCACTCGGTCAAGTGAATACCCCTGTGCGTGTAACAATATTGTCCATTTCACTAGGATGTTTATACTGTATTGGCAGAACATAACCGTGTTAAACAATCTCATCAATGTGATATCATATTGTCCATTTCACTAGTATGTTTATACTGTATTGTAAGAACACATGCATGGTAAACTATCTCCTCAGTTTGATATCATGTTGATTTTATCTCTTATACTATGTCATAAGAAATAGTATGTCTGCAAATAACGATATAATTTTCTTGATCATATTCAGTCATCCAAGATATGACTAACATGCACACATTTACCATGTTGTCTAGAAATGGATGAGAAATATAGACAACTTCAACGAATCATAAGCTAAGAGCGTCCATTATATCTGCAGATCCCACTAATTAATGTAGTGATGTCCGACATGCGGCCTGCGGGCTGAGATTAAATAGCCCGCCACAGCTCGAAACATTTTGTGTGCATTTATGTTTAAAACATCCATGGCCTAGTTTCAAAGTACATTTTCTTAAACAGTTAAACAATTGTGAATAATATTTATAGTCGTTCAAGAATATTTTGTATTGGCCCATGTTTTCAAAAAGGTTGGACGGCAGTGGATTAAAGAGCCTGTCTACGACAGTGATGCTCAAATTCGTCGAACATCATGACAATACAAGACTTCAATATAAGTATATAAGACTACAATACAAAACTATAAGACTACAATACAAAACTATAAGACTACAATACAAGAATATAAGACTGTAATATAAGACTATAAGACTACAATATAACACTACAATACAATTCTACAATATAAGACTGTAAGACTACAATACAAGACTATAAGACTATAATATAAGACTACAATATAAGACTATAAGACTACAATATAAGCATATAAGACTACAATATAAGACTACAATACAATACTATAATATAAGACTATAATATAAGACTTCAATATAAGACAATAATATAAGACTATAAGACTACACTACAAGACTACAATATAAGACTACAATATAAGACTGCAATATAATACTACAATGTAAGAATATAAGACTACAATATAAGACTATAATATAAGACTATAAGACTACAATACAAGACAATAAGACTACGACACAAGACTGTAAGACTACAATACAAGAATATAAGACAAAAAGATAAGACCACAGTTTAAGACGAAAACACAAAGACTATAAGACTACAATGTAACAATATAAGACTATAGGACTACAGTACTAGAGTACAATATAAGACTACAAAGAACGACTATGCGACTACAATATAAGACAATATCAGACAAGCAAGACCACTATCTACAATACTAGACTACAATATAAGACTACAATATAAGAATGAAAGACTATAATATAAGACTATAACACCAAAGAATAAGACTACAATTTAAAAATAATACCATACAATTGCACCGGAACACTTTAAGACTATAGGAATACAATACAAAACTAACATATTTGGCTATAAAATAAGCCTACAATACCAGACTATATGATAAGCCTATGATACTAGAGGATAAGGCTACAATGTAAGGCTAAAACACAAGACTATACGAATACAATATAACAATATAAGACTATAGGACTACAATACAAGACTACAAAATAAGAATGTAAGACTACTATACAAGACTATTAGACTACAATACAATACTAAAATATAAGACTATAACACTACAAGACTATGACTACACTACAAGACTACAAAATAAGAATGTAAGACTACAATACAAGACTATACGACTAAATAAAAGACTATAAGACTGCAATACAAGACTACAATATATGCATGTAAGACTACAATACAACACTACAATATAAGAATATAAGACTACAATATAAGACTACAATATAAGACTATAATATAAGACTATAAGACTACAATATAAGACTATAAGACGACAATACAAGACTACAATATAAGAATGTAAGACTACAATAGAAGACTACAATATAAGACTATAAGACTACAATACAAGACTACAATATAAGATTATAAGACTACAATATAAGACTATAAGACCACAATACAAGACTACAATATAAGAATGTAAGACTGCAATACAAGACTACAATATAAGACTATAAGACTACAATAAAAGACTACAATCAAAGACTATAAGACTACAATATAAGAATATAAGACTATAATATAAACATATACGACTACAATACAAGATTACAATATAATACTATAAGACTAGAATATAAGACTATAGGACTATTATACAAGACTACAATATAAGACTATAAGACTACAATATAAGACTATAAGATTACAATATAAGACTACAATATAAGACTACAATACAAGACTACAATATAAGAATGTAAGACTACAATACTAGACAATAAGACTACAATATAAGACTAGAAGACTACAATACAAGACTACAATATTTGACTATAATATATGCCTACAATACCTGACTACAATAAAAGAATATAAGACTAAAAGATAAGACTACAATTTAAGACTAAAACACAATACTATACGACCTCACTATAACAATACAAGACTATAGGACTACAGTACAAGGGTACAATATAAGACTACAAAAAACGACTATACGAGTACAAGATAAGACAATATAAGAAAAGCAAGACCACTATCTGACCAGTAGATGCCTTTTAGTAACATGGTCAGTCAATCAGATGCAATGTAACATCATTAACATGCGTGCATTTAACTTGTAATCATATTCAAGCATTATTTTCATTATGTATGCCTACTTGCCAAGTTTGATCAAAATCTAGTCACAGTCTCTTCAGTGGTAAATAAAACTTAGCGATTCAGATGCAAGACCACTATAAAACTATGCACAAATCTCTCACATAATAAAAGAAGTCACAACACCGTGATGAAGGTGTTAACAACTTAAATTACTGAGATAAAGTTCACCTCCATACTATATCGGATCTCGTTCATTATCAATGTTTTCAAGATCCTAATAATATATGGATATCGTTTAGTTTTCATAACACTTTGATCAGAAATCCAGCTACACGTTTGGTAGCAAGCTCAGCATATCAGATGCAAGATACCTTATCCGTAATTATCAACGATCTTGACGCTTTACACTCATATTCCAAGTTTAATCGAAATCGGAACACATCTATGGATTTACAGAGTGGTAACAAGTTCAGCTAATGAGAACCAAGATTACCTCATTAACCTGTGTAGTTCCATTTCAGTATGCAGCCTCTTTAAGATTGTGATAATATCAACCAATTTCACGTTTGATCAAAATCGTATCAGAAATATGGCTCCAGTGCGTTAACAGGCTCATTCAACTATGCACAAGATTTCCCCATAAGTATGCGTGAGTCTCACTGTGGAACCATGTTAGGTCCTGGAGAAAAAAGTTATTGTTTCAAGCTAGATATGAAGTTTTGCTTCAAAGAGTTGCCAATTAACTCAGACAATCAGATGCAAGATCACAGGGTTAGTTTTATTTGGGCCTCCATCTGCATCCGATTCATAGAAGATCTTGACAACATCATATATTCAATAATAAAGCCAAATCGGATCAGAAATGATGCCTCCATAGTGGTAACAAACTCAGCCAGTCAGGTGCAAAATAGCTTCGTTAGTGTCCTCATATTATCGAAATCGTCAGTGATATTTTGGATATAAACATATACTCCTAGTTTAATCAAAATCATATCAGAAATCTGGCATCCAGACTGGAAGCAAGCTGGGGCAATCAGATGCAATATCGTCTCATTTGCAAGCATGGATCTCAGTCATTATCGATGCTTGCCCGATATTTTATTGATATAAGCATTTATTCAGTATCTGATCAAAATCGGATAGCAAATACGATCTTCAGAGTGGTAACCTGATTAGCCAATCCAAAGCAATATAACTTTGTTAATACGAGTGAATCTCGCTCATTATCTAACTTGTCTGAGACAGACAAACTGATGAACAGACCAAAACGAGAACCTGTCCATGATCAGTAATGCATGCTATATACTTACTGACACTTGCTTGATACATATAGACGAAAGTGGTGATAAGCCGTCATGTGAGTATTTGGACATTTTTAGCACTTTAGAGTGTGCCGATGAAGTTCATATAGCCATATTATTATAAAGAGGAGTACATTCATGATGCATCAGATCACATGATACAGTACTCTCTCCGGTGGTGACAGTGATTGTTTCCCCAACATTTAAGCTTTGTTTAAATGTTCGATCGCCTACTGGTTAGGTGAAAGAGCGGGGAGGGGGAAAAACAAGGAGAAGAGAAAGAGTTAGTTACAGTAGTAATTATTATACATATGATGTACATGTGACCTATTCTGCAGAACTGTTGAAACTGGTTGTATGTTATAACATGGGTCATGGTGTCTGCAGATGTTCATTTGTAACATTTTAATTTCTTTTGCTATTTTTGTAAAAGAAGTCATAGGTTTATACGCATAAAGCACTCAGTTAAACCAGATTATTTAACTTTTAAAAAAATGTAAATTACCTTGCAGTGTAAATACTTCTACCGGTCTGCTGTCTCTGACTCTTTCCATTATTTTGTCATGTCCATTATATAAAGACAAAAATGCAATACTCGCATGATTCAAAATTACTTGCATATTAATTATAAATGCATTTTAATTGTAAGAATGCTTAGTTATACTTTACCATTCGGTGAATGAAACAAACACTAAATTCCGGTACATTTTTAATATCTAATGATCCAGTTACCATGGCAATTCCGGGGCATACGACAGTATGAAGCTGTTAACTTCTATTTCCAGGACTAAATGCAGTGCATGATATTTACATATACTTTGTGAGCGGAACTCCATCAGATATATTGTGCGTTCAATAGTGGTGTTTGTTTCTGCAGATCAAAAATATATATGGAAAACAAGATAAACATATTTTTAAAAATTAAAAATTATCCAATAATGAAAATTTCTTATGCCCATTTGCTGATTCCGCTGAAATTTTATAAATATAATTTTCTGATGAAGATGAATAGATTTTCTGGAAACATTCATTATTTTACGTGATCTGGAACGACGTTGTGGGACAAGTGCTGCAATGTGTCTTAGAGGGTACCGGAAATCTAGTTTAATACAAATTGGTTTATTTGTCACGGATTGTCTGTACGTTGTTACAGACAACAACTAACTAGAATCAAACACAGTTAAAAAAAAGTCCATGATAGAAAATTTGAAAAGAGTTTATTCAAGATCATATTGAAATGGAGATACCGTCATCGTTAAGACTACTTGTAATAGTTGTCACATAATGTAGCACATGCAGGCTATTGAAAAATTAGGAGAAAACATGTAATAAATGAATATAATAATTAGGAGACCATTATCCCTCAATGTCTTTATTCAGATAAATACAAATAGTGTTTAAATAATTACCGCCACCCCCACCCCCACTCCCTAATAGAGTATGAGTGTGAAAAATAGTGAGTCTAATCTATCTTAGTTTGATTTTATAGTCCTGAACTAGTTACAATCATTTGTGTTGTCTTTTCACTACTTTACAGAATTTACAGTGAATAAGAGGTTCCGTAGGAGGTTATTCCCAGTGGGTACAGAAGACCCGAAGACAGTCGTAAATTGCTGTGGAGGATTTTATTCAGTATTGTATGGACGACACGAACACGGTCGAACGCTACCGCTGTCGTAATTTTTACTTCAAGACAGGAGCAAGATAGGAAATCAAACCTTGGAGAATATATAAACTGATTTCCGCGCTGAGCTTTCAATGAAATAAAAGTGATTTCCGCGCTGAGCCAATAGGGATATTAAAAAAAAAAAACACCAGTGATTTACATGCTGAGAAAAGAAGTGTCTGCTAAGGATTACTACATCATTTTCTTTTCTTCAGATTGTTTCCTTTTGGCTTGTAGGATTGTGGGATTATAATACATTATGTGATTCCTGGAGGAGCTTTGCAGCTGACGCTCATATTCACATTAGCACAAAAATAGTAGAATGAATTGGCTCTACAAAACAATGGATTTTTCACATACAAATCACGATTCCGCAATTTCTGGAAAATAAAGGTATGTATTTATCATTTATTTTGATATATAACTTACATAAAGCAAATCGTGAATCATGGTATCAAACCCTGAACATTGCCGCCCATCCATATGAGGGTTAACTGATGATCAACCAAGATTTGTTCAGTTCCCTGTCTGTCTGTATGGTACACAATTTCATTGCAATCTTATGTTTTTTGTCCCCATCCCATCAGTTCTCATTCATAACGGGAAATAATACGTAGAAAGCAGGAGTAAGAGAGAATGTGATGGTGTGTATGATGATAACCATGAAATTGAACTTAACCAAGCAACCACCTACAAGAATATAGTTCGTGGTATGTGTTTATTGTCTTGGAATGTATATACAGTGTTTATATAATCAATGATACAATGATACAAAGTTGCATACTCTGTCGACATTATAAGGCAAATTTCTTGATTACGTGGTACACATTCTCTTATATATCTAATGTTTTGCTGTTCTTGTGTCTTAAAATTATTATGATGATCTAAACATTTATGAATTAGGTATGAAAGGCGCCTCTCTCTTCTCTCTCTCTCTCTCTCTCTCTCTCTCTCTCTCTCTCTCTCTCTCTCTCTCTCTCTCTCTCTCTCTCTCTCTCTCTTCTTACATGCAACCAATGAATAAAGAGAATAGAGGACTTTCGCTTCTTACATGCCACTAATGAATAAGGGTAAAAGGTAAGTCCAAACAACCAAAGAATCAGAGAGAGAGAGAGAGAGAGAGACAGAGAGACAGAGAGAGACAGAGACAGAGAGAGAGAGAGAGACAGAGAGAGACAGACAGACAAAGACAGAGAGACAGACAGACAGACAGAGACTGACAGAGATAGAGAGAGACAGAGAGAGAGACAAAGACAGAGAGAGTCAGACAGACAAAGACAGTGTGTGTGTGTGTGTGTGTGTGTGTGTGTGTGTGTGTGTGTGTGTGTGTGTTATGGTATGTAGTGCTATTATTAAAACAGAATAATGACTTAGGTTAAGTGTAAATATATAAAAGTAGTTTAAATACCTCTTGTTGGGTCATCATTTATCTTACTTTCTATTCCTCATCTATTTCCATGCCACAATGTGCTTATGTGAATGGCGTTGCTAACCATGTGTTTATAGTGCTCTACTTTCTTCATTAAAAACTGCCCTCATGTTTAAACCATAAGTGTATATTATACTGAATTAATCAATGTGAAAATAGAAACTCAAAATGAAAATAAATTTATCAACAGCCACTTAAAGAATAGAACTACACTGTGTAGCGGACACACTCGTCAGAAATGTGAGGAGATCATTCACTTTGTCAATGCACAACTGACTGAAGTAAACCTGATTTCCGATCAAAGGGCAAAGATATGTATTTGTATGTGATATAAATACAATATATGTATAATATTTACGCTGTATAAATGATATACCCCTCGTTGTATAATTTCTGTTAATAGGAGAGTCGGCTAGCCTCGTTTCCTTTAATAAAGAATGTACATATCTCGTGGTATATCATTGACAGCAATGAAAGAGTCCTGCTCCTTTATTCATATGAACAAATACCACCAAAACTCGTTATGGTATTTATCGCCCATCATGATGATCCAGCAAGCAGCAAGAAACATGGTTTGTTTACAATGTTGCTTACAATGTTGCTTCTAGATGAGCGTGCCAATCTTGGACATTTTTCAAATATCTGATTATTTTTACACTTTCGCGAACATATAATTTTATTATACAACTATAAGCGGTACACAGCCGCAAATAATTATTTTCTGAAAATTGGATGCGGACATCTGTTGTATCTACAAGTATTTTCCGTTTCCATATCACTCAGTTACCACACTAACCACAAAACAAACTAAAATAACAAGGTGACGTTACATGAGCGCACCCCTATACTTGAAAAGCGTCAACTTTAGTTATAATATTAGTGGTATCTTTAAAAAAAATTGCCATAAAATTTACAAACAACTAAAGGCTAATATTCTTTCCGGTGACGTTTAAAGACATACTAGTCTTCTCACCAGTTGTCACGTGCATTTCTTAGACCGTCTTTGAGTTCCATACATAGCTACATAGTTATTATTGCATTATGCTGTAAAATAATCTGAGGTTAATGCAACATCAGAAACACGACGACTATGCAGTGATTGTATTCAGCTCCATGCAAGTCAGATATATTATATGTTAGAAACAGAAGCGGCCTGCAGGTTTATGTAAGCACGTGGTTCAATGTCGCGAAGACGTCTTGGTAATAATACCATCTGCAATCGCTTGTAAGACGATTTCATCCGCAAACAACATCGACCATGATAGCCCGCATATCAGGGTCTATGTTGTTTGTTCTACTGATTAACCGAGCCAAATGGCATAAACCCAGATCTGCCATCACATCATACGACGGCAAAATCTGGGTCTGTGAAGTTTGCAGTTGTATTCCACTTATATGGTATCATACTGGGTTTATTTACCCGTTTTCAGGCTTTCTGGAAGATGATGCAGGCTGGAGCATCAGCTAGTCCCCACCTTCTAAACCGTTCCAAAAAACTTACATCGGAATGAAAAATATTCTTTGCTGTACGTGTAGTGATGATAAATGGCTTGTTATGTTGTTTTAAGGCCCAGAAGCACAAGTAATAATGACAGATACAGACTTTTGCCACCCTATTTATTATGTCAAGTGGATACAGATTCCCCATTTGATATTTATAGTCTACAATTTATTCCATCAATTTGTGGACTAGTTAACTTCAGGTATTATAATTAATCACAGATAATGAACTGATGTGTTTTCACGATAGGGTACCTTAGCCATGCCAATATGTAACACACATGTAACATATTTTCAATTTGTCTGTTAAATATGTTACTTAAATATATTTTCAATTTTGTATGTTCAGTAACAGCTGTCCTGGCTATGGCCAATACACAGTTATCAAGGTATAACATTATATGGACAATGAAAGTGTCAACAGCTAAGAGGTATCAAGTCTCAATAGAACTGGCACTTTTACAACGGTATTCAGTTATCGTTTGAATGCTAAATTTTGCCGATACAACTATAATTTTTGCCTTGGCAATGATAATATTTTACAGTTGTTGTTATTGTCGGTTTCGGTTTAACGCCTTTTCTCTGCATATGAATGCTGGCTATACATAGGCTGCCAGTAAAATTGGCAATGAAGAATCCGGGGAAAGTCCTAGTAAGAACCACCCCAAAACGGGAAGCTACTGGCAGCTTTCTCACGTACCCAGATTGGCAGAGTCTGAGACTCGCACCCATGCGGGCAGAGATCAGATGGCAGTGATCGGTAAAGACGAGCGCTTTAGATCATTCGGCCACATGGAACACCAAGATTTACCGTTGCAACGGTAGTCTTAACACTGTATCGGTGCAACGCACTTACAATTGTCACAAACTGCATGAATACATCGTTGTAAAGTTATGCAACGATATTACTTTACTTTATCGTTGCAACGGTAATGTTAGACATACGCAAGCAAGCGTCGCATGGCATGATCGGAAAGTTTGTATTTTCACATATGAAATCATAAGGATATATTTTTACCTGAGAAAATACAGGAATGAACACATACGAAAACTGTTTTACCAATAATTGTCGAAATTTCACAATTAAGTATATTATAACTGCAGCTGTGTAAGTTTATAAATATAACGATTTCCATTGGTCAGAACGTAACCAGATGATCAGTCCGAGCTGCGTTTATTTCTGTATAAACGGTTCGGAGAATTACTTAATAGAACCGTATGCAGAATAACTAATGTAAGCACTGGAACAGAAGGTATACATACCTTTAAATTGATATACAAAAGCTTGTGGATTTATATTTTATTCTGAGAATTCAATTAATTTTGAGAAAATCAAATACAAACTTTTGTAATTTAATATGAAAATTAAAGGTCTGTTTTTAAACTAGATTTTTGTTTCAGTCGGGACCTTTTTTGTGCATGTATCCTCGATTTTGGTATGTTATGTTACAGTTATTATGCAATCAGTTATTGTGTCCGAAATGGCCGAAGTCTGAAACATTACGCTAAATATGCCATATTAAATACATTTTATACATGAATACATTGAACACACTGACCCGTCAATATCTGACAAGCCTTATGGAGTGGACACTATCTCAGAAGATGAATTATCAAGCATTCCGAATGAACCAACTAGAGTTTCGCACACTCTCCCATTTGGTAGTATCCACACCAACACCACCGACATTAAAAATGTAAAACATCAACGATATAAAATGTACAAAATTTAGTCATTATATTCATCAATTTAAAATTTCTAATTTGACTGTCGCTCTGAGTTCTTAACACTGTCAACGTATTCGATTTTCAAACTAAGCGGAAGCTCTTGATGTAAACATGCAGACTGCTCCCTGTCCTTTCTAGTTTCTAGAAAAGTCTATTTCAGAAAGAAAATGTGCAGTCTGTGTCCAATACTTGCCATGTATAGTTTCAAAATTTCTAAAACAAATTAACATAAAAAAATAAAAAGAAGGGACCTTTGTAAAACAGGTATTCAAAGAGATATGACTCCAAAATTTACGGAATTGATGAGATTATCAAAGACAGGAAACTAAATTATATCTGTTGCTTGAAAACATGGATTCGCTCATGCAAATCTGGCGACCGTATTACAAAAAGAATTGAATTAGAAATGCCAATACGTTGACAGGTTGTGGGCCCCGTGGCGACAATCAGGTTTGAAATTATATATTGATGAATATAACCACTAAGGTTCCTGCATTATCTTTATCCTTGAAGCCGTATGTTGTTTAACTAGGTAGGCAGGTGCGAACAAACGGGAAAAGTGTGCAAACATGGACGCCCGCATTATTTGTGTTGGGTGGGAGGTAGGGGTGGGGGTGGTGGGTGGTCAGTCATTCACGGCCGGGAGAGTTAGTTGTGTAAATAGTATAGTAAGCAGTCTGAAACTAAAAAATTAATATTTCCTAAGCGTTTTGAACAGAATCTTGTGACATTTTCAGTTTCACTTGCATGATTAAACTTCTTATATATATATATATATATATATATATATATATATATATATATATATATATATATATATATATATATATATATATATATATATATATATATATATATGTGTGTGTGTGTGTGTGTGTATGTGTGTGTGTGTAACGGGCGGCGCATTTGTGTGCAAATGCTAAACTTCAGTCACTTGCCTGTTCGACAGTAGGACGAACTCAATCTAAAGAGGAAGGATGACCGGAAGCCAAAGCGATTAAAATCTTTAAAAGAGATGAATCACTTATATATACCCTTATCTATAACCTGGGAAATTCACATTCTACCAAGAAGAACATTGTGACTACACCAGTTTCACGATATTGGGAAGAGGGAGATCAAACACCAACATTTGAAAATTGGAGCCATAGTTCTTCAATGTAAGACGCCGACCTAGTTATAATGCCATTGTAATAAATCTAAACACCATTTTAACGATATCAATGTCAAACATATCGTCGCAACGGTTTATTGTTGCTAGCGAAAAAAATACCGCTACATCAACACAATTTAGTGCAGTAATGTTAACTCGATACCGTTGCAAAGGCACCGATCGTTTTGGTCCATTTCGTTCAAAATATGGTTTGAAACCTTTGGTAATATTCCGATTGTGTGTTATATACATCTATTTGATTTTAAGCAGCGCGAATGTTTGTAGGTAATTTAAAGCTTTATATCATAACCTTTTATTTTCTTCGCCAAGACATAACAAGTTCCATACCACTAATACACTTAAGTACATTTAAAAGAATACGCATTTTGTACTCAATTTTCTGTCTTTTAGTAACCTGTAATCTGCAAACATCATTGAACGCATTTAGACGTACAATACATGATTTACGATAAATGACCAATAGAGAATCGCCGTGGTATCTGTATTTCTGTTGGTTACATTCGTAATAACATAGAATTCAATCACAAACCGCTAACTATAGGAACATGTGAGGTGGGGGGCACTCCTCCTCTAGTTGTATATTACACAAGAATGTTAACAGCTTCTTTTTGAATAGTTACTATTCTGACTAGGGGTTGCAAGAATTTTCATATGATGTCTACATGTTTGCCAGACTGATAATAGCGTGCCCATATGAATATGTACTCCATAAGGAATAGTTTACTGACATGTATTTCAGAGTATAGTTTGCCTTTCTCTTTCTATCATTGGCTATTCGCAATTTCAATCGACCCTGACCTTTGTGCAGTCATACTTAACAATGTTTGCATATTGATTCATTTGGTCTATTTTGAAAATTGGAATATCCATAGATGGCTCAAATAGTGACTAACATGTAAATAGGAGTGGAAAATTTAATTGGGATTTCGCACAGTTATTGATACAGAGATAGTTGAGCCAACTAATTAGTATAGCTATATTTAAGTCTGATTTTTGTTCTGAAAATTTTAACATTGAATCAAAGAAAACTGGTTATTTCCTAGACATTTTGTAATTTTTAGATTTGGTATAACTTCAGTCTGAAAAACAGTAGCCATGTTGTGAACTTAGCAGGATATTTAGACATTACCGGTAGTCATTTGATTCAAACATAATTTCGGACTTCTTCTAACATCAGACGTCCAACAGTCATACCTACACCGTTTAAAAGCATACTCAAGTACCAGGTACTAATGCCGAAACATCCGACCGTATTTGAGATCGACAACGTCTGGATTCAGTTTGAATAGTGAACTCTCCCACAAAACGTTTCGGTACGCAAAACTGAAAAACTGCAACCTCACTTATCAGCCATATTTATTCACGAAATGCCGGAAAACGAGCATTGTATTGAACATATTTAAATTGACACCCCATGCATCTAACTTTAACAACAAAATCGAGAATCTATGTATATGTGTGTTTTGTATCCAGAAACAGAACCGTTTATCCGTAAGCTGAATTCTTAATCATATCAGTTTAACCACCATACGCTAAAACTAAATTATGTATTTAATTTAATTATACGTTTCTTCCTTTAATGTATTTAGTCAAAGTACAATCAGTCTGGGATATTGATTGGGAAGCCGTATCTAGTGAATACGTTACCTCAAGAGATGTTTCCGGAAAGATCGGTTGATATTGCATACCATCTCGAGATAGTACAACATTCCTATGTAACGTACCTTACTGGTATTGCATACCTACTCAAGATGGTACAACATTCCTAATTAAAAAACTATACTAGTATTGCATACCCACACGATTGATAAAACATTCCAATTTAATGTTCTATACATATATTACAAACTAGAGATGGTACAACAAGCCCAATGCAGGTCTTGCGTTCGAAATTGCTTTGTCCAGGTACACAAGAAGTCACAAGAGCATTCCATCGGATTCAGAACGAATTTGTTAGATGTGTACTTGATAAAATATACGTCCGCTGACATTTCATCGTAGAACTGAATGTATGCACCCTTCTTTTAGACACCTCCCCCCAATAATAAACCCCGTACAAAAAACAAAGCAAGCAAAATATTTATATATCATTATTGTTGAAACTGGAATTAGTACTGGGAAGAAATATGTTCTGTCACATACAATTTTGACCCGCATGTTTCTTCACAGAAAGTATGTATATTTGATAATCACGGGTAGCATGTTGAAACAAGCACTCACACGCAGACACACACACATACAGCTAGATGAGCAACTGTGAAGCCTCGTCGTTTCCGTCATCTCTGGTTTCCTCTTGTAATATTTCATATTAAGTAATTGTAAAATAATTTAACATTCTACAAGGTTTTATGGCTTAAGTTTTATTGATGTTAATAAATTGAAACTTGGAATAAAAAGGGTGACATAAATACTGCCTGTCCCCAAAAAAAATCATATTATTTTAAAGTAAGAAGTATTTAAGTGAAATATTAGGACAAGAAAGCTAAAATTGTCATTGTAACGAAATCTGAATATCGCTGTCCTTATTTCATGAACTTGACCCAGAGCGAGGATTATTAATTCAATAAAAGAATGAATCGACCATCGGTATTGAAAGTAGATTGGTAAATTGAGTCACATACTACGACATTATTGTACATGTTGTTCCATAGCCAGAATATAATAACTGATACAAATTAAATAAGGTGGTTTCTTAAAAATTAATTTAGCTGAAAAGATAAAATTCACTTAATACTGCAAAGTAAACACTCGAATGAAAAATACAACAACAGCCATACTGCATCATTTTCTGAAGACATTAAAACCCACAAATAGAGAGAGAGAGAGAGAGAGAGAGAGAGAGAGAGAGAGAGAGAGAGAGAGAGAGAGAGAGAGAGAGAGAGAGAGAGAAAGAGAGAGAGAGAGAGAGAGAGAGAGAGAGTGGCGAATAAGTATAAATATTTTGAATAACTAAATATCCGTAGAGTGTAAAAGATCACAACTAAATTTTAGAACAAAACAGAAGAAGCTTACTCTCTGAAAGGATTTTATGTATAAGGCGGACACGTTCAGATGAAAACTAAGATTATCTTAGCTCTTTACTATTTTGCGTCGCATTATTTGCGTCATTAGGTCGAATAACAGTTTCAAAGGGAGCAATTTATAACGGTGCCTTGCATTTCGCTTGTAGTCTTCATGTCTGATGTATTTTTCAGCATCTCTGAATGTGTTTACATTACAAGGCAAGGAGGTAGAATGATAATGCTAATGCTAGAAAAACAAGCTCGATGTCACTTGATCAGTGCGAGTCTCTCTCTCTCTCTCTCTCTCTCTCTCTCTCTCTCTCTCTCTCTCTCTCTCTCTCTCTCTCTCTCTCTCTCTGTATTACAAAAACCACAAGATTACTCTTTTCGTGAAAGTTTGGGGGTATGTTAATTGATATTGTACCATGGAGAGATGAATATATTTATTAAACAATGCCAATGGCCTTAATACCAAAGCACTGTAACATAAAATAAAATGTATCAAAGCTTAAAAAAGAATTGTATGAAGTAGTGTTTCTTTGTATGTCTGTCTGTCTCTTGATATATATATATATATATATATATATATATATATATATATATATATATATATATATATAGAGAGAGAGAGAGAGAGAGAGAGAGAGAGAGAGAGAGAGAGAGAGAGGAGAGGTTAGTAGGTTTTGAATGTGTGTGTGTGTGAGTGTGTTCCTCATTTTCGTTTGTTCAGTTTGTTTTAGAAATATTATCTCTAGACATTGCGAATACTGAACACAAACGACACAGTCTTTACTTTATAAGCCAAAAACGAATCTGACTGCTTGTTTGCATCGTGAGCTTTCATGTGCGTTGAAATGCCAGTAGTTTGAAAGTGTGATGTAGCAATCACATTAAAATGTATAAATGAAGTAAACTGGTGACTAAGGTTTGTGCATTTTTAAATCCTTGATGTGTTTCATCCTTAAAATCAGTTTGAGAAGGGTACAAACAAACGTGAGGGTATACGAATCTTATAAAATTCCTCCTATCCGTTGCATCGTGTGACTACATTTTGTCCAGAGATGTTGTCGCATGTCAAATACATTCTTTAACGCACTATCTTTCTACTAAGGTCAAGAGAGAGAGAGAGAGAGAGAGAGAGAGAGAGAGAGAGAGAGAGAGAGAGAGAGAGAGAGAGAGAGAGAGAGAGAGAGAGAGAGAGAGAGAGAGAATAGGTTGAGTTAACTTATCATCATGACATTTCTTCATTGTCCAACCCTATGTTTCTTTATTGGTCGATAAGTCTGCTGCCTTACCCACCCTCATAGTGAAATATAAACGTTGAGGGCTGGTATAACAGCATTTGGGCATTTTAATATTAAATAAAAATCGCAGTTGATATGAGTCGCCGACGTTTCCGGAATCTGAGTGGATATAGACGGTCAGGTGAGATTGATTTTCTACACCATTATTTACGGCAAGCTTTTTATTTCACGTTTCCAGATTATGGTATGTGAATCTTTATTTATAACAACATCATATACGTTAATAGCAACACGCCCCAACAATCCCCTTGTTGTGAATTCCGACCAAAATGTGCAAAAGCCCCCCACCCCTTAAAATCGCCCATTAAAAACAAAGTAATTGCAGTCATTCCTGCATTACAACACTAACTCCTTTTGCCAAATAATGCATGTGACAAAGTTTACAAGTTAGTCTTGAGAAAGTATTGCACCTTAAAGGTCCGAGCAAGGGATCTCCCTAAAAATTTATACGATCTTTTTTTGAATGATTGAAATGGACTTGTTGTTTTCATTCTATATACACAGCCGCTCTCAGGTGCCATATATCATCATTCAGTGTCTCATTAATTGTGCGCTGATGACACCCATATATACAAGTCTAGCCACCCAACTGAAGTTAATGTTACTATCCAAGGAGTGGAAAGAGGCATTTCTGATGTGAAATCATGGATAACATTAAACAAGCTGCAGATGAATGATGATAAAACTTAGACCATTCTGATCACAACACAAATACTTTCTCATTAACATCCTTTGCCCCAAATAATAAATATCAGCAACACCAACATTAAATTCACACAGTCAGTACGAAACCTAGGTGTCACTCTAGACAGTACTCTCACATTGCACCAACACATGTGATGAACGTATACAAGGCTGCATATCTTGAGTTGAGACGCATCAGCTCCATTCGCAAATATCTTTCAGTTGATGTCATTGAAACCCTTGTGTGTTCATTAGTACTTTCAAGACTAGACTATTTTAACTTAATTATGTCTGGTTCGTCTCAATATCTACTCCAAAAACTTCATAAAGTTCAAGGCACAATTGCTAGGACCATCTTTAGAGCACCACGATCAGAGCAGACCTCCCCGCTGCTCTTTATCCTACAATGGCTATCCATTCGATCCAGAATCAACAAAATATGTTTTCTCTGTACTACGTTTTACTGTTTTAAAGTCCAACATACCTATTTGACCTCACGCATATGTACACACCATCAAGATAATTACTCTCCTCTTCTGACAATCGTATACTCATTATTCCCATAATGAACACGAAGTCATATGGACAACATTTTTTTGCATTCCAGGGCACAGCAGCGTGGAGCGAATTGCCCATTGAAATTAGACACCATGACACAGTGATCACTTTCAAGAGTACTCAAGAAATTCACATTTTTGACTGCAAGAACAAACTTAAAGACTTTATAATGTTTTGTACCTTCAATATTATTTGCATTGTTTATGTTTTCCAATTTCATGGTGTTTTTTAATCATATCATTATAAAAGTTGTAAAGCGTCTAGAGCTTCTAAAGATTAAGCGCTAAAAAAGTCGTTATTATTATTATTATTATTATAATTATTATTATTATTATTATTATTATTATTATTATTATTATTATTATTATTATTATTATTATTAATAATAATAATAGAAAATCATCTAGAATGTACAATAGTTTTCCCATAACAATCGTTACATCGATATCATTTTTGTCGAAGTTATACCTATAACCTTCTTGTAGAAGTTGTTTCTCCAATATCCCTGTTATAGCAATTTTTTTACTGATAGCCTTCTTGTCTGTTGTTCGTCTGTGGATTTGACGAGGATCTTTCTAGTCATCCGAGGGTTGTAGGGGAAGGATATGTTCTGTGCGTGCGCAGGTGGCTGATGATGTCAACGCTAGCACGGAATTCTCGTTTGCATATAGGACAGGAGATGAGCGGGACATCTCCAGGAGGGTTGATTGAACGTGCTTTTCTGGTTTGCCTCTTCAGCTCTGCAGCTGCTCTCCTGCTAGTTCCGCACAACTTGGAGCCTTTGTGCACAGCGGCACGCCAAGTGACTCGATCAGAATTTACGTGGAACGCTTTTAATGCAGCGTTCAGATTGTCTTTGTAGCATTTATTCTGACCTCCGTGTGATCGCTGTTCTTGCTGTAGCTCGCCACAGAAGAGTCTCTTAGGCAGCCGGTGGTCTGCCATGCGTAACTTGTTCCGCCCAGCGTAACTGGCACTGCATCAGGATCGTATGGATGCTGGAGAGACCTGCTTGGGAGAGTACCTTAGTGTCTGGAACCTTGTCCTGCCAAATGATGTTGTGGATTTTCCTGTGATTTGTGGTATGAAAAGGGTTCAGCACCCTGGTGTTAGTACACATTTCTCATGCATATAGTAGTGTGGGTTTCATAACTGTCCTGTATACCATTGGTTTGATCTTGATGCTGATGCCTCTCCTATTTCGAAAGTTGGCATACAATCTGCCTAAAGTTGCACTGGCTCTGGCAATGCGAATATTCACCTCGTCGTAAATAGTGATGCTCTGTAACAGTGTGCTGTCGAGGTAGGTGAAGCGGTTCACTACTTGGACATTTTCTTGATACTGATGGGAGACCAAAGCCGGTGCAGGAGCTGGAGAACTTGTCAAAGCTGCTTTGTAGGTCGGCGTCTGAGCCAGCATTGAGTGCGTTGTCATCAGCAAATAAGAGATTCCAGATGGTATCTGTCATGATCTTGTTTATCGCTTCAAGCCTCCTGGGATTAAATAATGTTCCATTTTTATGATACCTGATGCCGACTCCATCCTCTTTGTCTCGCATCTGACGCAGCTTCAGTAGAGGTGGACTTGGTGTTGTCGAGGTAGGTTTGAAAGAGGCGGCGATTCCCATCTAACAACTCCTTGGTCTCGTCGCAGTTCTCATCAAACCAGTATTGATGCTTTCTGGTTGAGGGTTCTAGAAGTTCCGAAGCTGTGCTGTAAACCAGCTCTATGAAAGCCTCCTAGCCGGCATCCACATTCTGATTGTCAAAAGGGGTGAATTTCAGAAGTTCATCTAGGACATCCACAATATACTCTTTGGTACTGGTGCATTTCAGCTTGTTGATATTCAGTTATTTGGGCGCCTTCATTCCCTGTTGGCTCTCGTTTGGGCTGAATGCGGATGTTGAGCTTGGTGATGATGAGGAGCAATATCCTCTCTGTCCTTCTTCCTGAGAATGACCAAGTCGATGGGTGCCGGTACTTAGACATCCATGACATCCTGGTACAGGTAGGGAGGCTGAAAACTGTATTATTGATCAGCAATTCATGCCTGATGTCTGGAGACCGTTGTTTTTACAGTGACCCATTCCGTGCTTTATTAGTCCATCCCAGGCAAGGTGATCACAGCCTACTCTTGCATTGAAATCGAGAAGAATGGCAAACATATCCGCCATTGGAACGTCGGCAATGACGGTATGAAGATCCTCATAGAACGTCACCTTCACTTTATCTGGGTTGGTCAAAGTTGAAGCATAGTAACCGATGATGGTAAGGTGTTTTCTTCCACACGAGAGGAAGAGTTTGCCTTATCCTGCAAGCAATGTCCAAATTATATCTGGCGAGGTCCTTTCCTATTAGGATGGCTCTTCTTTTGGGCCATTCCGTATTGTCTCTGTCTAGTAAGGTGCGAACATTCCATGCGTTAAGTGTTAAAGTAACAATCCTCATTTTCTTTTTTGTATTTTGACCGCCGAAGTAGGGTCCCCGCCAAGCACGGTATGCTGCATGGAGAGTTTTAGAGCAGGCAATGTTTAGGGCACCTTTTATAGCCCCTTCCTCATGCCAGGTGAGCAGTGCATTGCTGAAGAGGACTGCTCAGTCGCCCCATGGGGGCTGCCGGACTCCACTGCTGCTCCATGTCAGTAGTGAACGACCCTAACGGACTGAGCCGCCTGTGTTCAGGTTTGCGGCTACGGCTGCCAGCGTACCCAAACCTGCCGCTTCGTAGCATGCCTGACGCCACAATACATTATTGGGTGATAACATGGGATGGCTGTATGACAGGAATGACTTGCACGGTGACATTGTTTTCAGTAAAGAAGAGTTGTGCAGTAAGTCGACCTCAGTATCTCGACCAAAAGCATTTGGGTTCAGCAGCACTACAACGTTGAGACGCCGGAGACAGAGTTGAGTGTAGTGGATTACCAGGATGTGATACGTGTCTCGTCCTGCTCTTAGCACTCCATTACGCTTTGCTAGGAATCACTTTTCTGCCCGCCGACCAGTTGGTGGTTCCAGCCCGCAGGCTGCCAAATCCAGTCTTCACATGCTAGGTAGACAAAGCCTAACTTGCCGATGGACTAAGACCCGTCGACTACCCTCAGCCTTGTTTACAAAAGGCAATCAAAATGACAATTTCTATAGAAAGGATATATATATATATATATATATATATATATATATATATATATATATATATATATATATATATATATATATATATATTAGTTTCTTTGCAAAACATTTGCCAATTCAAAGATTTGTCCAATTTCATACAGCATAAGAAAACCCATCAGAATTTCACATTATTACTTTCGTTTCATAATTATGTGTAATTATGTAATGTTCGGAATGATGAGAAGCACGGAACTTCCTAGTATGATCACCATGCAGGGCTATACATTATATACTCGCTTATAAGACGAGTCTAATTGCATAGATTCCGGCAGATCTGGGTATGTGCATTTTTTTTAAAATAAAAAAGTAATAAGTACAACAAGCAACATAAACTTTAATCGGCAGGTGCATTGTGCTATGGCAGATCAGTATATTTGTTTGACTCGACATGAAAGCACGTGGAAAGGGTGTACATTCTGTAATAACCTAAATTATTTAAATCCCCATGTTTATAAATGCACACAATCATTCGAGCGCAAAGACAGATGTCAACAAACCTTTAATTAGAACTCAGGTTCTGATACCGATTGTTAAAGCGGAACAGCTGAAACAGCTGGCTCTGTCTCTGTTAGATTTACTGCCCATTAGCTTCTGATAATAATCAATTCTATAATTGCGCACCCGAGGCGGTATTTTAAACCATTTATTCAATGAACTAGAAAACATTAGTATGTGCTAATTTGCCCCTAAGCAATATAAATCATTACGATTCTCTTATGAAAAGAAAAAAGAGGAAACCATGTATCGGTGATAATGATATAGTTTGCATTATTGTATAATAAAACTAATTTTTAAGACTTGACTTATCAAAGCTATTATTTATATCGCATGGTGACTTAAACCGAGTTATTAGTAAATACGTTCCATTTTCAGATCAGAGCATGATGTACACATTCATGCCTAGGGACTTTGGTGACATACGTATGAAAGGGCTTACTGCTTAAACAAAATATTATATACCTGATTAGCCTCGTCATTATTCGAAACCAGCATAAACATGTCTAGAAATCGCATCTGCCTAAACAGTCGTCTAGATTTGCAGGCATTTTTAAATCTCGAGCCAGCTAATCTTCAACCAAGTTTCAGGCCAAATGTTAGATTTCGCAACTTACATCAGGGTCGCTAAGTCCAAATAAAATACAGTTGTCTCGTTCCGTTTACCTAGTTTATATCTGATGCTGAAAGAGTTCTTTACTAAAAATATTCTTTTTCTAAGAGGTAACATTTGAAAGAGAATATCAAAAGTACAATCACGAGGACTTCTTAAAGAAGACGATTTATGATAAGACATAATTTAAATAGAATCAGAATGTACAAAGACTGCGATATTCATATTGTAGATGTTTTGAAGAGTACATATGCTATGGCTATAATAATCAATATTTGTCATTCAAACAATTCCGTTTTGCAGAAGTGTGCTTAGTAAGTGACCAATCAGACTTAAGAAGATGACCATTCTAGAAGAAGAGAAATTAGTGTATAGCACATAATCAGATCGACCAATTCTCTACATACATGGAGAAGAAATTCTGACCGTGATATAAAAAGTCATTCTTTGGAAAGATTATCCTGAAATATAAATAGTAGATTAAGAAAAGTGCAACATGGAATATGAAATTTTGGCAGAATTAGCATCACACATTAATATTGATCAAACATTTAGATGATGGTCATATATGTATATCTGCCAAATGGGTTAAGAACATTAAATCGTGATTGCATATAAATGGGAGATATATTTTTTTTATCTATGCTTCACAATCTGTATTAAATACTTCTAGAAACATGTACACGGACTATCCATATACAGTATAGCAACTTACATTCACTGGTTTTATAGTTTTTAATACAACAGAGGACATTCGAAAATTTGTAAATTAATTTTATTTTTCGGTTACGTTTGTGCAGTAATGAAATGTCATTGCATAATTCCCAACATAAAAACTTAAATGGAAAGGAGAAAATGTTAATACGTTTATCGTGTTTAAAGATGTTGAACTTCAAGAAAAATGAACTCTTAATTGTGTTTGAACCTTGAACTAATATACGAATGGTATATAAATATATACTAAACGTTGATTAAACGTCACTGAATTTTAAAGATTTGGATATTTTCTTCAAAAGTCGGGTTCATGAGGTGGCCAAAGAGATATAGTTATGACTGTCGCATTTTGTTATAGCCGACACATTGATCTACCGATTTGTATCCATAATATTATTTCTGAAACTATTTGACATTCAGATCATGAAAAATAATTCAGGGTACAGAGATACAGGATTTAGTAGACCGTAAGGCTGGTACATATGTGTTCACTACTTAGTTAACCTACAGGATTGTCACTGTTGTAAGTTTACTATACATAAATCTTTACGTAAAACTAAAGATTTTATTAAAATACTTCGATATATTGCTGTGATACGCACTTTTTCCGAAACAATAACATTATATCCGTATGAGATATAAACTTTCTAAGAACTATCAGAACTTCGAATAAATTTCTACCGTCATTTTTTTGGCATAGCCTGAAATGATCAAACAATGTCACCTGTTACATGTAATGTTTGTGACGTCCTGTGCTTCGGTTAGGTCGTTGTTTGCTTGAACAATTATAGACGAGGTAAAAATGCAACACGCTGCCAAATACTGCATTTTCTACACATTTTAAAAGCGATTTGTGTTAATCAGTTTAATTTAAGTTGATGAATGTTAAAGTTTAAGACATCATTATTTTGGTACAGACCGCTTCGGTGGCCTACGTGGTTCAAGTGTCCGCCTCGGATGTGGGATCATGCGGGTTATAACCCTGACCGAGCCATACCAATGACTAATAACAATGGTATTATCAGCTCCCTCGCTAGGCGCTCAGCATTAAAAACTTCGTCATAGGATTGGTCGGTCTGGTGTGAGGATAATGATGCTAAATGTCTGCCTCATGTTATCCCAGTGCTAGACATCACTGCCACACTGCAGGCATAGCAGCGATATGACTGAAAAAGTGCTAGAGCTAAGTTAAAAATCCAAATCACGCATACAACTCTCTCTCTCTCTCTCTCTCTCTCTATCTCTCTCTCTCTCTCTCTCTCTCTCTCTCTCTCTCTCTCTCTCTCTCTCTCCACACACTTATTTGGTAATTTCTTAAAGTATATCACATTAATTGTACACTTAGCATTAAGTTGTACATGTTAAATAGAAACCTATCCAATATAGATCTACTTCCCTCGGCATACTACGTACTCTGCTGTGAGAAGAGCACAATGCATATCTAGTAATATTGAGGAACACATATACTTTCGCTTTTACAGACGACAAGATTTAGATTGCGACAAACAAGGAGAAAACCAACGCATCTGAGTATGAAGGAATGCAAACATGTACGGCTTGCTAATTTGGTTATTTAGTACACAACAAATTTAAAACAATTTGACAACAACATGGCACACATAACAAACGCGATATGGTACCTACAATGTAGGCAATATCCTATCAGGATTAAAATTACATCACAAAAGAAATAAAACGAGGAAACAACTTACAGTAAATCTTTGAAGTCAGTTCTATCAGCGTTACAGTTTTGTATATGTATAAAGTGTGTTTAACTGTTGTCCATGACTGTAGATTGCATTTTAAGATAATATTGTTTTGTAAGCAAGATGTTTGCATGACTTAACCTTTTTCCATAATTGTAAGTTGTTAACAACATACTAACATCTATTGTTCAGTTCAGAACATTCTGGAAACAGACTGTTTACGTAGCGAGAGTTCAATGTCAGTCCAGTTTACAGTTAGAGTAGTTTGCCCCTTTTGAAAACGTCACATTATATAACGTCATTGGTCAAATTAAAATGTGAATAAATATTGGTTTGAGAAATAAATAGTTCAGTATTGCTTTAAGATTAGTGCGTGAGGATCATAAACAAATATGTTCAGATAGAATTCAAGATAAATTATTTCATTAAATTGTTAATTTCAATTACTAAGTGCTCATGGACTTTGGATTAATATATTTGTTTTGGAATCAACGTGAAGTCATTCACGGAACGTTTTGATTGCATCGTTGTGGAACATCAGGAAATTCGAAACTATTGAAATTCATTTGAAATATTCTTTTCGTTTGGACTTCTAATAGGATATTTAGGGAAATATATTGCTGGTTGGTTTACTTAAAGTGTTGGTTGCACTTTCTTTGTTACTTATTTAAGACGTGGAGTCGTAAGAATCTAAAACAAGATGAACATTAAATACATTGTAAGAGATTTCAAGCTGGTATACGATGTTGCGAACATAAAATGTAATTAAGTAACTTAAGTGATCCTGGGTACATTTAAACTTCTTTCAAATTTTATTCAAAGAAGGTATATTAGTGACTCATAATGTAATAATTTATTACAAATGCACGGAGAGAAACTGAAACAGGCATTGCCGGGAGGGGAAAAACAAAAGCAACATCTCAGAGACGAAATTAATGATAAAGAACTAGATCAATCTGTTGGAAATGAAACGTTATTGTTTTTTATGGTTTAACGCCATTTTTCAGCACAATATAGGCTATATACATGGCGGCCAGTAATAATGGTGGAGGAAGAAACCGGACAAACCCCGGAAAGAACCACCGACCCATGAGAAGCTACTGGTAAGCTTTCTCACATAACTACATTTGCCGAATCTTAGAAACGTTATAAAGTACAATAAAAAGAGGATTGAAATGGAATGTCGAAAACACTAAATATTGAATATATTTGCATAAGAAAGGCAATATCATTTATGACGTATAGGCGAACATCTAGCTTTATTTTATCAAGCTAAGATAAATAGGACCATAAAGATAAACTGCATATTTAACACATGTGTAAGTACAGTATCATACCCATGTGCTGCGATTCAGTTTAATGCATTGAATTGGTCAACTATCCTTAACCACTTAACATAGAGATGCATTGCACGAGATCAAAACAAAGATGCTGTGAGGCTATATAAAAAATAAGGTATTATTTATAATGCATTCAAACACACACACACACGCGCGCGCGCGCGCGCGCGCGTTCTTTCTCCCGAAAAAAGTCATATTGCATCTCAAATACATAACATATTCAAAGGTGAATTCTGAACGTTTTTTGGTGACCGTCTTTTATGTTAAGGAGTGCTATGGTTATGATTATGGAAATGATACTATCGTAGTCTAGAACACATAGACCTTTTCACCATTTTAATCTCAATCATACTTGAATATTTCTTTAAGACGAAACATCGTCTACAGGATAACACTAGTTTCAGAATAGTTCAGTTTAAGTTTGTTGTGCTATTACTTTATTGTTCTTGTATCATCATCACTAAAAAGTACTAGAAAGTCATTTATATTATCATCAACTATTAAACTTACATTTTGTGTTAGTCTACGAGCATTCATCATCATAATCGTCATTTAATGACGATAATAATTTTTTTATTTACACTTGACGCTAAAATTATCAGTGCGAGAACTTGTTACAAGTACGAAACGGGGTCTTACATAGAAATTAAATTAGACTACTGTTAAAGATCAACAACGATCAAGTTAGCAATCCATAAAATTTACATCTTTTTCTGGTGCCTTTTATGTTGCTCTAATCGAGTTTTCTCATTTTTAGACCCGGTTTCTACTCTCTATCAGTTATACCGTATTTGTTCAGTGGAAACACTTTTTGTAGTTGACCAGGATCTAAACAATGTACAGAAGCACCACACATAACGTGATATATTTCTAAATCATCTATACTAATTCATTTAGGTTTCGTGAAGATTTGCCATTTAAGATAAAAAGTTAATTATTGAAACACCTAATATTCTCAAAGCTATATAATATAAGATATAATTTTAGGTAATTCAATTATGGTAGGTTGTAAGAGTATGTCAAATTAAACTACTTTTGTAATAGTATGTCAAATTACATTACTTTTGTAATAGTATGTCAAATTACACTACTTTTCTAATAGTATGTCAAATTACATTACTTTTGTAATAGTATGTCAAATTAAACTACTTTTGTAAGAGTATGTCAAATTACACTACTTTTGTAATAGTATGTCAAATTACACTACTTTTGTAATAGTATGTCAAATTACACTACTTTTGTAATAGTATGTCAAATTACATTACTTTTGTAATAGTATGTCAAATTACACTACTTTTGTAATAGTATGTCAAATTACACTACTTTTGTAATAGTATGTCAAATTACACTACTTTTGTAATAGTATGTCAAATTACACTACTTTTGTAATAGTATGTCAAATTACACTACTTTTGTAATAGTATGTCAAATTACACTACTTTTGTAATAGTATGTCAAATTACATTACTTTTGTAATAGTATGTCAAATTACACTACTTTTCTAATATTATGTCAAATTACACTACTTTTGTAATAGTATGTCAAATTACACTACTTTTGTAGATCGGCCAATCATAGGTGCATCGTATAAATGATCTAAACAAGAGGTAACTTTGCAAAAGATAAAATTGAATGCGTGCGCGCCTTGCTTTTAAAAATATTCCATTGTAGGGTCGGTGTCCATTTAAATAATCCAGTCCGGCGAGATCTCCATGTTTAAATCCAGTAGTAAATGTGAGGCGAGTGGATAAAATTAAATTGCTTTCAGGTTTCAGCTTTAAACCCATTAGTGCGTGTAATTTACACATACACAGGCCTCTTCTAACAAAATTACAATAATTTGTTCTAGTAATAATTTTCAGACAATATTTGATATTTAACATCTAGACTGATTCATTAGCTCATTAGAAACGTGTTGTCTGTGACCACGTGAGTTAATGTTTTCTTTTACTGCTTGCAGAATTCTACTTCTTGTGTTGTTATATTTTTGGCAATGTCGCAAATATGGAATGTTTGTTTCGGCTATACGTTGTAGTGCTCAATGTTTTCTTTTCTTAAGTTCTAAATGCATCCTTTAATTTCACAAAAACCGTCTTTAACTCAACTGATCATAGACCAGAATAGCTTTTTGAATGGCCGGCCATCCTTGGTTCATCTGAGCGTCAGCATATGTTTGTTATCATACACTACTTGGGGAAAACCTTACGCACACATTTAACCATTCAACACGATGTCGAATATGGCCACCACAGCGGCGGTCATCTTAAAATAGTGTCACCATTACTCCATCAGAATGAGTGGTCACATGAACATGATTTTTACTAAATAATTTGTTGTTGTCTATTTGATCAAAATGGTGTCATTCGGACAGTGAATACGCTTGCCAAATTATCCATCTTGAAAGACTCTTGTCGTTATTTAGCCTGAATAAAATTTTATAACAACATGTGGTATTCACTAAAAGACCTCTTGTGATATCTACTTAGTCCTAACTAAAAATAGCCCCAATCTGATCTAAAGTATGGTAGCCACATAGCAAACTGTGTTGCCGTTGCTTATCCTGAAAAATTAATATTGCATTCGGGTCTTTACCAGAAAGCTTTTTATTATAGTAAGAAACGAATATGACAGCGCTATGATATGAGGTCTAATATAACTGTCATATGCTAATAGTCGTGAATTGAAAGTTGTCTCATCCAGGTTTCATTAAGCATTTTTTTCTAAAGAGTTTCGTGTTCTTGAGCTACTCTTAACATAAAGCGTCAGTTGCCGAATCATACTGCACATAATGCTCAAATTAACCATTCATGCCACGATGAACTCAGAAAATAGCAACATTAAGCCCTTATAATGATAAATTATTTATAATTTTATTCATGTATTATTGAGCAGCAGAGAGGGTGAATCCTACAACGTTTTTAGACAAAATTTGATTGAAATCCTAAAACGAGCCGTCTTATAATCTTATTTTAACCAAAAAAAGGCGAACCCTACAACGTTTTCAGACAAAAAATTGATTGAAATCTCCCTACGAAATCATTTTAACTAAAAAAATGAAAACAATTTTTTAATTAATTTTGGTCGCAACTTGTTGTCATCCACCCTCTCTGCTGCTTAGGGATTTCAGTTCTGGGTTAACAAAAATAATAAATGATTTTAACCGAATATTTGATCCAGTCCGATACGATATCGTGTCCGAGGATCATGCAAATTTATTGTTGCGAATCCGTGCGGAGTCGACTGAGCATGACTAAAGAAATCTCTAAATTGATTGAAGTCCATATCAGAACACCATGTCTGCCAAATATTTCGTAGCGTATGAGTATCAACTCCGTTGAATACAGACAATAAATTGCAGTTATCTCTGATGACTTTTGGAACCTGAGTGTAGCGTTGAGTGACATATATCACGTCAGTGTTTTTGTGACGCCCACGGGAAAATATTCTAGCAGGATTCTTTTGTTTATCCAACATTATATCGTCGTATACGACTAAATTGTTAATATCTCCATCAATATCATCAATACTCGGTGCTTCATCGATATCGGTTATAAAATCAATGGCGTTCTCACCCTTAATTTCTGATGCATTCTCGTTAAAATCTTTTAGCACTTCATAACATCGTTGATCATCTACGCTAGGGGCAATTAAATACAACTTATCCCACTTCATCCATCTCATTATTAAATTGAGTAACAATTGCGTTTTACCGGATCCAGATGGCCCGATTATAATCATCCGGATAGAGTTTGGTAGCGCTGCATGATGCTTAATTGGTTCTCTTGTTTTAGTCGCTGAAAAATCAATTATATCCATATTTCTATACATAAATTATGGATCTATATTATGTGAAGTGTAAAACGCGTACTGGCACAGATGACTTGACGACGATTACAGCTAAAAATAACCGATCAGCGCTTTCTGGTAAATGCGTGCAATGTGGTACAAAGAAATTTAGATTTGTGTCTATGAGATCTGATTTAAAAAAAAACGAGGAGGTGATATCGCAGCCAAATTGGCAAAGCTCCCTGGAACCCCATGGGCAAAGTACCCCGGAGAAAAGCACCTCCCAGGATATAGCTACTGTGGACCGGGAACCAGACTTGATATCAGACTCAATAATCAAAATCAACCCAACCCCGGTGAAGAACCAATAAACGCCATTGATAAGGCCTGTCACCTTCATGATGTTGCTTATAAAAGCAGCAATCTGCAACACAGGCATCTAGCAGATGTGAAATTAATTCATGCGTTAAATGCTATTCCTGATAAATCCTTCAAAGAAAAATTGTCTTCATTTTTGATAAAATCGGCTATGAAAAGTAAATTGATGTTAGGTGCTGATAATTAATAATATGGAATCAATTTATTATTCTCCGAGGGGATACTGGAGGGGTAACGCTGCAATCAATAAACTCGCTAGCGCTGCAAAAGTGAAAAAAACCACTGCGGCTGATTGGTTATCCAAACAGGCACTATGGCAAATTTATCTACCACCGCCTAAACAAATTCAATTCTCGCATTTTGATGTGACCGCTCCTAATGAAGTTCATCAGGCTGATATATTATTTCTGCCACATGATCGTGGTTACAAATACGCGCTAACCGTAGTTGATATTGCAAGTCGATACAAAGAAGCAGAACCGTTAAAAACAAAATCAGCCACTGAAGTCGCTTCTGCATTTGAAAGGATTTATCGACGAGGTCCTCTGCACTGGCCAAATCTGTTACAAGTTGATCCTGGCAAGGAATTTCAGGGTGCGGTTCTATCTACAATGAAACATCATAATGTCACCGTACGACGAGGGCATACTGCGCTACATCGCGATCAGGCCATTGTAGAACGATTTAATCGGACGATTGCTGAGCGGTTATTTGGATATCAATACGCAAAAGAATTCATTCAAGAAAAGCGATCCAGTGAATGGGTTAAAAGATTACCATCTGTGATTACTGCACTGAATAACGAGATTACTAGAACAATCAACATGAAACCTATCAACGCGATTAAAAAGAAGTCAATACCCGTACAACCACAAAAAGATTTCAAAGAACCAATTCTTGGTAGTAGTGTCATTGTGAGGTACTTATACGAACCAGGAGAGCTTGAAGGGGGTAGAAAAAGGGCTACTGATCCTATTTGGAGCGTCACTACGCATAAGATATCTAGTATAACACGATCAACTGGTAGACCTCCAGTCTATAAACTGGATTCAACTGCCCCTCAGCGGGGTTTTACTCGACAACAACTACAAGTGATTCCCGAGGATACTCAATTGCCACCGCATGGTCTTAACTAGCACCGTTGCGTCTATTGCACTCAAGACAAGTCAACATCACATTATTTCTGACATGACCGAGATTGTTATTTTTTCTGTCTACGGTGAATTGGCGAGGATCCTTATCCGAATACTGCCAACGCATTATACAATTGCAACTCGCGCAGTGATTATTCTGTTGTTTCTTCAAAGTGATTATTAGTTCAGCATCAATATCAAATTCTCGTTGTTTTTTTTTTTTGTCCTGTTGTTTGTAACCGGAGAGTTTTTTTTATTAATGATGCTAACATCAATATCACTTATTGTTGTGTCATTATCATCGAAAACAACTCTTCGAAGTTGATTTATGTTTCGTACTCTGGATACTGCGAGATAGACTAAATTTGACCATTCGATGTGATTATCTACCATCCAAACAATTGTATCCGATATAGTCAATCCCTGTGAAGAATGTATCGTCGCTGCGTATCCTAGCGTCCACGGGGATTTATTAGCACGCAATGCATCTTCAACGACATTGATATCAACCAGCACAATATCATTTAATACCAGAATTTGTTTTTCATTCTGTCCTGGAATATCAACTTCAATATTCTGTTTTCGTGTATCCGATGGCCTATAACAAAGGGGTACTGGAAGCGTTGCAAATTTTTCTTTATGCAATTCAAATAACTTCATTTGAAGTGTGTCCCTGACTATTTTTCTACTTGCAATGATCAAATCGTTTGGTCTCCATGTTTCCCAGAAATCATTCATTGGAGTTTCTGAACTCACTTCACGCGCTATTTCGCATTGGATTCTATCCGGTTGTAATCTAATTAGCGCTTTGAACTCGCGTAATCGTTCATCAAGTGATCTATAATCAGTGGTGATTTCTTCATAGTAGTCTACAAAACCCTTTAGCCATTCATGTGGAGATGCACCGACAAATGGTGGTGGTTGGCCGTGATCCCCGCACATGACGACTTTTGTGTTTTTGGTTAACAACCACTCATGAAATGTTTTTAATACATCTAATGACACTGTGCATATTTCATCCCAAATTAAGATTTCAGGAATGAATTTATCACCCATACGCTCAGGAGTCCATTTGTCACCTTTCCATCGAAAAAAACTGTGATAAGTGCAAGCATTTACCCCTCGTTGTATCATCTCTCTGGCGAGTCTGTGAGTCGGTGTTAGCACAATCATGTTAGAAACGCTAGCGTTTCCACGACGAAATAATTCAATTGCACGAGTTGTCTTTCCTGACCCACCACAACCGTTTAAATAAACTGTTTTATATCTACATACTGGATCAGATACCGGTGGTGCATTAGAAAATTCTGATTGAATTTCGGGTTTATCATTTAACGGATATATCCCATAAACCATTGCTGTTACGGGATAAGATCTTTCGTAGTATGGTTTGTCAATGCCGGTTAGAATCCCTGGTTTGGAATCTCTACTCACAATGACAGCTTTTTTATTCTTGAGGATTGGTTCAAATTTATCCTTAATAATCCATTTGCCATCGACTTCGATAATGAATTTGATTCGGAAAAAATGTCTTTTTTCCCCAACACGTGAAATTATCACTGCTGCTTTTTCATCATTCATGGTAGCGTCAACAACACCATCAATTCGAAATGTTGACCAACAATAAGATGCTCCATCACGCTTGAATTCATTAAAACAGTCTCTGATTTTACTAATCATGGCTTTATCAAGAATTGTATTCTTTGGTGTATTAGAAACTATATCAAGATTGAATTGAGCATCTTTCCAGGGTAATTTCTTGGACGTTTTTTTTTGGTTTATCGAGATTAAATTTAGGTTTGATTTTCAATAATCTCTTAAACTCTTTCATGTTTCCGTCTCTTGGACGTTTGTTACGTCTTTTTGGTTTATCGAGATTAAATTTAGGATTGATTTTCAATAATCTCTTAAACTCTTTCATGTTTCCGTCTCTTGGACGTTTGTTACGTCTTTTTGGTTTATCGAGATTAAATTTAGGATTGATTTTCAATAATCTCTTAAACTCTTTCATGTTTCCGTCTCTTGGACGTTTGTTACGTCTTTTTGGTTTATCGAGATTAAATTTAGGATTGATTTTCAATAATCTCTTAAACTCTTTCATGTTTCCGTCTCTTGGACGTTTTTTGGGTCTATCGAGATTAAATCTAGGATTGATTTTTAATAATCTCTTAAACTCCTTATCAGCATTGAATTCAGCATTTTTCGAAGGCGTTCTCCCTAATTCCTTCATGCTATAATTAAAACAAGCATTTAAATGAAAGATTTTTATATAATGAATCACTGGAAGTGGCTTATGATTGGATCAGTAACCCCGTGTAACAAATCATGCAGAAATGAGTTTTGTGGTATCATATGCAAAGCTTTCGACGTGGAAGCCTTGGTCCGTTACCCTGTATTCTATGTGGAGTTGGGGTTAGGGGAAAATCTCAGTTGTGTTTGAATTGTGGTGGTAAGCGATACAGGGAGTTGAAGCGTTATTATGATAAAAGAATAAAAAATGGACAATCAATCAGAAATTTTGACCCTGACGCTGACAAAGTCAGTATTCTTGACGCTGACAAAGTCAGTATCCTTGACGCTGACAAAGTCAGTATCAAGGATAAAATCATAAGAACTCCTCATAAGAACTACATCGAAAGATTTATCATTAAACCAAACGATGAATTAGACAAACAATAGTATAATATATAAATGAACCAAGAATTCAGACAACACCCTGTGATCACAAATTATGAAGCATCCAGTGATGGTGCTGTAAGAAACCGCAGACTGAAGAAACCAGTTGGGTGGGATAATGGTATGGGGTATTTGATGTTTGGTGCTGGAAGGAAGAAATATCTCAATCATCGTTTCGTGTACGAGTGTTTCCATGGATTGATCGAGGATGATTTTGTTATTGATCATATCGATTCTAATCCGAAAAACAATTCTTTATCAAATCTGCAGGCTATCACACAAAGTGAAAATTCCGAACGAGGGGGAACTGGGAAATACTCGAAAAAAGCGAGATCTGTGAAATCTTTGAATACGATAACTAACGAAGAAAAAATATTTCAATCAATGAATGAAGCCGGTAGGCACTTCGATATTTGTATATCCTCAGTACGAAAAGTTGCAGAGGGGATTTATCGATCAGCTATTTCAAAAAGGACGAGACAAAAAATTCAATTTAGTTATGTCTAATGCGTCATATTTTTCATTTAGAAATATATAATTGTTATAGAATAATGAATTCTGAAAACATGAATAGCATCATATCCGAGATTTCAAAATTGAAAAGTTGGAATATTGAACTATCAGATGGGTTAAATCCTGATCAAATCATGTCTGATTTTCAGGATATAGAATACGGAGTTAGCACTAACAAGTATATGCTACCAAAGAAGTATGCGCTCATCAAAAGAATTCAGAATTCTATTAAGGACTCTCTCGCATTTTCCAGTGACGTAAGTGTGTTCGCTCCGTTGTATACCATCGTAGAACGAATACGAAAAGAATTGGGGTACGAATACGAATTGAAAAAGGAGGTTAATTCTAAAGTTAGAAACCTACGGGCGTTAATTCAAGAAAATGAACAATTTTGATTGACCAACCATTTATCATTATTTGATTGTGACCGTCCCTCATAGAGATTTTAATTTTTTTTAGCATTTTTTGATCAAAACTGTTGAAATCAGTGAATAAAAAATTGATGGCTGGTTCGGATTGATCAATGGAAAAGTAGGGAAAGTGTGATATTATTTATTTTTATAAGGATTTCCACACTTTCCCCATCATTGATAGAGATGTTAAAACACTTCCACGATCGTGTTAGGTCGGATTGAAAAATTGTTTTACAATTGAAAAATTGTTTCTGATTTTAAATAATGGTCAATGAAGCATTAACAGCCCGATTGGCTCGTGAACGACTGGATGCAATCAGGAGATTTGTACCAATTCGTGACTCTGTACGGAATAAACTACAACAACGACAGAGTCTTCAGACTGATTTTGCTATGGGATCCGAAGAATTGTTTAAACCAGTAACCACAGCAACGAAAGGGATAGAGCGTGCTATACTGGGAGATGTTCCCGAGACGGGAAAATCTGTTATTGGTGAACTCGAAAAAAAAGCAGCGAAAACTGAACAAACAAAACAAATGGAATCAAAAGAAATAGTAGATGATTTACGCGTGATATTTAACGAGGCGGGTTTACCAGCGATTAATAAGACTGATTCAACAGGAATTCCTGAGCTTGTTGTTACGACTTATGAAAACAGGAAAAATATGTTGAAACCAGAATATCATATGTTTGTTAGAAATTTAGATCATTGGGCTGATATATTCTACAAAATCAAAACTGAAAAAACAGGTAGAATTAGGAAGAAGGATAACGCATCATATATTCAATATAGAAATGCGGTGGATATAGTGTATAATCGATACGAAGAGTTTAAACAACAACAAAAACCACGAAAATTGCGAGGAAGGCGACAGCAACCTGCAAAGAAAATATCTTTTTCACCTAAAAAACAACTACCACCTGATGATGATGTTGGTCTTGATTATTTACAAAAAGCCGATTTAGACGAAATGGATGAAGCAGCTGGTTATAGCGGAAGTGGATTGCAAAACGCTAGCGTTGGAAACTCTTCGAGGGAAAATCCTTGGATTTCATGTCCTGGTAGTGTTCTCAGTGATATATCACGATTAGAAGTTCTTGTAGGAGGATTCCGAGCCGGAAATAACTCACCGGAAATAATTAATGAAGCAGCTGATATCTGTAGACGGATATTTCAAGGCGGTATCATGGATATCAAAACATATCGAGATTTCATTGGCGAGTTAGCGGAAAGTGGGTATCACAGTGATTAATCAACGAGACTGAATAAAAACGCTAGCGTTTCCAATTGAAAAATGGTTTCTGATTTCAAATAATGATCATACACTACAATCATGATAAACCAACCCCCGTCTATGTAGTTAATTCACGGTTTCCAGTTTATAGAGCATACTACGGAGATGGTTTAGGCAATACCATTGCAGGGTTATTTGCGAGAATGGCTCCAAAAGTGATGCCGTTGGCTAAACAACTAGGAATGAAAGCAATTGAAGTTATTCGTGATAAGGGTATTGGTGCTGTTGGAGATCTTGCTGGAAAAGCGTTTTCAGCCGCGAAGAATAAAATAACATCATTAGTGAAATCACGAAGTGATTTACGAAAAAAGAAACCGTTACCGTCTACAGCGGAAATGCCTGCAAGTGTTAGTAAAATAATAAATAACGCAGTAGATGAAAAACTAGCATCATTATTGACTCCCTTGATAAATCAAGGGGACCAAAATAACATGATAGCAAACATGATAGCAGGAAGTGGCTTTAAAAAAACACGACGATGAAATGGAAAATCGCGATTTAGACTCTGATAAATAGAATAAAATGTTCAAAAGGTCACCCGATCCAGCATTTGATATGGATGCCCCAGTTCTCAAGAATGATTCTGTACGCGATTTTCAATTTTATTCTTATCACGCAGTACAACCAGATCTCCGATCGCGAATTGAACTTCAAGTTCATGATACCAGTAAATATTTTCTACCGTGTGAGGCATTTATTGAAGTAGAAGGAGAACTTGTAACAAATGTTGCAGCTGATACCCCATATGACATTAACTCAAATGTCCGAGTTGGTTTTGTTAATAACGGCATAATGGCGTTATTTGAAAGCGATAGATATCTCATTGATGGAAAAGAAATTGAATCCATTGACCGTGAAGTTGATATGGCCACAACAATCATAGGGTTAGCGAGATATTCTGATGATTATACAAGATCAGCGGGTCCATCTATGATGTTTGCAAAGGATACCTCTGATAACGCTGATCACCTTCAATTCATTAAAGTGTTAAAAGCAAGAGATAATGCAGAAGCCGATCAACAGGAAGCAGCTAATCCAGAACGTCGAACTAGACCCGGAGCTGCGTTTGATATTCTCGGAGGCGTTAATGGTAATCTCAATTTAGGATTTGCAACACGCGTAGCAATGTTGCATGGGCAGCGTCGACGATTTTCATGTGCGATTCCACTGCATCATATATTTGGATTCTGTTGAAACGTCCGAAAAGTTATTTATGGAGCGAAGCATACAGTAGCACTTGTACGAAAGGGTACTGATGATGATGCAATCTGGCGTAATGCTGGGGTTGCTCCCGGTAAAGTCATTTTAACAAAATTATCATTGTGGATGCCAGTATTATCTCCATCAATCACCGAAGAACAACGACTACTATCATTTATGGACCAAGGAGGAAAGTCGTTGTTAAGTTGGTTATCAGTGACCACGGATATTAAACAAGACAGTGTTGATGGTACATTCACATGGCACCTGGCATCAAAACAAGGTGTTTCAGCTCCACGTCATATATTCGTAGCGTTACAGAATAATGCGCGAGTTGGTAATCAAGAACGAAGCCATATGATATTTGATCAGTTAGGTGTTAATGAAGTCTCGCTGAGAATAAACGGACAGCAGGAACCATCCGAGGATATACAACTTGATTACGGTCAGAATCATATTGCACGCGTGTATCATAACCTGTTGTCATATATGTCACGTGATCTAAATGTGGATACTGGTTTGCAAATATCACAATTAGATTTCAAAAACCTCTATCCGATTTATTACTTTTCGCTGGAACATCTTGATTTAACAAGACAATCTGTCGTTGATATACACTTTAGAGCCCGTGTAACCCGTCCGACTGGTCCACCAGTTGGTGGGGTACCTCCTATCCTTATCCCGAATTATAGAGCGGTTGCTGTCATTCTCAGTGATAAATCAATGCTACTTGAAGGTGTTGGTGGAAGAATGAGAGTGGTAGATGCACCAGTGGAAAACATGTAATTGAAATTGTAAACGATTTAGAATCAATCTATTATGTATAATGTCATATAGTGTTATTAGTGTTACGTTAACTCCCGGTCAATTAAAAAAATTGCAATCGGAATCAGCTAAAAAATGTGGAACCACAATCACGTTGAAACCCAACCAAATGACTGGTGGTGCAAATAAACTATCGCTGACAACTCGTCAGGTGAAACATTTCAATGATGCACTTGCAGCCAAAAAAGGTGTTCAGATTACTCTCTCTGCAGCTGCTATCAAAAATATGATTAAAACAGGCGGTATATTTCCGTTGTTAGCTGCGATTCCAGCATTGATTGCAGCAGCAGCCCCAGCGGTGGCTAAAGTGGCAGCGTTAGGAGCCGTTGGTACTGCAGCAGGAATGGCACTAAAGAAGGCAACTGGGAAAGGATATAAAAAAAAGGGACGATCCGTTCACGGATTGGGTCTAAGACTACCAGGAACCCCGTATTCGTGGTACAGCGGAAAGGGTCTAAGACTACCAGGAACGATTTATTAATTGAGGAATCGATGGTTCCTATGTCCAATTTTGATTTAATGGATGCGGCTAAAAAACTAGTGATTAAAAATTTCAGAGGTGTTTTTATGAAAGATCAATTACCACATCAACCAAACAAAACTGAAACAGGTATTATTAATCTCGATAACAGCACCGGACCCGGAACTCACTGGGTTGCATACGCTATTGATCCACGTGGGATTGTTTATTTCGATTCATATGGATTAGCCCCACCAAAAGAGTTTATGCGGTATATAAAAACCCTTCCAATGAAGACTTGGTATTCTACGCTACCAACACAACAAATCAATGACCCACCAATATGCGGCAGTGAAGTATTAAATGTCCTTGACGCTATTTCAGCATCTAGAAAACCACCTCATATTGTCGTTAATGACTACACCAGCAATCGCTTTTTAGAGAGAGAAAGAGTTTTACAATAACATGATTGATATTTGGGGGAGATCTTTGAAACCCAAACCCGATGGCACTGCACCCCCTGATTCTATCAAGGATGTAAAAAAAATAATTGAAGATGAAATAGCTGAGACGTTAAATTTAACAAGTGTTGATCCTAATGAAATAGTTGTATTTCAAGACAAACAGGGTAAATTGAAATCTAGTAATATTTCTCTGGATGATATTTTGATACGTCAGCGCGACGCCGCTGAAAACTCTATTGCGCTGTATTCGAACGACGGACGACTTAAACCAGGCGCACTTGTGTCTACGATCACAGACGCGATTGCCACCCACAACAAGATGATTATCACCAACAACCGCATGATTGCCGACAACGACAACAAGATTACCACCCAAGACAACAAGATTACCACCCACAGCCGTGAGCTGGATGATCATATACGAGGTTATAATGCTTTTCGTAGAAATATCATTGATAAATTTATTGGAACCCCGTTAGATAAAATTGAAATAAAACTCCCTGATATTAAAAAATCCATCGATGAGACGAAAAACTTCATCGAAGCCGTCAAAGGTGATTTTTCGAGGATGATAACAATCATTGAAAAAACAAAAATTCCTCATGAGAAAACCAACAACGTGGTATACACAATCCAACACGGATCATTTGCGTGGACACCTACAAACAACAAATTAGATATCACTACAACCGTTAAGGGTATTTATCGATTAACACTAGTAACACCATTAACTCAATTTAATATATCATCGTCGAGTTCATCCGGGGTCAATAATACGATTTCAACGATCATCGACAAGGATACAACTGAAAAGTTCACGATAACATCTACTGATAAAAATTTGATTGGGATTTCAGTAACCTGGTATGCTGAATTCGTAGCGGATTTAAGTAAATAACTAAATTGAAAGGATTTCACAATTGAAAACGCTAGTGTTTTTAAAATAAAAATGATTTCATCAACTCAATGTCGCTATGATCAGGTCAGAGAATTTCAGAATAGACTCAAAACCCTCACTGAGGAGTATCAAATAAAAATGAAAAAATACCGACGAAGAATCACCGCAATTGATGTTATTGTGTACTCTGTGTCAAGCGTTCTCACTGGCGCCGGAATAATACTTGCATCGGTTACAATGATTGCCCCGGTCGTAGTTCCAATTTGCATTTCTGCGGTGGCTACAATCGGGGGTATATCAACCGGGATAGCAAAAAAGATATCATCATGCAGCCAGAGTAAACTGCAGAATTACTTACTTCAATTTCATATTGCATCAACCGCATATTCGCAGTTATCCCTGATGATATCATCGTCACTCGATAATACGATTATATCAGATAGTGAATTCTCAGCGATGGTCAGTATTTTTGATTCCGCGATATCGAAATTAGAGCGACAACATGAGTATAATAACAATGACAACACCGATGGAATCAGAAAACACGAACCCAAAAAACAAAATGATCTCAATAATATCAACATTACCAGATTGTGAGTTCTCAGTGATGGTCAGTATTTATGATTCCTCGATACCAAAATTAGAAATAAATCATGAGTATAATAACAATGACGACACCGCAGGAATTACTTCAACAAAGAGTGGAGAACACGAACCCAGTACAAACAAGCATGATATCAATAACATCAACGAATCCAGAATTCAGTGTGAATTTCCCCTCTCCGGTCCCAGTGAAGGAGATAGCGCTAGCAAAACTACGAGTATACCACAGTTAGCCTAATATCAGATCAAAATCATTTGGTGGTCAACAACCGAATAATTCTTTAGTGTTTGCGAATAAGAATAAACCCGACGGAACCCCAGACTGGAATGTTGTTTCGATACCAACAGGGTCATACCAAATAGAACAAATCAATAATGAATTCGCGCGTAGAATAAAATCGATTACTGGAACAGAATCAAAAATCGCTATAACAATTCATGAGCCGACGCTATCATCCGCGATTGAGATAAGCACAGAAGGATACGTCGTAGATATCTATCAGAGTTCTATTAGAACCGTACTAGGATGGCCTGAATTACCACCAGGGGGAGAAACCGTTGATGTACCAGAACCACAAAAATCTGATTATATCACCGACAGAATAAAACCCGATAATCCAATAAGGAGTTATGAAGATCACAGAATCACTATACAATTTTTTGGTCTTGGATACCAACCAACTGGGAAAGAGAAGCCAGGGGAGGGAATAGAGGGATATCATTTTGTTGACAAACCTAAAATCGTTAAAAATTTCACAGCAATGAATAATGATTTTTCACTGTTGTTAATATCTCTTAAATCCGGCTCTCTCACCCGAGATGAATTTATCAGCGTCGTAGAAACATGCAATAAAATTATCGACGATATGGAAACATTTAACCTAAAAATTATTCAGGATATATTAGATGACGATAATCCCCTATCGAGAACAAGATTTGCATCAGACTATAATATCCGCGTTGAAGATATCCCGACATTCAAACTACCAGGATATAACGTACCAGAACTAAAAAAACTTCTCAATGATGCCATCGATGTTGGTTTCAAAATAATTCATGATACGTGGAAAAAAACAGCATCACCGGAAATAAAAATCCTCAAACATAATAATGACCCAGATGGTGGCGGTAGGCATATCGCTCCGTTCAACGTGAATATTTCATCGGTGATTGCGCTTAATTTAGTGTGTGATGTTATCGAAGGAAGCTATCAAATTAATCTCGAACGATCAAATCAAGCTCAGCAAGGATATATTCTTTATTCATTTGCACCAACAGCTCCTCCAGGATTCCTAATTATTGAAAACCCAATTAATCCTGTCTACATGCGATGCCATAATAATTCATTAACCAGAATTAATTTCAAACTCACCGACCAGTCAAATAATCTGATTGATTTACAAGAAGAGGTGTTAGTGATTAGTCTGTTTGTAAAATCATAAATGATTTTCATCCTAAAGACTCGATCAAATTATTTATTATTTTTGTTAACCCAGAACTGAAATCACTAAGCAGCAGAGAGGGTGGATGACAACAAGTTGCGACCAAAATTAATTAAAAAATCGTTTTCATTTTTTTAGTTAAAATGATTTCGTAGGGAGATTTCAATCAATTTTTTGTCTGAAAACGTTGTAGGGTTCGCCTTTTTTTGGTTAAAATAAGATTATAAGACGGCTCGTTTTAGGATTTCAATCAAATTTTGTCTAAAAACGTTGTAGGATTCACCCTCTCTGCTGCTTATTGTCATTTCTAACGATATTGCCTATCAGTTTTACAGCTGTAATTTAGCTGATGAAGTCTTGTTGAGGGCGACTGCTTCTAATCTTTTTATAGAACAAGACGTCTCCACCAGCGACGTAGTAACTATGACATTATTAAAAAAAAAAATTGGTGATAGGCGATCTAAGGCTGTGAACATTACACAGCATGGTCTTACTCTTTGATCTAAATTGGCATTTTTTTTATCTTAGTAGAAGTTCAACATTCAAAGCAAAGGATTGTATATTGTATGATTTGACAAAGAGTTTTGGTCTTTATGCTCTCTCAAGTTCATTGTGACCTGACCGAATCTTTATTGTCCAGACATTTGAGTAACCAATTTTAGTTTCTTAACTTAAATATAAAATTAAGACAATCGATAATTGAGGATAGTGATGGGGGTCCAATAGTTAAAAACTGCAAGACAATGACCAAGACAATTATGCTAGGGGAAGAGCGGAATCTTAAACCCCTCACCCCTCACATCGTAACTATCGACGTCAGCGTCTTACATTGTAGGAATGTGAATCCAATTGTAATAATTTGAATCTTTGAACCCCCCTCCTCCCAATCCCTACATCTATTTGTCTACAGTTATCAACTGATTTATGACTTGCTGCAGTGAAAGTGCAGCTTTTGATTTACCCCCGCCTTTTTCAAAACTAATCAAAGACAGAATTTGCTGTATTCAGAAAGGTTATAAAGACTGGAAATTTGATTATTTCAAATCAATGTATTACGTTTTCTAATAAAAAGAAAAAACCCTCCATTTTTATTTTGTTTCGAAGGTGTGCAGTGTTTTATATGCCTTCCGATTCAGTGTTTACATTAGTTACATTGCAAGTGACTCTATTTATAGAAGTATAAAGTAGTAATCCGTACAGTTTATACAGAAACAACGCAATTGGGTCTGATCACATGTTTATGATCTGACCAATTAAAATCTTCCTTACCTTTATAGGCTGATGCAACTATAATTATATGATATAGGTCAGATATTCAATATGCTTGCCATAATGGGCATCTTTGAAATCTGTCTATCACTGTTTCTCCTGAATAAATGTCTATATCAATATGCGGTTCTCACTGGATACCAAATTAAAATACTCGGTTGGTCGTAAATAAAAATGATGCATATCCGAAATTTAACATGACTATCACAATGGTAATCTTTCAAAGTAGTTAATACTATTTATATCTCATAGATTGCTGCCCTTGCCAAAATATTACTTTCACCAAAGATTTCGTATGATGTCTGTTTGGTACTAAATTAAAATGGTGTCAGTCTGGTATCGAGTATGGCCATCTTGAAAACTGTTATGTCAATATAGGGTTTCTGATGATGCATTGTTACTCCTCAGCTATGCAAAGCTGACAATTAATATGTCCACCGAAGCGACTAATTCGAAAAGCTTGCTATCGTACTGAGGAGCGATAAAGATTATTTCAACGGACAGCAGTGAACAAAAATAAATAAATAAATAAATAAATAAATAAATAAATAAATATATATATATATATATATATATATATATATATATATATATATATATATATATATATATATATATATATATATATATGGCTCTAAATACAATAGTATCACGGAAACGTGAAAACAACCAAGTTTCTAAAATTAAACCCCCAAAATGGAAAGAGAACTTACGGTTTTAAGAATCAAATCCAAAAATAATCCATGAATAATCCGCGAATTAAATTACAGAAGTCCTAGTAATGACATGTTCCAATGTATTCAAGTTCGAGTCCTGTTGGAAAATCCAAGACGGAAGACGATGACGTATACTGAAGTATGTTTTGTGTTTATTTCTTGTTCCTTGTAGAATCACAAGAACTAACACCCAGATGTTAAGATTTTGATAAACCAGATTTGTCCAAGAAGTTTTAATGAGTACATCAAATATTTCCAGAGATACAAAAAAACCTCTAAAATCTGACTGGTCTCAAGAAATATTGACATGGATTCAAAAACTGGCTACAACAAAACAAAACAAAATGACTTAACGTCAGATGTAAAATACAAAATCTAAGAATATTGCTCTAAAACAGAGATTATATCGTATTCAAGTACGCAGTTTAAAAACCAAATCCCCAATTGTGAAATCACGAAGGGTAAAATAAATCATGTGATCGTTTATATCACGTATTCCCATCATGACCCTGATGAGAACCAAACATTTTAAAGAAAACAAAAGTTGTTTACTTCCTAATTCACTATTGCCATCTTGATCTTAACAACAACCAATCATTTCCAAAAAAAAAAAAAATGTGTTTACGTGGTTTACGTGGTTTCCACTATCATTGAATCAAGGTCATGATCTAGGTCAACATTATTTGTTTGCCAAAGAAAATTGAGGTCAACCGATTTTCTGAAAAGCATCATTTCTTCTGAATAACTTTACATTACAATAGCATGCATTGAAAAGTAAAAATAGCTGAGAAACAAACAACTAAATTAAAACAAATATATATCAGATCAGATATACGTAACACACACACACACACACACATACACACATATATATATATATATATATATATATATATATATATATATATATATATATATATATATATATATATATATATATATATATATATATCGCGACCCAAATGCTTTGGCAGAAATGTAAATAATATGCGATAGGTTCCAATCTTTGTACTGTAATCAAAATTGTTTACTCATGAATACAACAAATGACCACAACTGCGGTTTTGATTTGAGAAGCAATTGCTAATAGTCTAACATGTGCAGGAAGCAGCTGTGTTTGTATTCGAATATAAGTAACGATGAAATAATTATATACAATAATGTGTAGCAAACATTAGGATAAGGGATTAATTAAAGCCGATCAAAGACATTAGACAACTTAGATGAAAGACTGCGAGAACGAGACTGGTTCTTAAACATCCTTGACGATGCCCCTTTTCGATATGCGATTACTCGTTGTAACGATATTGGACATAATTTAGTCAAACTTCAAAAACAAATGCAGCTAAGAGTGAATGATTTAAATCAACCATCTGGTCATCAAACAAAATAATGAATACACAATTTAAGTCACATGTGATGTGATTTAGTATGATTGTTTCTTACAAGGTCTTCTGAAAGAAAACCATATGTCGATTTTAGTACAATAAATATTATGGGATCTCCAGGAGAATGCCAAAGTACTGTAAATACATAACTCCTAACAGGAAGAATTTGTGGACTCACTACAACATGCCATGATATCACAAATTCTTCGCCAAACATTAAACACAAACAGGTTCCCCACATAAAAATTCCGATGCCGTCTGCATGTGTATTGATTGTACAGCTAGTTGCTTTGTGTTACTTCTTCTGAAAGAATATGCAAACAAGGCTGTTGTAAAATTGCTGGTCAGAAGCACATCACCATGCTCTCATGTTCAATGACTTCAACATTTTTACAATATAATTTATTAGTGGCTGATTGTTTCTCTTTTTAAACAATGCAGTCAGTACTGGTACTGAACATTATACGTTGTGGAGTATGGGACGAGATCTTTACTGTATCATCAGACAGTAAGAGACCATTGTCCACTTTATCCATGTGGACATCTTCAGGATTTTAGATTTAACATACAATCTTATAAAGTGATCCCATGTAGTAGCTAATACAACTGAATAGAATATATTTGCCTCCAATACGACAGGGCTGCCTCTGAATCAATTGAGCAATTAAATATTGATAAGTACATAAGTGTGAATCATTTCCTATCCGACGGAAGCACTGTGGAGAGATTGTTTGATATAGATGCCAACACCGAGTTGAAGAAGCAGGACATTATTAAACTCGTTTCATAAATTCAATTTATATCATTACCCATTTGAGATCACACACACACACACTATATATATATATATATATATATATATATATATATATATATATATATATATATATATATATATATATATATATATATATATATGTATGTATATATATGTATATATATATATATATATATATATATGTATATATATATGTATATATATATATATATATATATATATATATGTATATGTATATATATGTATATGTATATATATATGTATATGTATATATATATATATATATATGTATATGTATATATATGTATATGTATATATATATGTATATGTATATATATATATATGTATATGTATATATATGTATATGTATATATATATGTATATGTATATATATATGTATATATATATATATGTATATGTATATATATGTATATGTATATATATATGTATATGTATATATATGTATATGTATATATATATATATGTATATATATATATATATATATATATATATATATACATGTATATGTATATATATATATATATATATATATACATGTATATGTATATATATATATATATACATGTATATGTATATATATATATATATATATATATATATATATATATATATATACATATATATATATATATATATATATATATATATATATATATATATATATATATATATATATATATATATATATATATATATATATATATATGTTCAAACTGCGGAAATTGTACATGACTTCTTAAAACTTTGGCTTGGCAAACGTAACATCAATATATATATATATATATTGATGTTACGTTTGCCAAGCCAAAGTTTTAAGAAGTCATGTACAATTTCCGCAGTTTGAACAGTTTGCTGTCTGACCGCGTGTGAAAATATATCCCTTTTGTAAACGTCATAAATGCATACATGAGCAGGACAGCGAAGATGATACTGAAGAGTGTGGGCACGACGACGACGCAACCCTGTTTAACTTTGCTGCGGATGTTGAAGGGGTCGGACGTTGAGCCATCTTCTTGCACTGTGCCTTTCATTTCATCGTGGAAGGACTGGATCATGTTTAGCAGCTTTGGAGATCATCCAGTTTTCGCCAGGATTGTGAAGACTCCGTCTATGCTGACCAGATTGAGCGCCTTGGTGATATGGAGAATCGATTGTTGCCCATGCAGCTGATTCCCCCTCTCCACTCAGCGGATGGATACAAGGGAAACGACAAGCCGATACGTCATGGCTCCAGGAATTGCCGAGATGACACTGAAAATAATGCCAAGTCGACTTAGGAGTTCCGTCTCCGGAATGTCTGTTAGGTTTTAATACCCTAACCTTTTTCATGAGAGGGTATAATCGTAAGGCAACGAAGGTTTGAAGTCAGAGGTTACTTTCTCCTAGGTGGGCGACCACACAAGGTTAAAGGGCTACAACTTCCTAAAGCGTCTGGTTTTGAGGCACCAGTAACTCTCACGTCATCCCTTCTTCAGTCTGTTTAAACAGGTTCCACCGGTCTCAGTCAAGCCACTAGTGATAGCCTGGAGCTGGATTTGTTTGTCAGAGGCTCTATCAGAAGTAAGCCATTGTTTCTGTTTCAAAGGAAGTGGGTGCAAATTTATCAACCTTGTGTTACTATGATTGGGCCATTATATTTTGATTTGACACACAAAATGCCACCGAATTCTAAGACCCATATTCTAATCTCTTGATTGTGCATTGAGTAGACCCAGGGACGTAATTTCAAATTTTTTCAGGATAGGGCAAAACATGATGGCCTTGTTAATTTTCGAATAAAGGCTACATGATATTTACAGAACCCTCACCCGCCCAAATGACGTCCTTGAGTAGATCGAAAAACTATGTGAACTGTTTTACACAACACATGCTACACAATATATAGTGAGAGATTAAACGGCTTTAAGATTTATACATATTACGACTTTTGCATAGAAATCCGTACCTCGACCTATCATATTTCATTACAATTTACAGCTCCGGTGGCCTAGCAGTAGAGCGTTTGCTTCGGATGTGGGATGTCGCGGGTTCAAATCTCTGCCGAATCATACAAAAATCTTTTTAAAATGGCACTAACAGCTGATTCGCTTAGCGCTCACCAAGAGGTTTGTGTTTCGACTGGTCGGCCTAATGTCAGTATAATGTGACTGCGTAGGACTGATAAAGTGTAAAAGCTGCGTTAAAAATCTAAATCGCACACACTCACACATACTTACACACTCCTTACAATCGTATGCGTGTTCCAAACACAAACAGCGATGCCATGGTTGGAGCCCTGGGTTTACCTTTCTCAAAAGAAGTTACACAAAAGGTATATATATATATATATATATATATATATATATATATATATATATATAGAGAGAGAGAGAGAGAGAGAGAGAGAGAGAGAGAGAGAGAGAGAGAGAGAGAGAGAGAGAGAGAGAGAGACAGAGAGAGAGACAGACAGACAGACAGACAGACAGACAGAGAGAGACAGAGAGACAGACAGAGAGAGACAGAGAGAGAGAGAGAGAGAGAGAGCAAAACGTTGGCATGCATGTTCAGGAAACTGCCCAGCAAAAGCTAAGATCTTACCATCTATCCTATACCTGTGTTAAGTAGAAATGTTTTTGTATCAATATTTAAAGGCTTATCCTGACATGACCTTATTAGTTCGTTATTTTGTTTGCAGGAGATTTAAAAGAAAAACTGTTTCTTGTCACGCTTCATTTCTCTCGTTTGCTTCTCAAAGAAGGAATTTCACCACTTTTTGATCCATTTCTTGTAAACACCTTGCTACTTTTTTGATCTAATGAAATGAAAAGCGGATCACGTCACATCACATCACATCACATCACATTCCATTATATTATGTTATGTTATGTTATATTATATTATATTATATTATATTATATTATATTATATTATATTATATTATATTATATTATATTATATTATATTATATTATATTATATTATATTATATTATATTATATTATATTATATTATATTATATTATATTATATATTTTTGTATTGTATGATTAACCTTGATTCATAAGTAAGAGTAGGATTTTCGCCTACATGTCTAATATCGTGTAGGGTAAACAATTTTTCTATGTTTGAGTTATGGATATAGGTTAGATTGTAACCTTATAATTTTCTAGAAATAACTTATGGTTGCAGTTTAAAAGAGACATTCACTTAGATGACACAATAGTGGGGAATTATATATTTTTCAAAACGTATAATGTTTGAACTCTGATCCTGGTTTTCAAAATGTGTCTTCATTTTTATATCAAGGTTGATTATATCAGAATTACTTATTCCTATCTTAACAATCAAAGTGGAATCAGTGTTATTGTAGTCAGTGTTTTTATTTGAGGAGTTATTTATTTAAATTATTCACTGGAATTACAAAGTGATGAATATTTTTTTGGCCTAAATCTTTTTTTTTTTTGGTGGTGGTGGTGAATTATTGCGAATTCATTAAAGGGCATTTTCGACTGTATCATAGTGATGTATCAAGACTGCTGACACATTAGCGCATTCGAGGATATTGTCACATCAGCACATATAGTATTAAACTTCATTCGGAACAACGCTATAAGTCATTAGGAATAATATACAATAAGAACATTTTGGGATCTAATTCACAATACTGTCAGTTACTTTCAAGTTTTTTAGTTTGTATTCTAGGAATATAAATTTATTGTTGAAATGTATATTTTCTCTCTATTCTGTGAATTAGATTAATCCATTAGCTTCGAACACTAATTTATACGAAATCCAGATCAACTATCATACACTCGTGAGTTCTTCCAACTGCTAGTTCAAACCAATTCATACACATAGCAAAAGAATAAAGAAAAGAAAACGTTTGAGAATAAAGAAAAATGAATACCTACTCTAATATTGTAATTGTAACCTATATGACTATCTAAAAACAGCGAGTGTATAAACTGAAAAATAGTATTTTGAAAATGAATCCATTCACGAGAGGCATCTCTTCCAAAACAACTAATTGTATTTCTCCAGATGATCTCTTTGAAATAAGTGCAATATTAGCGATATTTTTTTTGTAAGATGCTTTTATAATTCTACACGATATTTCCATTTTGTAGATGTAGCTATAAGTTATCTAAGATATATTTGGTGCTTCCATGAATACAAATACATCTATGATTTGCAAAACTTCCAAACTGTAATTACTGATAACCCATATCTAAAACTGAAAGGAATATACGATTTTCTTAATAACGCACCAAGATGCTTACTAAAGGGCCTCTCAAAGGTAATTAAAAGTAATAAACCCGGAATTTTATGTTCATCTATGTAACACATTAAATCATTCAAGATGTTTCTCCAATATATCTATACTTATTAAAACCAGTCTGTTTCTCGTGTATAAGCTGTAGTAAGGAACATTTAACTTACTTAGCTACAAGGCAGGTGCTGTTTTATACGAAAACTTCAGTAGTTCTCTACTTCATAACATACTGCTTTAGTTCGTCATCTTTCTGTATTCAAACAGTTCTCTGTTCACTGTATTTATGAAAGGTCTCCTATATTGTAATCATAATTTGTGATCTGAGAAGAACATAATCCAAGTATTGGAATAAAATATAATTAACACTATCAAGCTGAAATTTTATTATCTGCCATCTGAACATGGACTTGTATTATCAGCAATCTGAACCTGGACGTTTCTTATCTGCTATCTGAACCTGGACTTGTATTATCAGCAATTTGAACCTGGACGTGTATTTTTTGCTATCTGTTTTCTGAACCTGGACGTGTTCTATCAGCAATCTGAACCTGGACTTTTATTATCTGCTATCTGCTATCAGAACCTTGACAAGTATTATCAGCAATCTGAACCTGGACTTTTATTATCTGCTATCTGAACCTGGACTTGTATTATCAGCAATATGAACCTGGACGTTTATTATCTGCTATCTGAACCTGGACATGTATTATCAGCAATCTGAATCTGGACGTTTATTATCTGCTATCTGAACCTGGACTTGTATTATCTGCTATCTGAACCTGGACTTGTATTATCAGCAATCTGAACCTGGACGTTTATTATCTGCTATCTGAACCTGGACGTGTATTATCAGCAATCTGAACCTGGACGTTTTTTTATCTGCTATATGAACCTGGACTTGTATTATCTACTATCTGAACCTGGACGTTTATTATCTGCTATCTGCTATCTGAACTTGTATTATCAGCAATCTGACCCCCCCCCCTCTCTCTGTCTCTCTCTCTCTGTCTCTCTGTCTCTCTCTCTGTCTCTCTCTCTGTCTGTCTGTCTCTCTCTCTCTCTCTCTCTCTCTCTCTCTCTCTCTCTCTCTCTCTCTCTCTCTCTCTCTCTCTCTCTCTCTCTATATATATATATATATATATATATATATATATATATATATATATATATAGAGAGAGAGAGAGAGAGAGAGAGAGAGAGAGAGAGAGAGAGAGAAGAGAGAGACAGAGAGGACAGAGAGAGAGATAGAGAGACAGAGAGAGACAGAGAGAGAGGGAGGCAGGGATGGGGGGGGGAGCAACAAGCAGACGTTAAACTAAAACCACGCGACAAAATAAAATAGAAAAATGAATCAAATAAATAATAAGGTGGGAAGTATTTATCATATTTAGGAATATATATATATATATATATATATATATATATATATATATATATATATATATATATATATATATATATATATATATATAGGTAGAACTTGTATTATTAGCATTCTGACCCCTCTATCTGTCTCTCTGTCTCTGTCTCTCTCTCTCTGTCTCTCTCTCTCTCTATATATATATATATATATATATATATATATATATATATATAGAGAGAGAGAGAGAGAGAGAGAGAGAGAGAGAGAGAGAGAGAGAGAGAGAGAGAGAGAGAGAGAGAGAGAGAGAGAGAGACAGAGACAGAGACAGAGAAGGAGGCAGGGATGGGGGAGCAACAAGCAGACGTTAAACTAAAACCACGCGACAAAATAAAATAGAAAAATGAATCAAATAAATAATAAGGTGGGGAAGTATTTAGCCATGTGCATTGCAACATAAATCAAACAGGAGACTGAGACGTTCAAAGACGAGGCAATTCCTATATGAACTGTTTGTATATTTAAGACCTTAAATCATATATATATATATATATATATATATATATATATATATATATATATATATATATATATATATATATATATATATATATAGGTAGAACTCATATAAACATACTTGTCAGTTAAATTATTTCTCAATGTTCCATATTTCAAGTATATGATTTGGTTCGATTTGATGCTTTACGGAACATCAACACAAGTAGGTTATTTAGTATTGAGGCAATCGGAGTAAATTGCTTACCCATGGACACACCACAGTAGCTGACCCATGCTGGTCCGATGCTTGGATTCGAACCCATACCCTATCGTGCGTGAGCTTGGCATGCGAATGACTGAGCCACATCGGCTCAAGGGAAGTAACCACGTACAGTATATATATATATATATATATATATATATATATATATATATATATATATATATATATATATATATATATATATATATATATATATATATATATATATATATATATATATATATATATATATATATATATTGAAATACTTATTTCCGGTATTAGAACATGTGTGGTTTTTATTCATACTAATTCTGAATTCTGTATAAGCTTTGCATTAAATCTGACAGGAAACTACTGTATTTGTTCAATACACAAAGTCAAAAAGATGTATAATTGTAGATCTTACAGCTTACACTAAACTGGTTCGAGAAATGGTATTTACTGTCCAAAATGTTATCAAAGCAAAGTGCGTAATGCTGAGTCAAGATAATGCATTTTAATTCAAGTTATCGGAACAGTAATCAGTTTCATGCGCAAATAAACGAAGAAAAAAAAAACAACCATGGTTGCGCTCCACAAAAATAGACTGTATTAATTGCAGGCAGGCAAAACTCATATCAAAGAGAAAATTACAAAAAATATGAAAGTAAACAAAAAATGCAAAACTTCCAACTAGATACGAAAAGAGATAAAGAAAGAACAAGCCAGTGGTAAACTGAAACAATTAATTAAACATTAAGTTTATTTACCAGTACTATATCTGCCTATGAAAAAATAAGTTACTTGATGTTGCTAAATATATATAATGGTATGCAGCAAACATTCCAGTACAAGTTGAGGATGTTAGAAACTTTGAAAGGTTAATATACAACGATTCTACAAATAAAGGTATATATGTTGTCGAAAACAAAGTTCGATTTACAACAGCACATGGTAATAAAAGGGTACACTATAAAGCATCACATTTAACAGTACAATACACACATTTAACAGTACAATACACACGAAATAAAAAGCGATACGGCGACTACAGTGTATGTAAAAATGACATCATAGAAGAAATTAAATTGAATAACATTAAAAATCAGAAATTTAGTTCCATCTACATAAAAGATACAGTGTGAAAAAGACTACAAGAGGCTATGCGACATTTTGTACATAAGTATAAATAATAAAAATAACATAGATGTTGGTGCAATCACGAAGACATCTACATTTGCTTCAAATTTCATTACGAGAATATTCAGTGTTAAAGAAGTGCCAATAAATAGGCAAATGCGGCAAATAGAGAGGAAATGTTTATCAGTCTGGATGAAGTAAAAGCCAGTACACCGTTTAATTATCTATCTATATATTGCTCAAATTAAACAACTACAATCAGTGGTACCATACATTTTGGTGAGGTAGTTTAGATAATAGGTTAATACATGTAAAACGTGCAGAGACGAAAGAATGTGGAAAATCGAGAAACAAACTTCTCTTAATACTTGTTTATAAGTCGCCCCTCCCCCATTAAGGCTGCAAAGCAAATTTCTCTTTAACCCTCCTCCTATACGTCCAACGGGGTATTTTGCAAGTCTGATCCGTATGAAGTGGTGACTTGTCGTCATTGCGTCAGAATTGTGTGTTTTGGGAAACAACTAAGCAAATCAATCAGTGTGTGTATATATATGAAAAATAAAAAACGAAATCAGTGTAAAATATAATTACCCATCTTCATGTAATAAAACCCGTTGAAAGTCATAATGCCTGATATTTTAATCCAGTTATGTGATGCATCCATAATATGAATCATATATTATATAAGTGTTAAAATAGTAGTTCTGAAAGATCCGATAAACAATATCACAAAATATGTTAATTCCACATTTTTGTGATTCACAGTATCCTATAAATGTCACAATCAAATGTCAACTTGTACTAAGTCAAAGAATTTATCCTGATTTTCTGACAAAGTTATGAAACTCTTTATCATCGTATAGTCATTGTTATTAGTCTAGACATCGATCCGATTTCGTTGCACTGTCATATGCGTGTTGTAATGTAAAGACTGAGCTTAAGCTCTGAAAATATCATTTTCATCAAACAGTTTTGTGAAATCCATTAGAGGATGCAGTTGTAAACGCATTAGTTTGTACGGTAATATCACGGGGTCTTCAGACAAGCACCTTTTATTTCCTGGCACCAAGCAAGTATCAACTAGCGGATAGTTAAAAGGATTGTCAAACTTGCACAAAAACTTGAAACATTCTACTTGGCACTGAACAAGTATTAAATTCGCTGCTTGTTCTCAAGTTGAAAACAAAGTGAAAGTTGCCTTTACGTGCCATGAGCCTATCGGCGTTATTGTACTGGCAGAAACTTTGAAAATATTATTTGGGAATTAAATCTGAGTTGTGGTAAAACAAAATATATATCAAATGAAAATGTATATTGCATTAAACAGTGCTAAATACACATATTACACACATACATGTTCTTCGGACTTGCACGAAAATGGAAGCGATATACTTTCTAGTAAATACCTACGGTAAACAACATTGAGTGATAGTGAACTTGACTTGGTGGTTGGTAATGTATAATTTAAAGGTAATATTGTCCAATTATCAAAATCCAAAATAAATTACACATCCAGGTACTGAGTAATGAATAATAATCATGAACGGATAACCATGTTTGCATTTCCCTATGGGAATAATTGGCAAGAAAACGTGCAAATGTTTGAATTGATAGTATTTTCATACAATGGAAAAATCTAGAATTTCAAATATTATCCTTATATTTATAAACAAATTTGTAACAGCGTTTCTACAACGACCGCTACTCTATAAATTTAGAATTTTCATTAAAAACGTAGAATTATATGCGAGTATTGACGGTACCAGAAATGCAAAGACTGCATTAAAGAAACAAGATAAGTCAGGTATTTTGATGATGGGAATTAACAATACGTTGAAGTTTAACTAATTTACATAAGGAAAACCAATTTCAGATACTAGCTACAGGCGATCATTATACAACACGCTGCGTTGTATTTAACTAAGGATAAACTACGTAATGAGCAAACGGACATAAGATTAAAAAACTAATTAGTGCAGAATATCTGACTGCCATTCAGGATCAACATTGTTTTCAGGGAACTTTAAACGGAATCTTTTTTCTCGCTTCATTGTGTGGTGCATAGGTAGACGGGTACGGCAAACATTCTTTTAATTCCTTGGATTTGGATCTTCTTTGGCTTATTCATACCACTGACTGATATGTGTGCAACAAACAGTCTTTCGGATCCTAGTATAAATATCTCAACAATATCCTTTTCAGTCATTTATTGTAAAGTTAGTGTTTCACATTTTAGTGAACACCATTGTAATACTATCTGAACGTTTTAAATAATTTGAAATGCCATATATTTGACGGCAAATAAATTTTGTCTTTTTCCGAAAGCGATGTCTATTTCAAGGAGAGTTTGTGGAATAAAAGGTTTGGTCAAATAAGGCTGTTTGGAAAAAATGGCAAAGAAAACATTAAACATATACAACTCTTTAAAATAAAAACATATATTTATCGAGCTTTGGAAAAGGCAGACAAAAAAATATTATTTTTTATACTAGTAACCTAGAACTATGTGGTAATACTTGTCTATGTGAAGTAACACGTAAGTAAATTTATTTATTACGCAACAGACATACATATGTAAATATAACCTTTTATTCGCATTGGAAGAAGAAACATTTAGAAAACATTTTTAAATATCTTCACTATGATTCCAGTAAAACAGATTCAGTTTCAAATTAAAAACCATAGTTTAAAAAAACGCAGAGATTTTATTATGCTATAAAACTTGAATTCAATTGAAAATGGATGAGTTTGGAAAATTTTAACTCTTGTTTGAAAGGAATAAAAATATGTTGCAAATCATTAAAGATAAGAGTATTTGGTAGCTCGTCAAAAACAGCTGAAGCTGTAAAATATAAAAAAAAAGACAATTTAAAAAAAAAATCCGCTACCATATCAGCTATTCTCAATAAGTGTAAAATGGATAAAATTGAAATCTTTATTACTAGTATCAGGTATATCCAACTCCTTCTAACGCTACAGTCCTGCGTAAAAAAAAATTATGAAGATACGTGCTTTGTGTGCGTATAATCTTCAAAAGAGTAAGATTACACATATTTGTCTCTATTAGTGTTTACAATTTACGTGCATCATACCGCAAGTCCGTAACTTGTATGTCAATGGAGGTATGTAAAGGTAAGAACTTGACAGTGATTCTTTTACGCTGTAAAAATCTGTTCTCTTATTTTACAGGGCCTCAAGGTAAATTAGATCAGCTAAGTAACCAGCCTCGTGAAATAATACTAATACTAATAGTTATACTAATAATCATAATAATAACAACAACAACAACTAGTATTATTAGTGCTAACAGTATTGTTGTTGTTGCTGTTTTTGTTGAAAAAGTTTCTCACCCACTTAAAAACGAAATGCGTGACGTAATTACGGAAGGATTTAGAATAGCTCGATGGGTAATATTATTCGCACACTCTCTTGTTTGTTTGTACTCCCATTCCATTTTAAAACAAAAAAGCGAAAATCATTACATATATTCAAAATGCACACAATTTTGTAATTTTTTTTACTCAAGTTATAATTTCTAACCTGATTGCCGCCAGGCAGTCCTTAACACTATCACCTTATTCGCGTTTCAAACTAAACGTCAGCTCTGGATGAAAACAAGCAGATAGTCTGCACACCGTCTTTCTCTGGTTACAAGAATATTCATTTTCTGTAAAAACTGACTCGTCTGCGTCCAATATTTTCAATATTTAGTTTTCATATTTCTTAAACAAAATGTGAAGAAATTAAAAGGAAAACTCTTGTATGCATATCTTTAAAGAGATGTAACTCCAAAATTGACTTAATTAATGAGATTGGCAAAATCAATTAACTGATTAAATCTGCTGTTTGAAATCATATTCCTACCAATGCAACTATAGTGACCGTATTATTAAAGAAAGCCCGTTTGATTCAAAATGCCAACAAGTCGACAGTGTTTTGAACCCGTACATAACAATCAGATTATAAATTATAACAGATAAATGTAAAGACTAACGTTTTGTAAATTAGTATACCCTTGCTGTCGTTTGATTTTAAATCAGTTTATAGGTGCAAACAAACGTTAATGTGTGCGAAAACTATAGGCACATATTTATTTCAGTTTTATTATTTATTTATGGTTCAACTTTCACATTTTACAATTTCCTAATATTTCTCAGACTAAATTTAAACTAGTAGCTGATCTAGCATTTGACATTAGTGTGCCGATGACTACCAGGCACTTTCACGGGTGTTTTGTGTGTATTTAGTGTATTTTCGAAGGTATGTTCTGTATTTATAGCCACCAGTGGACAGTGCATGGGTTTAAATTACATTAGCCATTAGTGGATAGCTGGGTTTCATAAATTATCCTGCAACTGACTTGGCTATGATTAATCTTTCATACACTTCAGTGGATGACATTTGTTTTAACACGAGTCCCTATTTACTTGTCTACACTCATAGCGTAGCGATGAGTCTAGGGTCTAGAGCTCACTTTGCAATAATATCATTGCAGATTGGACGGGGATGATAGATATTTCATTTGGTATTCCATTTGCCAGTTAGTATCTATTCCTCCCTGGTGTATGGAAATAATCAACATCCCTCCGCGGCAGCATGAAGTCTTTGTTTTCACAGAGCATATAATATATTATATAGGCCGCGTGCCAGCGTGCATAATCTAAAATTGGAAACATATGAGGATTTCTTGTTCAAATGGTTGTTGAGAGCAGGGTCCGTTATCACAGACAGAAATCTAATTAAAACTGATCGCATATGAGTATGTAAATTGGCCCGTAAATTATTCTAGATGAAACAAAAGCAGGACAAAATTTCTTTGAAAAAGATTCAGATAGGAGAAACAAAATGCTATATCACAACTTGCAACGATAAACGGTACAATGTTTCCCAGCATCGCCAAAGGCAATTGGTAAGCATCCATGCTTTTGCACAATTAACACCACTTTTAATAGGGCAATGTCGAATTAAAATTTTCTTTTAGAATTCCAAAACACAATTTCAACTTTTTTTTACAGATGTAGACTCGTCAACAGGTGCAATACAGTAAACTATGTGTATACCTATATATCTACCGATATGAATGTAATAAAATGGAGACGAAACAACAGACAATTGTGTCTGAATCACACAAGTGTTATTTAAAGATGAACAAAATATGCAAATTATTCCGCATTAATGCCGCCCGAATACATTTAACTTTACCTTCATATTTCGGTATTGTGTGAACTGTCCATGTTATGTCTAAATTTAAAAATAATTGTTGACATTATTATTATTATTATTATTATTATTATTATTATTATTATTATTATTATTATTATTATTATTATTATTATCAGTAGTAGCAGCAGTAGTGGTAGTAGTAGTAGTAGTTGTGGTAGTAGTAATAGTAGTAGAAGTAGTAGTATTAGTATCAATATTAGCATTAGTAGTAGTAGTAGTAGTAGTAATAGTATTAGAAATAGTAGTAAAAGTCGTAGTAGTTGTATTAGTAGTAGTATTATTAGTATCAATATTAGTATTATTATTAGTAGTAGTAGTAATAGTATTAGAATTAGTAGCATTAGTCGTAGTAGTAGTAGTAGTAGTAGTAGTAGGAGGAGGAGTAGTAGTAATATTATTGGAGATAGTAGTATTAGTTGTTTTAGAAGTATTCGTAGTACTATTATTAGTATCAGTATTATTATTATTAATATTATTAGTAGTAGTAGTAGTAATAATATTTGAAGTAGTAGTATTAGTCATAGTAGTAGTAGTAGTAATAGTAGTAGTAGTAATATAAGAAGTAGTAGTAGTAATAGTAGTAGTAGTTGTAGTAGTTGTAGTAGCAACAGCAATAGTAGTATAAATTGTGAAGACAGAGAAGGTTCTTACTCTGTGTATGTGGAATAATAATAATAATAATAATAAGAAGAAGAAGAAGAAGAAGAAGAAGAAGAAGAAGAAGAAGAAGAAGAAGAAGAAGAAGAAAAAGAAGAACTAGATCAATTGTTTCATTAACATTCTATGTAATATCTTATTGTTAAGGTCCACTCGAATACCAAATATCTAACCAATGATTCTGGTGGACGCAACTCCCATTTAGATTTTTACATTGAAACACTCACATTAGAAATATGATAATTATTTAAAGGCGACATAACAGTAATACAGATTGGAATTTTTACATAATCTAATTAATAATGAGAATATTGTGATTAGAGAAACGTGACAAATAGAACGTTATTTATATTATATGACTACTGAAGACTACGTTAAAGATGTTGAACGGCAATTAAATGATGAAAAGTACTATAAAATGGTTAACAAATACCGCTCATTATAAATGTAATGAAACATTTTGATACATCAAAGAAATCTCGATACATAATTGTTCCGTATATGAAGAACAACATACTTTCCAAGCTAAATAGATAAAACCAATTCTGCATACTGCCACAAACTCCTAAACTCGCAACACAATATATATATATATATATATATATATATATATATATATATATATATATATATATATATATATATATATATATATATATATATATATATATATATATATATATATATATATATATATATATATATATATATATATAGCGGGCCACGAGCGTGTTTATGAAGGAATTTAAGTTTTTATTTTTGTTCTTGGGGTGGGGGGGGGAAGGTGGGAGGAGTGTTGTTGTGTCTTAATCATAATGCAATAGCATTTAAAATGCTAACTATTATTTAATATTATAATTTTGTCTTCCACTTAATTCTCAACAAACATCGAACATCATAATCCATTGCAACGTATTTGTTTCTTCTGCACAATTTGTCAACCCACCGTGGGAATGCATATCTGTAACAAAATTAAGGATCGATAACTCTGAGTATTGAATAAAAAATGTTCTTTTCTTTTGAATGCTGAATCATTGTGTGTGTCTTAATTATACAATGAAAGTCAAATAAGTAATTATTACACGATCATTATAGCTCAAATGCCGCTCACGCTGTTCTTACATGGTTATACAATGAAAGTCAAATTAGTAATTATTACACGATAAATGCCGCTCACGCTGTTCTTACATGGTTCGCATAAGGGAGCACAAAATAACGTTATGACTTTTAATTGTCAATTTACACCCATTAGTCATTATTTTCATGATAAAATATTTTGTTTCTTCATGAAAACAACTTTAAAGTTTAGAAAATAGCACCAAAGTTTGTCTAAAACTATAGCCAAGTGTGATGCGACAATCACTTTTGTAAAAGGTCCTACTGAAAACTTTTGAAACCATCAGTTGTAAGTTGTTTTCCCCGTGTAATCCTTTTTATTACAGGGTAATCTAAGTTTAGGAGTAGTTTTTACATTTCTAAATGTGGTTCGGATTTACATATTTGGTAGTAATTACCAGAAAAACCTTTAAAAACATTCTTTTAGAAAGTATTAACAGAATTTAAGCACAACTAACAAAGACATCCTACCCTGATCCTACAAAAGGGCTTTCAATTTTAAAAAAAACAAAACAAGATGCCGCTTCATTACCATGACCATTCGTACTAAACGTAGAAATATCTTCAGCAAACCACTCAACATAATCTGATTTGTTTTATCACAACTCATACTGGCATAAATATTATATACATTAATCAGAATGATGCCAATCTGCTGTAAGATATAGATGATGCTACCAAAATAAAAACTCAAAACCGTATAAGACTTCTAAACAGCTAAACGGAATTAAACCAAGTTTAACTGAAAGCATATCAAGTTGAAGACCTTTCCTATTTATACAAATGATGCTGATCTGATCAAATATGGATTTCATTATTATACATATATACACATTTCAACAATTGTATTTTATACCTACTCAACCCCACCCCCACAATTAAAAACAAGCAAAAACATCAACAACAACTGAAATTGACCAATTGTAACTGAACACGTCAAAGAATGAAAGCCTTTAATGTTTGGACATCTTATTCTGTTGTTCTTGGAAATACTGATGAAAGTTAAGAAAAAGAAAAATGTTGGACAGCTGTTTAGTAACATATGCAATCAACAAAAGTGGGATAATGTTACAGAGAATGCATGCCACTGACAGATTTATTAACGTTTTCGTGTTGGTTACTGCTAAGGCGTAGCCACTTGAGCAATATCAAGTCCACTTGGGATTCTTTTTACTCTTACGTTTGCTTAAAAGCTTTGCTATCAAACTAGCGCAATGCAAATTTGGACATTTTAAGACTTCTTTAAACGAAAGATTTATTTTAACATTCCTTTTACCGCGTACAAAGTTGCTACCGGATAAAGCTATATCGGATGGGAGACCGGTTTATGTCCACATGCTTCTGTGAACAGATGTTAGTTTGCTTACATCTATAAGTTAACATTCAAACCACGGGGATTCTGTGCTACATCCCAATCACCACCCACACCCGCTATCAAGTGGGCCGATACACTTACTTTTATTTTTTGTTGTTACAATTGTCATTAGGTTTACGCCATTTTTCAGAGTATGATATATGCGGTACACCTGCCGGGGTAAATTGGCCGTATTTAGAAAGAAATGACGTTTTTCCAATTTCATTTCGGGAATCGATTTAAAATATTGCCGCCAAAATAATGAGAGTAATAGTGAAAACGTAAAGTTCCAGAGATTTTCACAAGATGGCAGCTAATCAGTAAAGAGAAAACTGGGCAATAATGTCATGTGCTTATTTGGACAAATCAGAGTCACATAAAATTATACGTTAACATGTTGTATTATGAAATATATTAAACTGCACAAACCATAGGTAAAGTATAAAACGTCATATTGAAAACGTTTGAAAACACAAGTAGCTAGTCCATGTTTTCATAGTGTTTTAGCTTTTTGTAATAAAGAAATCTAAGCTCAAGAGTGTTTTCCAATTTTTAAAATGTGGGCAACAGATGACACTTATAGTAACTAACCCTCTATTAATGTGTAATTTGTGTGATCTGGATTTTGACAAAAGTTTTACCCATTTCCCAGCATTGTCATTATGCTGTCTTTAGTGTAGCAACTTATAGCCATGTCTAACACTGAGGCATACTGTCGCAAACATATACCATCATATCCCACCCAGTCACATTATCATGACACTAGGCCGACCAGCCCAAACACTAACCTGTTAATGTTACTCGCCAAGCGAGGCAGCTGCTGTTACCATTTTAAAAGTCTTTGGTGGTACTCGGACGGAGTTCGCACGTAAGCCTTTGAACAGGTGTTAGCCAGTTGAGCGATATCACGTCCGCTTTGGGTTCTTTTTACTCTTATCTCGTTAATAACATTCAACGAATCAGAAATGTTTTTTGTCACATATAAATAGGTTATTCACTTGACTTTATACCTTGAAACCTTTAACTCTGATGACGATGTAAAAATTTCTAGACTGCCAATCTAAAACTGATATTGTTAAAATATAAATTCGGCAATAAAATAATCTTAGATTTCTAGGCATGATGAAGGATAAAACACGAGTAAGCCAAACGTTTTTGTCTGTCAGAAACAGCGCTGTTAATCAAGATAGTCCTTCTATTGATAAACATGCATGAGTGAATCTAGCCTTATTCGATCTATGACATCTCCATATACACATTGAATCCCAACATTGTCTGGAGATTCTCCAGCAGACACCATCCATCAAATAAAATATTAGCTTTCCTTATTAATTTTGCTATTATGATAACCCGACAACCACTTTTCATTTCTTGTTTAAAAAAATAATTCTGAAGGTTGAATAAAACTGATCAAAACTGAGGTAAGGTATATTTGCTTGAATGACCAGACGAAGCAGTCTGCAAAATATTAGCCAGATGAAACCGCCATTATTAATCTCTCCATCTGAAACATTGTCAATACAGAATAAAAAAATAGATATAGCAGGAACATGTGGCAGATCAAGTACTTGCATCGTCCCTAAGGGATAAGTAATAATACGTTCTGTCCGTTTGTTGTAGCCTGGGTTACTGAGAAGAACAAAATGACTTGTAGAAGCCACCATCCGTGGCTGTTGATGTGAAAGAAAACAATTGATAACACCGACCATTCTGAATATGCCCCGAATATGAAAAAGCTTAACACGCAAATGTGTTTTATGAATATGAGCTATGGAAATTGAGTATTAATTTTTTCAAAGACAAATATCTAGATTTTAGCTATACTCTAAAAGACATATGTGATTAATTTGCTGTCTGAAAATCAAAGGTTTGTCAAGTGTATTAAATACAACGCTGATTACGCTAGAAAGACCCTGCAACTGATTCTGTTCGATTACACTATATTGCCAATTTTACTATATGAGTATGAATTTTGGGGATTTGAAATTATCAAAATTGTTGAAAATGTGAAAAACGAGTTTTTAAGAAACAAAGTAAACTTGTGGTAAAGTACTCCTACTTATTTGCTTTATTAAGACCGGGGAAGGAAACTTATTGATATAATTATCAGATAATAAATGATATGATTTGTTATGTCTATTAGCAATAGTAAATGGACCAAACTCTCTAAGCACGTATGAAACAAATTCTTTATTAGAGAATATCAAATATTTCTGGTATTTAAAGTAAAGGATTTTCCTATTAAATTGTACATTTTTGATACGCTGTTCGATACAGATGTTCGATCTGATTTTGAATATGTATTTTTATATCAAATACCGGACATTTTTATATCGCATACCTTGTGTTTAATTACTGTCATGGGAATATATTTATATAAATATTAATTAAAATTAATTAAATGCTTTCTGATGGAAGAATTTAACATTATGTTTGTGATTTTAAGAAATTAACATCGTTTTTGTTGCTTGAAGTTTTTCTTCTTATCTTATATTTCTTCCTAAAGCTGGAACTAATTTACATAGCTTGCTAAGCAAAGCTAACATGCTCGATAAGGGCAGATGTCTGCGTTTTGTTATTTCCTGACAATTAAATGAATTTTAATAAATACCAATGTGGTTTGAATATTTCAGTATAAAAATTGTATATTCAGAGTTAAGAAAATGGTAAAAGGGTATATTCGGGAAAAAGAATGTAGGAAAATGTCGAGGAGATCAAGAAATTTTTATAGCAATGATGCCAACTACTCAGAGATTTATTAATTTGTAGTTTAGCTCAAATAATCTGTAAACGTTTTCAGAAACAAAACTTTATTTTAACCTTTTGTACCTAGTATCACCATGGATAAAACCAGAAACATATGCCTCAAGCGATTACAACTAATGTGGTATTCGGAAACGGGCCTAACGCAGTGATGACCATCAGGTCCTATTGCACCTGAGCGGACGCCTTGCTCTTTCTTCACATCTTTTGCCATGTTCTTTTAAAGCCAAGGGGATGAGCGTATCTGCTATCGATATCATATGATCTGGTGGTCTGACTTCTCTATAGATGTATCGATATCATCTGATGTGGTGGTCTGACCTTAGCAAGCTTAACTTTTTAAGTTGGTACGAGTTATATTAATGTAGCTATATAATGTATTACTATAATCTTACCTGGTATTTACACTTTATCTGGTTTCACATGTTAAATTGGACGAGATGTATCAGTATGACTATATCCATGTAGCGATATCATATCACTTGATAGTACAACTTTATCTAGATTAGAGTTTCAAAATGGACGACGTATATCAGTGTGGCTGTATCCACGATATATATATATATATATATATATATATATATATATATATATATATATATATATATATATATATATATATCAAACTTTATCTATCCATTTGTTGATATACTCTAACCTAACTTCATGTAGCTTAACCTGCTATCAATGTGTCTATATCGATTTATCGATATCATATGACCTGATCTGCTAACTTTATATATCCATGTGTTGATACAATCTGACCTGACATCATGTATCTTAACGTGCTGTTGGACAAAGTGTATCAATGTGGTTACATCGATTTATCGATAGCATATGTTCCAATCTTCTAACTTTATCTATCCATGTGTTGATATAATCTGACCTGACTTTATGTAGCTTAACGTGCTGTTGGACAAAGTGTATCAATGGGGCTATATCTATGCATCGATATCACATGACTTGGTAGTCTGATTTAGCCTAACGAGTTAAACGATGCATCTTCATAAGGATATTAGATGATCGGGATGCTTCTCGCTTGCCGTCTTGCTGCCAAAATCTGTCTTCTGTCTGTCTGTCTCTCTGTCTGTCTCTCTCTTATATATATATATATATATATATATATATATATATATATATATATATATATATATATATATATATATATATATATATATATGTATATATATATATATATATGTATGTATATATATATATATATATATATATATATGTATATATATATATATATATATATATATATATATATATATATATATATATATATATATATACATCAGAATTTACGTTTTGTTTCTAACTGAAGAAACAAGTGGCATCATGCAAGATTTATTAAGTGCTTGACTTTTAAAAAAATGTATCATGCATCTAGTTCCTTCTGATGTAAAGAATATTTGAAACAGATATTCATGAGAGGACTAAATGTTGTCTGTGTATATGGTAGTACATTGATTGAACTCTTAAGGCATGACCTGAAAATAGTAAGGCATTAAATACATAGGGTTGATTATGAGTTGTCGGCGCACCTCTGCTGTTGGTGCCTTTGATGTATGTCAACGCAATTATTGCTATCAAACTCATATACTTTGTTCACCAGTTTCCTTCCAGAAAAGAAACCGTAATCTATTCGAACCACTTGGGCGGTTCATATATGATTGGAATGACAGAGAAGATGCCAGCGAAGAAACAGGTAGATGCATTACCATCTGCTTGGTCTACCCTTGTTCGTAAAAAGCCGAGATGATCCGAATGACAGTTTTTTTGAGCTGACAATATACTTTTTAGACTGAATCAATTTGTAATCTGCCTGCAGGTAATGTACATCTAAATAAGTTATGTCTCAGGTGATAAATGGCAAAATATCAATATCACCTTTCTGGCGGCCCTGAGTTCCTGTCTCGTCAGCTTTATAATAAGAAGTAACCGTATGTCGCCATTGGACAAATGATATGGTTATGTGAGAAAGCTTTTCAAAGTCGCGTACCTTCTGACTAGCTGTCTTCAGTTGAAATTTATGAATACCATTGTTATGTCTAACGTGTATAAACTGATGTACTATGAATTTCCGGTCTCATCTGCATAAGCAAACTCTGGTGGTATCTTTGACAAATATGTTTAACTGCAAAATGTGGATAGGTTTCGAAAGTCCTATACCTTAGACATCAGTTGATGCATCCAACATAAACTCTGAGATACTATTACAAAATTTCGAAAGTTGATACGAACGTGTTTTGGGTGTTTCTGACATGCCCGAGTGAGGAAAAATCAATGCTCTGTAAAAGAGCCGATTATTTGTATTTCTACTTCACTCGACGCTTCTTGTACCACATATAAAAAAAAAATATTTGAATACAACTCTCTGACATTTTTTAAAATAAATGGCTACAATCGTTCAGTTCGAAATATCCAATACCTTCATTCACAAGTCAAGACCAGTACAAGCCGATCATTTTAGTTTGCCGTTTCTAGCATGCAATTGCTCATTTAGTGAACTGGTTGTGATTCTTACACAATATTCGTCATAGAAACGGTCCTGTATATCATAAACCCACAATCACATTCGCGGTTGGCTGAGTATTTATATTCGCCTTTATCCGCCTAAATTGGCACGCCAATTTTATAGGTCGGTAATCAGAACAATCTTAATCTCCGGATGTCATTTTGTTTTCCACAGTGCAAAATACTAATTCGCTGGTTACTGGCAAAAAATCGGCAAACAAAATTAATGTACCTTTACATATTAAGGAAAATCCTTTACAGTCATAAGTCTTGAATGCGGTGATATCTTTTTAATGCAACAAATGTCATGCGGTCTGTACTGAGTGGAAAATAACGTGTTTTATTGCCCTGCTTGCCATACATTGGATGAGGAAGTTTGCCAAAGCCACTTTGTTTTATTAATTGCTACGTAGCGTCTGTACTAACAAGTCATAGAGAATATGACGGTTACATATTTTTTGCATTACCAATATATCTTGGAAAGATCAGCTAAGTAAAATTGTTCGTAAAGACGTGTTCACATGTGTTATTGCAAAACGTATAATTGCCCCATACTCATGGTACGTTTCCTGTGTCGAATGTTCAGATTCGGAGGTGCACAATGTTTTTCCGTTCTAATTTCTGATATCATTAAATCTTGCATCAAGAACGCAATCCTGTAATACCTAAAATAGAGATTATCCATTTTGAAAATTACCGGAACTTAATACGTTTTAATATGAATACATACATTGTATCATCTTATTAATATATATGTCTTCTATGATCTGTTATAAGGTAACACTACTTTCTATATATCTTTCGATTTGAACACTCATAGCCATGACAACGTTTTATTATTTTTTTCTGTTCAGGTTAACTTTATGTTCTGAAATATCCAGTCAACTAAGAACGATTTAAGATTCCAGTTGAAGAAATCAGACTTGTTGGATGTTTACATTGCATAACATTTTGCTTGATTGAACACGAGATAGCAAGTACAATCCTCACATATACTATAACATCTCCTATTCCTACGCAGAATATTTTAAAATACTAGTATAAGAAAATATAAATATTGACACTTCTTTCAAAATTGAACAAAACATGTTTTGAAGAAATGTTCAGCTTTGTTTCTTGCGCTTCCCATTAGAAAACTTCTTGTTAAAGGCTGCATTCTAAATGAGTCAGATGATTAGGAGCTAGTATCTCTTGGAATGGTCTTTTAAAATGATCATCAAAATATTCCATTATCTTGTTACCAAATTTGTCGTCTTTTCTAGTCTGATTTAACCAGGATCTTTATTTTGCTTGCGTTGCGAGTTTGAAAGCTGTCGCATATTTCCGTTCCTGCTGCCTTCTGAAATACCAATCCATAATATTCCTTGGCATACACGTAGTAAATCCATAACTCTTCATTGGCTTTAAAATAAAGATTGAAACTAGTGTTTTTTATCTTGATCAAACAACAAGATTCAGTATGATGTTTGACGCCGTTTGGACCATACGTTAGCCGTCTTGGTCTTTCTCTATTTGAGTTTCTTGACATATTCATTTCCGTCTAACACTCTTGAATGCTACTGGAGTAATCGATTTCATATTGGTCTCAGTTTACATTACTGTCTTATAAAGTACCTGCAAATGAAAATCAAATATACCATCTCTAACCATCTTAAAATAGCAACATCAAAATTGAGCATCGTGGTGAAATTTGCTTTTGTCTTCAAAACCTGACTTCTTCTAAATCATTGACTATTCTTTGTCCCATGACTTGATTTATATAAATTTGTATTGAATTTATTCCGTAATATGTCGTGTTTATTCTGCATAATGAAATCACATTTCGTGTTTTTCTTAATTCTTTCACAAAATTATCCCATCTTCAATTTGCAAACATTTGACGGCTTGAACACCTTTTGACAGTGGGCTACATTTTACACGGCGTTGTTAGGTCGTAGATAAGTTTCCTACTTCAATATACATCAACTCGGCTTAGTAACATAGACAATAACTTGTGAAAATATTTGAATGGGTTCTTCGTCAGGTTAAAAAGTGTATTGCTTTGTCTGCATCTCTGATATTCATCTATTAGCACGTGCTGACCTACATGTAATTGACAACAATATTGTGATTATCATAAATAGGTTTGAAAGATTAGTTCCTATAAGTAATCCTAAGTAACATCATTGTCAGTATGTGTAGTTTTCAGTACAAATAATCCTCAAAAACAGTAGTTTGCAACAAGAGTAGACTTTACAATTCAAATTTGATACTAGTATCAGACAACATTTGTTACTTGGACCACTACCGATGCCACCATCAGCAGGATATCCAATGATTTAGATCTTATCTAAGCGAGAGACAAAACGTCAGACAGGCATGGGTTTTAAAAATGAAAGCCAGCACGTGTTTTTCACCTTTACCTCTCCGTTTATACCTCTGTTATGTTGTCGTGATTATTTGTTTGATTTTTGATAGTCGATGTTGGGAAGATATTTCTCAAATCTAAGAATTAGCCAGTTTGTATGAGCAGACGTCATAATGTACAGTATTTACGAGATATTGATGACAATATGGATTTTGTCGTAACGTGGACAGTCCACAAAGTAAGAAATTCTCAAGATAATCTCACATAAACATATCTGGTAACCTGAGATAATTTTGTATTGGGGTTTAATAGTACATAGCCTGCAACACGGGTCTATGGCTTAGACACTAATAACTCATAAGAATGTATGGCTATTAATTAATTAGGGCAAACATACTTGCGTTATGAGCTCGTTCAAGAACTTTTTAGTTAACAATGTTGTCTTGAGGTTATTGGAAATAGTGGAAACATCAATCTCAAGCCAGACTCACGCATATATTGTATGATTAGCTGGTTATTTTAGTATTGTTTGACTTCTCGGTGTGTTACATTATTTTCGAGCCTGAAATGGATTTAATGAAGTTTTAAATAATCCTTCTGTTTCAAAGCAACTGTAATTTCTATATTTCCTCACTTATAGACATAGATTATTAATAGCATTATATGTTTGCAACTCCTTTGATATGTCGATCTGGTACATTTTACTTTTTGTGCTAAGGCAAGAACTAAATTTGAGATTGAAGCATAATGTCTAATAAACCGTTTCAAGATTTACCTCTATCAAACACTTTCAAAATGTCTTGTTGTTTTAAATATATATATATATATATATATATATATATATATATATATATATATATATATATATATATATATATATATATATCAATGCTATCTTATCACCGAATCGTTAACTGGGAGTTTGTTGAGTCAAGCAGAATCTCCACCACCGGCGTGGTATTGAAATACATGTGTCTTTAATTACATTCCTATTAAATCATTTATTATGCAGATATATAAAGTAAAAATAACATTTAAGTCATCTGTGGTTTAACATAAGGTAATATGTACAACTTTGTAAGAGTTATTTCTTCTTATTCATTCTCATTCTTATTCATTTTCATGGATACTTAATAAACTGATAAAAAGTATTATTATAGTGTTCCCTTTATCTGTAAGACATGGGGCTACGATATGGTACAAGTGTTTGATTTTCTTTTGTTCTACCGTAGGTAATAGTATTATGAAAACCCAGGGTACCCGTCTCTACTCTTCAGCTTCTTTGGCTGAGCTTGTATGCAATTCCAGTAAAATCAGTATCGCTGACAATCATTCTGTCGGCTTTTATTCAGTGGCGTAGCCAGGATATTTGGCGCCCAGGGCAAAAACATCCAAATTTGCGGCGCCCAGGGCAAAACACCCAAATTTGCGCCCCAGGCTGCCCCTGTTGCGAAGTTATGTTGATACTTTGGTCCGATTTGGGCCAAATTTGGCGCCCTCTAGCCACCAGCGCCCGGGGCGAATGCCCCATATGCCCCCCGTCGCTACGCCATTGCTTTTATTTTGTTTCCGGTCACGCGCTGGAAAGTTGTGTAGTTTTTAGCCATCATGGTTGGAATGCACCAGTCGGTATTAGGTGTATGCGTTTTTTAAGTTTATGAGAAAACTGGTCCAATAAAACAAAAGTTTAATCTGAGTAGAAAATCTGTCAATAGTCTATTTGTGATTATTCATCACGTGACATCGTATATAAGACTAACTTGCCTGAAAAATATGAATGAATTTACCCAACAACGCCAGAAATAGACGTCCCGATAAATGTCAGCTATAAACCGTTCGCAAATCTTTAGCCCACCCACCTAAAGTATTTCAGTAACTTAAAACTGACGAGGCACTCATTCTGCAGATTATCAACAACAAATCTTACACAGACTGGTACAACGCAAATATTTTCCTTTGCTTTAAAAATGTAAACAAAGTTGCATATGACAAAGTACAAACCTCTTTCACCTACATGACTTTATGTGAATGTTTGAGACATATTGCTGACACTAACGTAATGAAGGATTTCAAAACATATTAGGCAACGTATGACTTACAAAATGGATTCCATAATAAAATGTCACATGAAATCGCAATTGATAAAGTTTGTTGGATAATTAGCTTGAAACCTTTCGCAATGCCATTAAACTAATTTCATTTTGGTAGACTCCAGCAAATCCCATGATAAAAGAAATCACCAAAAACTACTTGAAAAATTAAATAACGTCGTATGAGATAAAAATGTCACTGAAAAGGATTAACGTAACATTGATGAGACGTGATCAGTCAGTAATTAACGATGGAATCCGTTTCCAAAATGTTCGATACACCAGGGGTACTTTATAACTATTTTTTCCCTAATTATTTTCTGAAATACATTGATGATCATCCTAATTCAAACGGTAGACTATATGTAAGTCATACAGGCTAATATCTCATTGCTACTAATAACTCAGAATGTAAATATTTCTAGCATTAGCTTCCTTGTTCCGAAGACTGGTTCAAAGTTTTGAAGTGGTTTTTAACTCCAATAAATGCGAACTAGTGCATATCTCGAGAACCAGACACTGAACTGACAGCATTATGCTTACTTATTTCACAAAGGCATCAGTCTTCCATTGAACTGGACCCAAATATCGCAAGTTAAACAGTGCCAATGGAACGTTCAGTTTTTTTAATAATAAATCAACAACAAGCAAAACAAAATAACCACATAACCACTGAGTCCACACATAATTTTGAATTATATGCCTTGTAAATGTTAGCATCTAGCAACGAGATTACAAATAATAACCAGAGCAAGTCGACTGATCAAAACTAATTATTCGCAAATATCGAGTATAGCCTGATATACAGCATTAATTAGGTTTGCTGATCCCTTCGAGACACATGCTCATATGCTCTATTCGCCATGTTTATAAAAGGTCAAATAAAAACAGCCGAATAGAATGACCAGACAAATGCACACTTTTTCATGTTATCCAGATTCAGTCAACGCCCATTTATGTATGAATACTTTTTAAACTCTTAACATACTATAGTACAACAAACGCCCACACCATATCGGCATTGAGCATGAACTAACGTCCTTCAAAATTAAAGTTCTCTGTTGATGCCGGAAAGAAGATCGAGTTATTTGATTATATTTTAGTCACTTAATATTTTGCCTATTTTAAAATTTAACACTATGATAATTCTGCCATCATGTTTCTTAAAAGTATGTTCGCTAAACTAGTATGTACAGTATGTAGAGACAGATAGATAGATAGATAGATAGATAGATAGATAGATAGATAGATAGATAGATAGATAGATGGATGGATGGATGGATGGATGGATGGATGGATGGATGGATGGATGGATGGATGGACGGACGAACGCACAGACAGACAGACAGACAGATAGATAGATAGATAGATAGATAGATAGATAGATAGATAGATAGATAGATAGATAGATAGATGGATGGATGGATGGATGGATGGATGGATGGATGGATGGATGGATGGATGGATGGATGGATGGATGGACGGACGGACGGACGGACGGACGGATGGACGGTCGGACGGACGGACGGACGAACGCACAGACAGACAGACAGACAGACAGATAGATAGATAGATAGATAGATAGATAGATAGATAGATAGATAGATAGATAGATAGATGGATGGATGGATGGATGGATGGATGGATGGATGGATGGATGGGTGGGTGGGTGGGTGGGTGGATGGATGGATGGACGGACGGACGGACGAACGCACAAACAGACAGACAGACAGACAGGCAGACAGACAGACAGACAGACAGATAGATAGATAGATAGATAGATAGATAGATAGATAGATAGATAGATAGATAGATAGATAGATAGATAGATAGATAGATAGATAGATAGATAGATAGATATTTAATGTCTCCAAGTATTGCTAAGTGAATGGATATTTAATGTCTTCATGTGTTGCTAAGTGAATATATATTTAGTCTCGATAAGATGTTAAGGAATTCGATTTTTAATTTCTCCATGTGATGTGGGCAAATGAATATGTTATGTCTCCATGTGTTGCTAAATACATATATATTTAACGTCTCTGTAGGATACTAAGTGAATAGTGTTTTAGTGTCTCCATGTGATGCTAGGTGAATGGATATTGAATGTCTCTATGATATATGAAATTAATATATATTTAATATCTCTATGTGATGTGATGCAAAACAAATTGGTATTTATTGTCTCATTATGATGCTAAGTAAATACATATTTAATGTCCCTATGAAATATGAAGTAATACATGTTTAATGTCTCTATGTGTTGCTAATTGAATTGATATTTAATGTCTCCATGTGTTGCTAATTGAATGGATATTTAATGTCTCCATGTGTTGCTAATTGAATGGATATTTAATGTCTCCATGTGTTGCTAATTGAATGGATATTTAATATCTCCATGTGTTGCTAAGTGAATGGAAATTTAATGTCTCCATGTGATGCTAAGTGAATGGAAATTTAATGTCTCCATGTGTTGCTAAGTGAATGGATATTTAATGTCTCCATGGAATGCTAATTGAATGGATATTTAATGTCTCCATGTGTTGATAATTAAATAGAAATTTAATGTCTCCATGTGTTGCTAATTGAATGGATATTTAATGTCTTCATGGGACGCTAATTGAATTGATATTTATAGTCTCCATGGAATGCTAATTGAATGAATATTTAATGTCTCCATGAGATGCTAATTGAATGGATATTTAATGTCTCCATGGGACGCTAATTTAATGGATATTTAATGTCTCCATGTGTTGCTAAGGGAATGGAAATTTAATGTCTCCATGTGTTGCTAAGTGAATGGATATTTAATGACTCCATGGGATGCTAACTGAATGGATATTTAATGTCTCCATGTGCTGCTAAGTGAGAGGAAATTTAATGTCTCCAAGGGATGCTAATTGAATGGATATTAAATGTATGTGCGATACCTAATGAATATATAGTAAATGTATCTCTTAGTATTTTATTTGGTTGCTTTAATCCACCTGTGTGGATAAAACATCTGTTATATACTAGACTTCCACAATTGTGTTCCTTTCTGTATTTTATTTATTACTTCATTTGTTCTCTCATATGTTTTAACCATTTCTTGACTCAGTTTATTTGTTCGTATATGTTGACATAGTCAAACACTGTTTGCACGTCCATATTAACTAAGAGACTCGAATGATGGAACCGCCACTTACATATTTTATCATTAGCAATAGCCATCCATCTTAAGAGTTGCTTTCATTGACTGACGGGCAACATTCAGAGAAAGAAAACAATCTTCATAACACTGTTAATATGAAAAGTAATATAAATGGTACTTTGGTCACGGAAACAAAATAAACTACAAAATATATGAGATCTAATTTAGAATAAAACCCGGGAATAGGAGGATCATAGGCAGTTGTTGTTTGTCTAGAAGTAATTGCTACATAAAATGTGGAGCTTTGTGTTTTGGAAGTAGTAACCTTCCATTTGTAAATGATGTTGCCACGGAAGTAAAAATACGATGACTTACATTGCCCAAAATAGTTTTTGTTTTTAAATTTCCTTGATTATCTTAAATTATTATGATAAACCCCAGTGTTTGAAGAGAGCTGTGCATTTGTAGTCATGTATATTGCTCGACAAATTCATTTAACTTTTAATGTTTTTTTAATGTATTTATTTACTTTTAGAAAGAGCAAGCGCAAATGTAATTTTCTAATGAAGAATAACAATACATAAAACATTTGATTATTTGACAGGTCAAGTAATTCTTATGTTTTTAGATCAAATTTTAAAGATATTCTAGTTGATATAGTCTGAATGAACTAATACTAATGCTGTAAATAACATATTTTGTTTTAATTGTTTGTATGCAGATATATTGATCATCAATTTAACCATGTAAGATTAATACACATTATCAATCTCTTGGATGAAAAAATTAAATGAACAAAGTTTCATTTAAACTACATAATTTCATTTAGTGATATTTTCTGAATGTAATAAAATATTATTTGTATCAAATTTGAATTTGTTGGTTAACAAATGCTCACAACACTATGTTTCTGTATTCGTTTACTTGTTTGTTTTAATTCAGCCACATAAACGCTGTTTCGATGAATCATTAATTATTAATTCATCATATATTCATTTCGTCCATTCTTAACTAATTTTTTGATTAAAAAATTACTACTTTTGCTCTCTGTACGAAACTATCTTTGATAACTCTGGTTCGATGCGAAACTACACACTATCTCTCCAAAACTTGAGCAGCAATGGAAATGAAATAATAATGTGATGAAGTCCTGTTTTATTAATCTTTTATTGTAATACGAATCTAAGAAAATATATATTAGCATAATATACATGAGGATTCAGTTCAATTGAATTTAAAAGCAAGAAAATGTGTTTCAAATAAATTGGCAAATAATGGTAAAAAAAACAAGATTAATATAATCTCTTCAAATCCCATTTTGCATTCAGTAATACAGATGTGTACCAAGATCGTTTTATACGTCGGTTGCGTAACCTATTTTATTCTGATCACGAGTCAGTAAAATAAATTTATAAAAGATCGCATATTTCTGTTTTAAAAAGAAATCTTGTTAAAAAAATTAACTGATTAGTGAATGGAGACACAAATAGACCGCACTCCGCAGAGGTAACATTCAAACTCCGAACACAGCATGGTTGGTATGCGACTGCACACGAATTACATGATATAGTTGTACCAACCTATAATGCTAACATGTTAACTATAATGGTTGTGTTTAGTAGATGTCTAAGAACTCTAATAGTCTAAATGGGTCATTGTTGTAATTTACATATGGAACTCATCTTGTCTAAGGGATATTAGTTATTTTGAAATGTTCGCATGTTACAGTAATGAAGATACAAAGATGCCAATCCTTTTCACTGTACCTAAAACTGAATACAATTTAGAGAACCATTGCATACCACATATTAGGTGCATGCCGTTTCAACGTCACCAATATTTCAAACAGAAACCAAAGCTTCTGCTGTAGGCGTACCTTTGGAACAATTCCTATTCACCTCTCTAACGTAGTAAGTCAGTACTTAGCGTTGGAATGATTCCTACACACCTCTCTAAAGTAGTCAGTCATTGTCTGCTTTGGAATGATTCCTACACACCTCTTTAACCTAGTCAGTCAGTACGTAGCTTTGGAATGATTCCTATACACATCTCTAAAGTATTCAGTCAGTACGTAGCTTGGAACGATTCTTACACACCTCTCTAACATAGTCAGTCAGAACCTACTTTAGAATGATTCCTACACACCTCTCTAACATAGTCAGTCAGTCTCTACATGTCTAACATAGTCAGTCAGTCTCTACATTGGAATGATTTCTACACACCTCTCTAAAGTAGTCAGTCAGTACGTAGTTTTAGAATGACTCCTACACATCTCTTTAACATAGTCAGTACGTAGCTTTGGAATGATTCCTACACATTTCTCTAACATAGTCAGTCAGTATCTGCTTTGGAATGATTCCTACACATCTCTTTAACATAGTCAGTACGTAGCTTTGGAACGATTCCTACACCTCTCTAACGTAGTCAGTTAGTCTCTGCTTTGGAACGATTCCTACACACCTAACGTAGTCAGTTAGTCTCTGCTTTGGAACGATTCCTACACATCTCTTTAACATAGTCAGTACGTAGCTTTGGAATGATTCCTACACATCTCTTTAACATAGGCATTCAGTATCTGCTTTGGAATTTCATTTATTGCCATGCACATAATTTAATTGTATATTAATTCCTCTGATTTGGGTATCCGCTTCATAGCTAATTTCACTTTTATCCTGGTATACAAGTCAGTCGTGTCACACACTGAACCTACCGATAATCTGTTTTGGAGTCTGCGTGGAGTCAGATCACTGCGTATTTCTCCGTCGATATCCATCGGACCAATAATGCTATACAAATAGAAATTGCGTGAAATCAACAACCGTTATAAGGATCAGTATATTATCGTTATGTTGTCATTAGATAGTAGGTAAAGGCTGGTGACACGTTGATAGTTTATCTTGCTAATAATGTCACTATGTAAATGACAGAACCGAATGAATATTTTACAATATTGGCCCGACACAACATCGAAGATAAATATCAAGAATTTTATTTCCTTTCAACTTTGTTTCGAAACATTCTTACCTGTATTTACTCAGCTCTTGCAAAGTTCTCAATGTCTCTCCACAAACACAAACACACACACAGATATATATATAAAACCACGAGATATATAAATTTGTTATTAAAAGGAAACGAGGCTTGCTAAGTTTCCTTCCAATAAGGAATTTATATAACGAGCGATATATCAAAGACTGTGTACATGACATAAAATCATGTGTAAAATCATGTACACAGTATAGCACATACAAATACATATATTTGCATTACCAAAGGAGCTAAGACTGACTACAGGTAAATGTGTATTGACAGAGTGAGAGATCTCGTCACATCCCTTCCCACTGTGTCCTCGGCAACGTGTGGTTCTGTCCATTTGCCATTATTCACAATCCTCTGCAAATTGATAAGTTGCTTTCCTGTTTTATGAGTTTCCATTTTCATTCATATTGATTAAGACATGATGATGACTAAAACATGCAAGAAAAGTTGAGAGAGGATTCTAGAGCACTACAAACACAACATAGAAAGCTTCTTAAAAATTCAACTTGCAGATCCTTAGAGTTGCTATAAGTAGTTATAATGTATCCGTTGGTTGGTTTGCATTTACTGTTATTCATAGGTTCAGATATATTGCCGCATGACATAGGTAAAAATCCGCTACGCCCACTTTTTCAGGGATTTTTGTCCGGATCTTGTTACAGTGGCAGAAAGAGAGACGGACAGAGCCAGAGCGAGAAAAATAAGGCCTACAATCAGACAAGAAAACAAGAGGTTTATATCAGAGAAGAAACCTATGGTTTTCTATCAGACAAGAGACCTAGTGCCTTCTATTAGATATCATGGAATAAAATTGAATCCAACTTCAGTTCAATTGTACATATGTACCCGATGTTAGAAAGTATTTATATATATGGTAATAACCTCTGTATGTGACTAGCGTTGATCATGCGTCGCAAGATAGACAACCGTTGATACACAGCATGATATCGATAACAAAACGTATCCTAACAATTTGCTCCCAAAATACCGTATCTAATTACATTTCTTTTCAAAATACCAATCCTGACAGACTTATCAGAAGGCATGAACACATGTCTTTATGATGTGGCAAAATAGCTTTAATATTTGCTTGTAGACACGGTTTGTTGTGGCAGGTCACCCTCAACGGGTTTACGATTCTTCTTCTGAACACACACAGAAAATGTCCTGCAGAGAGAGGGCCGGATAAGTTATTTATGATCTAAATTAATGACTAAAACCAAGAAAGGTGCACAAAGAAGAATAAAAACAGGAATTCCAGGTGAAGGTCTCAATGTTATTGTCCGACTAATAATAAACGTGTTCCTAATTGTACAGTTGCTGTTATTACTTGGTTAATCAAAGAATGTTACCTGTAGCCGCTATATCTAGTGTAAAAATGGAAAACTGTGTATCTAGTGCATGTGCAGCCGTTATAGATATGTTAAGTATAAACATATTTAAGAAGGTCCATGCATTTTTCTAACTAAAGGACATTACACTGGGGAAGCTAATTTAGTAAGAAGTGTTACTGGTATGATATTGCTGAATTACATGGACACATAGGACTAAGACGTTAATAAAAGTCCAAGTGGACCCTGCTTAGCGTTTACTTAACACCATTTGATAATTTCTTTAAGTAGGTGTATGCAAGGGCACCAACATAATGTTTTTTGGGGGTGTGGTGGTGGTGGTGGGTGGGGGGGCAAAGATGTCACGTCAGCTCTGAAGTTTTGTGATTGTAAGCAAAAACATCCGGGGGATCTTTTGGATGTATATAACATTGTAAGAACATTACCTAAGCAAACTCTCTTCCAAAATTTATACCACGTCAACTTTACCTTTTTTACTATAGTATAATAACATTATTTTAAAAGAGAAAGTTACAAAAATCCTGTCCATAATCGAACTAATTTGGGTTTTCAATGAGATGAACCTTGTTTTTTTTTTTTATCAAAATGAGATGAAAAATGTCTTTTTTAATAGAAAAACTGCAGCAGTCTCAAACAATCTAATAATGCAAAATCACCTCACTAATTTGTGCATATCTCACTAATTATTAAGTCTGACTATAACCGTGATGAAAAGAGCTAACTTACCAAGCTGGAGAAAATTCAGTCCCCAAAGTGGTACCAGGTGCCACCAATCCAGTACACAATTACCTCCCTTATACATACGAATAGTTGTTTGTTTTCACAATGAGAAACATCCAACATATTCAGCATGTATGATTATTTAATAAGCTGACACAGAATATGACAGAAGTACCGCCACTAACCTAATGAGTAGCTCATCTGATGGTTCGAAAATAATTTGTAACACTTAACCACTGCTGTTCTTATAACACATACAAACATTAACATCAACCTGCACTCCTCCAAAAATAACTGAAACATGCAACATTACCACAAAAATATGCATAGATCTCGTCCATGATAAAAATCATTAAACATTATGATGATATTTGATAGTTTACCATGTGTAAGTAAATCCAGGTGAGAAACACACTCTCCATTGGTAAGATGCTCAACCAGTCATATTTAAGATCACTCATTAATATGTGTTCTCTGCACTAAGAAGTAACAGTGGTGCAAATTTCCCTCCTATCCTTGCCTAGAAGGCTTCCAAGACCTCTGGGTCTTTTAGCTTGTCAAGGTTGAACTTGATTCTTGTGGGGCCCTCTTTGTCGACTTTTTTTAGACGTAGTCGGAGGGTCATCATCACTAAGTCATGGTCACTTCCAATGTCTGCTCCTGGGAAACTTCTTGTCTTGGCAATGCTTACGCTGGGATAAAAACGTCTCTTCACCATGATATAATCAATCTGGTTATGGTGTTCTCCATTCGGGCCTTACCACCAGGCAAATAAACGTATGTCATCATCTTTAGCAGAAACATATTAAGTGTTACTGTGGACTGTGCCTAAACAAACATGCAACAAATTACATGGGCATATTCGTTTGGCTTCGTTCAATGCATTTCCTTGAGACGTTCAGGGAAGTCAGCATTTTACTTTTAAATCAAGACATTTTAACTAAATAAAAGAATGAGTTAGTTATTTCAATTAATTATTTCATTGAGATGAACTTCCGATATTAGTATATGCGCATAAGTCCTCTGGGAAACTGAGGAATGTGTAGACAGTTTGGATAGGAAGAAATCAAACAATATTGTACTATTTGCATTTTTATATACTGAAAGTTTACCCAACACTTTCTTTCGTTGTTAGGTTACATCGTTACTGAAACTCAAGACTTAAATCAGAGATTTTCACCCTCATAAATGGAGGATTATAAAATGATTTTCAGATACCAAGCTTCATCAAAATAAAAGCAGCATTTGTCAGTGTTATGCTTCATCTGCCTCTGCACATCTTACAAAAGAGAAAACGTGAGTCCAATTTAGCTGTCCATACAATACAGAACTCGATATCTGTGAATGAATAAGGTCAACACACACACACACACACACATACACACTATTGATGTTCCTAATAAATCCTGTGAATTACTAAAAACAAATACCTTGAATAGTATTGAATTTGTTTACAAATAAAGCCACCTTTACACAGTTATGCACTGCTACAAATAAATTGATGGAACAGGAGAGTTTATCACAAGGGTAAAAGTGGATAATCTAAAAATAATTGAGAGGTTATAAGGATCTGTAGTTCCGAATTTTCTTTTAATGGCCTTGCAAACATTTCCGCTAATGCATTGCAATCATAACTCTTAATGTTATTAGCTAATATGTTTGATGTACCGGGACAAAAAAAAAACACACAAAAAAAACAGCAGTAGTAACTTCAACAAATAAATTAGTTGCAAGAATGAAATGAAATTCGTTAACTGGTAGTAAAGAGAAGATAAAAATCTTTTCGTAATTTCTTTTGTAGACATAAATAGTAGTGCATGAATGAAACGCATACTACGTATATATATATATATATATATATATATATATATATATATATATATATATATATATATATATATATATATATATATATATATATATATATATATATATATATATATAATGAGAAGAATTGGTCCAACTATTTTATTTCTTAGTACTCGATCCTTCCATTTGAATGCTTTTGTGACTTTATATACCGAACATGTCATACTATTATCTATTATTTTACAGATTATCTTTGTCGAGAAACATTCGCGAAGAGCAAACAGGACTTTGCAACAATCATACAACCATACAGGATGAAAATCATCGTATTCAATAAATGATTTGGGGAGCAACATTTTAGGAATCAATTTCTGTTCCGAGGAGCCGATAGCAACATGGGAAATCAAATGCTAATGAAATATACAGTTATTTCAGTGATGAGCCGAGAGTTTGCCACCAGAGACTCCCTTTGTGTTTTTCGTTTCATGTGTCATTCCGGATGTTCCAACGGGATTGTAACAGAGTAATTGATTTCTGGATTATCTCATTTAGTTGATGTTCAAATTAACATGTGGCAAGAAAAGTAGGAAGATGAAGTGGTTACACCTATCGCTGGAATTTTCTCATTGGTTCATGATTATGTTCCTTCTTATTGAAACAGGTAAGCAACTGACAGTGATTGAATTCTTAGATGATGTTTGAGAAGAACAAAATGGCGTAACTAATGTCGTAGCATTACTGATAAAAGTATATTTCCCTTGCAACGTTCCCAACGTTCGAAGCTAGAATATTTGTGTGCAATAGTGGCCCAAAGAGAGAGAGAGAGAGAGAGAGAGAGAGAGAGAGAGAGAGAGAGAGAGAGAGAGGAATTAAAAAGCTTGGGACTTCTGAATGATCACGCATAATTAATGTTCTTTTAGGATTCCCACATCATAGCAAGATCGGGGCGATAAAAGTGTACCAGCGCACGTGAAACACACACACACACACACACACACACACACACACACACACACACACACACATACATACATACATACATACATACATACATACATACATACATACATGAATGATGCTCGCTTTTGTAGACGACAATACTAAAACATAGTATTGAAAATTTCTAGACCAGCACAACAGTGGAATAAGTGTTGTCTTGTTAATGTGCCGTGCTGAAGCGAAAACGGGGGAGCGAACACAATTATAAAATATGAAATTTGATACATCTTAAAAGAATGAAAAATGATCAGGGGAGAGTATATTGTTAATGTGGTATGGGGTACAATTATGCAGTTTGTAATTAATTGCACCTCCCGAAAGTAATTTTTACTCCCAGTTAAATATTCAAATCATACATGTTTGTCGACACATTTAAAATAGTATACAGTGTAATATATATATATATATATATATATATATATATATATATATATATATATATATATATATATATATATATATATATATATATATATATATATATATATACATGTATATATATATATATATATATATTGTAGTAGAGAATGTGAACATGAATGCAGCGAAAACACAAGGCGTGTGTATATAGTAGAGCTCAAAATATAATATAGAACATATATAGGTATCAGTGTTCAAAGGAATCTAGTACATATATATCCTGTTATTTCTTAAAAACAAAAGAGCTTGTATCATTATAAAATGCACGCTAATAAATTCTATGTTTAGGCCGTGAAATAATTTGATTCGTACAAAAATATTACATACATATTACAGACATACTCCCAAGATATAGTTGAAATATAATTAGGAACTATTTGACCATTTCTAAAAAGTGTCCAGCAAAAGCAGAGGTTGTGAAAAATATGTAACATAAATTTTATATATCTGTACATGTGTATGGTATAACTGAATCATGTTACACTAAACCGGTTAGAATAAATAAAAGAGAGAGAGAGAGAGAGAGAGAGAGAGAGAGAGAGAGAGAGAGAGAGAGAGAGAGAGAGAGAGAGAGGGAGGGAGGGAGGGAGGGAGGGAGGGAGGGAGAGAGAGAGAGAGAGAGAGAGAGAGAGAGAGAGAGAGAGAGAGAGAGAGAGAGAGGTTTTGGAAGCAATAGGAGAGATATGTTTAAATGTCGTTCAAGTAGCTATGAAAGCTATGAAGTATCATCTAAGAAAGACTTTAATTTATGATATTATCATGAAAAGGATAAATCAAATGACGTCAATTCAGAATCAGGTTTGTGGATAACCGTTTATTCATGTGACAAGTTACAAAGTATTTTGCTAACTATTGTAATGATTAAAATATGACAAAACACTGAACAAGTACAAAAATACGTTCTAAATATTTGAGGAAAGATATTTATCTGTAGGAATATTAAGACATCTTTGAAAAGGTAAAGGAAACATATATGCCACCTTTTATCATTAATACGATTCATTCAATAATTATTAATGATATGTTAAAATATGGAAAATATTTCAATCTAGCAACATTCTGAAATCTACATGAAGATATATCAAGATAAATACTTTTGTTATGTGACATATGTTTCGTTTGTTTTTACAAATAAGAAATGTCGGAATGTCTGTATTAAAAATTATAAATTAGAATCATCTTAAGATTACGATGTAACCAAGTTTAAGGACATGAGGAGTAAAACCTAAATTTGTAACAAGGTATTGCATGTTCTTAATGACTGATATGAGATAAGAGGTACAATTAAAGAACAACGTACTCCTCTTGATAATCAAACTTAAAGAGATGATAACTACAAGTTGAATACGTATCTTTCCACTAAGTAATCAGTCAAAACATCAAACCATTTTATCCAACACTGGTGAAATTTCATTCGATACTGGTTATCAGTGGAATATTTTGCCTTAATACCTATTTTCAGCTTACATAGATATGCCGATTAGAAGGCAGCTCTATGATTGGTGGATTAATCAGTTAGTACGATGCCACATGGATATGCCACAACCAATCATAAATACTATTTGGATAAAGATAAACAATCAAAGTCTGATAGTCACGTCCACGTCGTGCAGCGGAGTTATACTGAGTACGAAAGGTCAAGGCAATTCAATGTATACCTTTATAATAACAGTTTATGTGTTAAATGTGGGCGAATATATGCTGCAACAAAAACTTTCAGATCGGTAACTGAGGAAACATTGCATAGGCTGATGATTTTGTTTTGAAAAACCAGCTGAATATGATACTGGTTGTATCTTGGAAAGTATACACACATCTGTAAAAGATATATTCTGCTCATTGACTGATAGTATAACTACAACCACCACAACTAGTCAAAACCGTAAGAATAGTTCTTATTGTAGCAATTTAAATGCATTACATTACCAAAGTCTTACATAAAACCCACAACTTAACCGCTACTTTAACAGAAGAGCATTAGAATACATGTTTCAACATTTCAGGGATATAATAGTTATTATTAGGTAAAACAGTTAGGGGAATGTTTTATTTTGTAGATTTTCTGTGCATTTGGTTGATAGGCGGTTATTTGCTGTTTTGACCACTATCAATACCACGAAACAATATAATGTTTAATAAAGAAATTGTTTTTGAAAATACCCTTTCTTTTTATATAGCTTTAGCACTGATGTTTCTTCTATTTGTGTATTTTTTCTTTTAATTCTTAAGTCCGTTTGTTTTGTGCCTCTTGTGACATAATCAGTTTCTTTAAACTTTCGTTTTTACATCTACCTTGATAGACAACGTGTTTAAGTTATCTATTTGATGCAAACTTTAATTCGCTTGAAAAATAGGTTGTACATTTATTCAGTTGTTCATTTATCTGTGGTGAAAAGACTGTCCAAGACGGCATATATTAAGTTCAAGTTGATATCTTTTTTCGTTCTGCTATTCTCTGATTGTGTAAGAGAACCCACTGTTGCTTCAAATGGGTCCAGATCATGTATATGACTACAATGTGTCCTTTTAAACTGTTTTATGAGGGAAAGCAATGGGGACAAAGTTCAACACTACTACACTGTTTAGCATTACTATCTTTTTTTTAAAAAAAAAATAAGAAACAGTAAATCTCTAAGGAAGTCGATAAGCTGTACTAAATATTACTTATTGAAAGTAACTAAGTGAAATACCCTCAATATTATTAACATCCTCAAACAGTAAGTCACGTTTCATGTGTTAGTTTGCTAATTGCAGAATAAATTGTTCATAAATGAATGGTAGCTAAAAAGAAGGAAGCAGATAAGTTTGATTATAAATACCAGTAAGCTAATCACCGGACTACTATATGAAACTTGTAACGCCAATACACTTGTAGATCAATTCGAGAAAAGAAATGGTTGATATTGTTACGAGTTTATGCTATTAACATAAAAGAGTTGAAGACAACAAGCTTTGTAAAATTTAACAAATAATTGATATCGGATCTCTAGAATACATTTCGAAAATGATTAAAACGAACTTAATGGTATTGCGAAATAAATCCCAAAATAATCCAAGAATTAGAAAAAGAAGTCCTAGTAATATATAGTCCTGAATAAAACTCAGTACAAGTCTCAAAGAGATCCAAAGCTGAAGGCGATGACATTTCTGTTATAGCTTATGGAGTACTGATATGTTAACAATCTTTTGTTAAATCACAGCAATTGAAATGCAGTATTCAATATAATATAACTTCCAGTGAATATCTTTATCCAAAACTGTATCAGATTACCTTTGCATTCCCAAAGAAAACAATCACCTGAATTCAAGAACTTAAAGAAAATAAAAATCCGCCAACCGGTCAGAACATAATACAACATGAAAGTGCTAGACGCTAAAGCACCAATGTCCGAATTCTCACAATTACAACATTATATAATTGAAGTTACCTCCCAACTATAATTTTCTAAAAGTGAAAAGATCACCCAATTAAAAAAACATTCTAAAATGATCTAATGAATCTTGTTAATTTGCAACACAATAACCTGTAAAATTCACTTAGGGCATTCCAAACTACCGACCCAATAAACATATTTAATCCGTATTGTTTCCCTAAGTAATAAAAGAAAATATTAACTTAATCAGGTTCAAACATATCAATTCAATTTTGGACAAAATCAAGTCCATGATACAATGTTACATTACAATAGCGTTTAATGACAAATTTGAAAACTAACAAACAAATAATTCAATGAAATATATCTAGCAATTTCTGGTATGGAAAGAATGTATATATAAATGAAACTCTGAATGGGAAAGAAAGACGTTTACAGCACCGAGCGGTTAAAATGCACAAATACAATTTTGAATGCCGAATATCAATAATATCATTTTGCATTCAATGAGATTAGATTAAAATTCTGTTCCAAAGCAGATATTCCCTAAAGGAAACAATACACAAAAGAAAATCTACTAAACTTCGAATAGGCTCTGATTAAACAGCATACCATTAGTTAAGACGCGCAATGATTAAATTTTGACCCCATCAATTAAATATAATAAATGAATTTAGGTTCAATTTATTTTCAAAGGAAAGATTCTAAAGTGTAGTAATTGTATGATCGTGCTTTAGTAGTGTAACACGCAAGAGGTCAAATAGTATATCAGTACCGGAAACAGCAAGCAATGTCGAACACTTGCGTGAGCCATGTTTAACGATATTATTTTTCATATTTCCAAGGACAACGGACGTTATCAAATAAAGAAGTATACAACTGATTAATGACTCATTTCCTCCAGTCAACAAACAGCTAAATATTCATTAGATCTTTGTAGCACACTTGCATAGTTTGCTATTTACAGATTTATATTATTTATCTGTACGCTTTTCTAAAGAATAGATCAGTATTTCATTCCATATATTATCATCAGGATCGAACACAAGATTAGTTCCATCTACAATCACATGACAAAACACTTATAGCACGAATATCCGGAGAATTTCCTAAGTTAGGAAACAAGAGTTATCTATTTTACGCAATCACCCTTTCCACATGCTCCCGATAAAAAAGTTATCACTAAAATCTTAAACGGACACTTAAATCCAAACAACACATGACCAATGTTTTATTTCTGAAAAGACAGTATCATGTTTGACGGTGTCTTATATATTCTATTTACAACTGTTAACACTTGGAAGAGACAACATAACTGCATTTAGTATAATTACTGAGAACTTAAACAATTATATTAACTATTATTAATAAGGACGTTAACATTTTCACCAACTATTATTACTGAGAACCTGAAAGTAGCTAGGTCTATACCATGACAGATAACTTAGGTGTAACGAGTCTTGCAAATACAATAATGAACGAACAAATAGTGTAATTTTCTCTGTGTGTGTGTGTGTGTGTGTGTGTGTGTGTGTGTGTGCAACACTTGCGCACAACAGGTTTAATCGTATTTGATGATCTAACTTTTATCAACATGAATGAGTCAATTGTTTTTGCCGAAAAACTGCATAGGTTGAAAACTAGAATGTAAACACGAATTATTTTGTACAGTAAAAAGATGATGTTCAAAATTCGGTGGTCGGAGAATACCGCTCTTCAACTTCTATCATGTTCTAAAAGCTGTTTGGCACAGGTATCTGCATGTTACTAGTCCTCTAAATGGGACAGGTATCTGCATATTATTAATCTTCTGTATGGGACAGGTATCTTCATATCAATAGTTCTCTGTATGGGACAGATATTTGCATGTTACTAGTCCTCCATATGCCACAAGTACTAGTCCTCTGTATAGGACAGGTATTTGCATATTATTAGTCCTCTATATAGGACTGACATTTGCAAGTTACTATTCTTCTATATGGGACAGGTATCTGCATATTATTAGTCCTCTATATGTGACAGGCATTTTTCATCTTATTAGTCCTCTGTATGGGACATATATTTGCATGTTACTAGTCATCTATATGGGACAGGTATTTTCATATTATTAGTCCTCTATATAGGACTGACATTTGCATGTTACTATACCTCTATATGGGACAGGTATCTGTATATTATTAGTCCTCTGTATTGGACAGGTATGTGCATATTATTAGTCCTCTATATGGAACAGGTATCTGCATGTTACTAGTCCTCTGTATGGGACAGGTATTTTCATATTATTAGTCCTCTGTATTGGACAAGATTTTGCATATTATTAGCCCTCAACGTGGGACAGCTATTTTTTTTTTATTGTTGCTAGTACTCTGGCAGCACTTACAAGTGTTGGAAATCTAATCCTCCTTCAACCGGATCAGACCATGTTTTGTTTACACAAACAGGCATATGTTGTGCATGATATAATATAGGTTTAGACCTTGCAAGAAGTATGCATACACTAGATACCACTTTGTGATTAGAAAAGATCAACAATATTCAGCGGAGAGGATCAACAGTCCTGTAATTCATGTCAACCATAGACCAACAGTTTCTCAAGTTATCTGTACATAATTGTAGAAAGAGCAGATTGAACTGGGACACAATCTGTCTACCCTCTAAACAGACTGGTTCAAGCTTGAGGCATAACCGAGCATGTACGAGTTGTCCATGAGATCACGTCATTGGCCGATTTGTGCATATGTGACAACCTAAAAACACATTTAGTTTCACAAGTATTATAATTGATCTACATAAATATGTTCCTGAACATTATTAATACCATTTTTAATGTACAATAATACATATTGATTACTGCACTAATCAATCTTTTAATTCGCCCCTGGTTTCTATAAAAGATAAAAGTACTTATGGAGCTTAATCTAAGACAATCGAGAAGAGTTTACGGATATATTTTTCCCCGAAAACTTACTTATTTTGCTTTCCGTTGGTGCTGCTGTAACCTGTTCATACTAACAGAAACTAATATACGGGCTTAGTAGGCAAATTACTGTCCTATATAGTCTCTGCACGTGTTTTCAAATACTTGACTTTCCAGTGTCTCCAAATAATATGTTGAAATACTCTAAAACCCGATAAGGAATATGTTCATCGTGACTGTGAGGTTAAACCTATTGGGTAGAAAGGACAAAATAGAGAAGAGAATATACCCCGGTCTATGCAGGAATAGTGTATGACAGTCATGGAACATTCGTCAGTAAGTTGGTGATCAGGAACAATTAGTTTTCTGTAACTTCATCATTGCTATAGTCTCCTCAAATTGAAAATATTGCCATTAATCCTGTGTCTGATATATATCCCAGTGATATAGTCACAGAAGGCATCTGTAAGCATAGCACAGAACTTATGTTGAACGAAGCTTGGGCTACGACGCAGCTTTGCTTGCTTCTATTGCTGACTTTGACTGGTTCAGATAGCTCACCGTCGTCCACGACGGTGGCAAGCATGCGATCATTGAATTCAGATGAATTTTATGGGCAACCAAACTGTGTCACGATCTTCCTAAGGCCACCAAGACGGAATGTGCCGGAGGCGTTTGTCACGTAGACAAATGGTGGGAACAGGCTGAAATTATGTTCTTGATATTTCGTCTAGAGTTGACGAGTTGTAAATACAATGGCACTTCTCCAATTATCCTTTCAAGTAATTCGCGTCAACTCTAGTATTAATGTCACCAGGGATTGTGAGCTTGCCTGACATCGAGACGGCAGGATTCTCCAGGTTTTAATAAACGTTGTCTTTGATGTCATCTGAATTTGTATGGTGGCTGCATATACGCTGATGATAATTGCATGTCTTTTCCCAAATGTTGCCAATCTTATTTGCATATTTGGAGATTTGTGACATTGCTGACCAGATAGCTATGATATTGTGGCAAAACCATCACCAGGTTCTCGTCGTTCTTCTTTACTATGTCCACTCCATAAAAATATGTAGTTGGCTCCTTGTTCGGTGAATTGTCAATCCTAATCAGGGCGAGATTCTATCCGGTCCGGTATACGGATTTTGAATCAGGACTATGAATCAAGATACAAAAATAAATTAAAAAAAGATAACTAATATGAGTACAAATAAATTATTCTAATTTATATACTCTGCTATGTGTAGAAGACGTCGTGTTAAAATGGAAATGGCGTGGGGAAAAGAATACAAACAGTTTCCTTACTTACGTTTTCACTGGTAGTAATAGTTTGTCTTCTCTACAAAACAATGCTAAGTAGTTACTATTGTACGAAAGTCATGCATTTTGTGGAACGTTTCATATTTCCCTTCTAGCGTAAGATTGAAAGGTGATACTATACCTTTTGACGCTGCATTTCAACATTGTTGTCATTACTAAAATAAAGAAGACACATTGCTTATTAGCAAATAATATTAGCCACTGGTCAATCTTTACTCTTCCCGACTGGTCCAAGTGGCTTATATATGGGATATATGCTCACAGTAGGTTAGTGTGGGGATATGTGGCTTACATTCACATACTTCTAATCCTCTGTTTATTTTGACTATTCACATTTTGGCTGTGGCAGGTACTTGTTAAATTATATATATATATATATATATATATATATATATATATATATATATATATATATATATATATATATATATATATATATATATATATTGTTGCATCGTATCATTATCTTTCTAGTCGGCAAGAACGGATATTTTTGTTTCGCTATGGTACATTAACAAACGATATTTCGCTTAATAATCAACCAAAGCAAGGAAATGAAAGTTTTGCACGCCGTTTGTGATTTCAGGCGTGCAATTATATAACTTTCGTGGAGAACGTGTTTGCTAAATTAAAGTGGTTTTCAAACAGCCCTAAAAATAAAATCTTAAATAGTTTTTTTTCCCCACTGACTAGAGAGTATGCAGAATTTGTTTCATGGAAGAAAGGACACTAATGGATATGAAGGTTGCGAAGTTCTACTTCGTTGGTCACAATTCAGCTTATGTGTATATGGAAGCTTCGCGTGTTAGTATACTTACACTTGGTACCTATACCTGAAAAGTAAAAAAGTATGAGGTATAACTACTTATAATCCTCTTAAAATATAGATAATGATTTATTTTCCTCCGTTGCCTGCATGATTTATGATTAATAAATAATATATATTCCGTTTTATATGTAATCATTTTGTGCGTTATCATAGTTAGATCGATCATATCAAAATCTGCTTGATAAGTCCCTCTGTGCAAGACTTTTAGAATTGTAATCCATACGCCTCTACGTCAAATATATATGTATTGTAATCGGTACGCTTTCATATCAAATATGTATTTTTGTGATTGGTATGCTTCCACATCAAATATGTATTTTTGTGATTGGTATGCTTCCACATCAAATATGTATTTTTGTGATTGGTATGCTTCCACATCAAATATGTATTTTTGTGATTGGTATGCTTCCACATCAAATATGTATTTTTGTGATTGGTATGCTTCCACATCAAATATGTATTTTTGTGATTGGTATGCTTCCACATCAAATATGTATTTGCTTTAATCGGTACGCTTTCACATCAAATATGTATTATTACAATCGGTATTCTTTCAAGTCAATATGAATTTTTGCACAGTATACAACATCCACAGATAAATGAAGAATTTGCAAAGGACTAAACATAAAATGTGTTCTTATTAAGTAATCAATGAAGTGATATATATTTTCTCATATTAATTTGATCCGATGCGCTTTCCCAGAGACTCTGCAGGCCATGAAAGGACCGAATAAACGAAATCGCTTTTTGTTTCTGAACCAAATTCTCTGACAATAGAAAAGAAAACAAATTACACATACTTCTGAAACTCAGTTAGAAAGAGGGGATTACTATCTTTGCAATACAAAAGGTCATATGGAATTAGTGGTTAATTTTGAAGGCGACGTGCTTTCATGTTCATCAAGTTTTGACAAGTTTGTTTTATAATCCAATCATCTCATCTCATTAATTAAGTAATTTACGATGATACCTTAACAAATGTCCATATAAATTTAGTATTTGTATTTTACAGTAAGTTTAGAACTAAAATAAATACACGTGCAATAAAAACACATGGAATTAAACTTAGGCATAATTGCGTAGCTCTGCAGATATACTCGGATTCCGGAAGAAGATATTTCCTGTTTCTTGCAATACCGTTAACACCAAAAGGTAATGAGATTCCAACGATACGCATAAATGCTGCTGAATATATGTTCAGCCCAAAAAGTTAACTTATGTCTTTATTGATGATAATGTGCAAAGGAGTTCTAGCATATTTTTCAAATAGAATTTTTTTTAAAAAAAACTACGATTTTTAAAAGCAGTTCATAATAAATTTGTATTTTCTTTCTCTCAGGAATTGCCAAAATCGTGTTTTTTTGTGGTAAATGCTGTATTATTTTGTTAGTATATTTTGTTTGCTTGAGCGAAGAGAGAGAGAGAGAGAGAGAGAGAGAGAGAGAGAGAGAGAGAGAGAGAGAGAGAGAGAGAGAGAGAGAAGAGAGAGAGAGAGAGAGAGAGAGAGAGAGAGAGAGAGAGAGAGAGAGAGAGATTTTATAACATCAGTTAAATTGAAGGATGTCAATAATCGTTCCAACGGAGGAAACTATGCTGTTGCTTAAATTAATAGGAGACGCATCTTACATTCTCTTTTATTTTGTACAATAGTATTATTGCCATCTGTGAGAAAAATGGGGTTCAACAATAAAATATTTTGTCGAGTAAATCTTGTATTTTGATCTTTAAAATTATAAATGTATTGTAAATGGTATTTATTTAAGTATCTTTCAAGAGGAAATATACAAATATAGCATGCAAATTATAATTTTGTTCAGATAATTATAATTTTCAATAATTACATAAAAAGAGTGTGATTTAATTTAGTAAACTACACACAAGACTCAGAGGAATATATTTTTTAAATTAGTTGCTCCAGGTTTACCTATATTGTATGTAGATCACTTGGGAAATTTTGCAGTGTCCATGTGAAAGCATGTAACCAATATATATATATATATATATATATATATATATATATATATACGTGAACACTGATAACACAGAAATGTATTTCTGTCTGACAAGCTGTAAATGAAAGAAAATCCACATTTAAAAATGGCCCATTATAACCGTGAACAGTAGACCGCTTAGTCCTCTGAGGTTAGTATATTTTTTTAATAATATTTTAGTAACCTGCTACATAGTGAAGAGGTATGGCCCTCCTCGGTTCCTGCAGACACCGATCAACATAACAGTGAGCAAAGGAGAACTGGCGGTTCTTGGCTGCCATATACAGAACCTGGGTCCGAAGATGGTAAGTCTAAATATATGAGAGGCTATTTCGTAGATACAAGGCTTAATATAGTTTAGTTTGTCTGGAATCGTTCACGTACTATCTTCGTAAGCCACTGGCTATAATCCGCTACGCTCCTTAAGCAGCCGTGGCTACCCGTCATGAGAAGATTTCCTCGTTTGTTACAAGTACGCATAAATGATAACACAATGTAACAATCTTCTTCATATGAATCAAAGTGCCAGTATATCGATCGCATCGTGATTGTACTTACAACAGACATGTTGATTCATTCATTTACATAGCCTGAAAGGTAATGGTGAATCATAGTGGCAAGAAAAATTTAATCACGCATGCTGTGATTTGCTAAGCAGGTTTGTGCCTATTCATCAGAAACAAGGATACTTTAGTATTAGCGGCTACGAATCATAAAGAAATGGACTGCGTTAATGTTGTTTTATGCTTCGGTTTCGACTGTCCTAATCTAGCGAACCGCAACGCATTTACAGGGGGCTAATACCATTAACGTATTGTAATAACGGTTAGAATTTGTTGTCTGTAATAAATTTCGTAATATTTCTACTTATACAAATCAGAAAATAATATAATTTACAGCTATTAAAAATATGCAACGAATGAACATGTAATTAGTTTTTAAAAAAATCTACGATTTTAAAGTCTACTGCATACAAGAACACAACTATAACAGAAACTATTAACAATTTTGTAAAGTTAACATTCTATTATAACATAGATATATCACAGCTAACCACGTACAAGTAGTATGCAGTCATAAAATTAGGATCTCTTATTACCATATTGGACGAAGTGTAAGTTCTTAAAAGCAGAAACATTAGGTGCATGATTAGTATCTTATCGCAAACTATTCCATAAAATCTCTACCGGCGTACGCAAAATGTCTTAAAATAATATGTGTAGGCTGATGGTACACATAAATGATTGTTTTGAATCAGCTGTGTATTCCCTGTGATTATGTTTCTAGTAAACTTAAAACAGTTAATATACTTTGCCGCTAAACACTTTAAGACCTTGAAAGTTAGAAAATCTATTCTAAGCCTAATTAATCTAAATCAGTATCCATTTAAGACTGTTGAAACGATGTGGAATAGATAATTATAATATCTTCAACACTTAAAACTGCAGTTGTTGCCAATTTCTGGAAACTGTACTGTCTCTGCACGTAAGAAGAATGACGGGGTTCACCATAAACAAAACAGCAGTAGATAAAAATGAGGAAACACAAAAGTTTTGTAAACTTTTAGTACCAACCGATCAAATATAAAACAGTGAACTCTTTATAAACTTCCAACTTGATCAGATATTTTTATAGACAGTGTTTCAAATTGGTACTATCAGAGTAAGTTAGTATCATTATTACAAAGTACTTTGAGTGATTGGGCTAAGAATTTCTAAGTTGATGTTTGCAAACTGTGATTCCTAGGACAACTACAACAACAGACCCTTGCTATTTTTTAATTTTTTTTCTGCTAAATCTTAGATTAGAAAAGAGGCCATCTAGTAAATTTCGCTTCTAAATGATGAAATAGGTATATATATATATATATATATATATATATATATATATATATATATATATATATATATATATATATATATATGTATGTATATATATATATATATGTATGTATGTATATATATATATATATATATATATATATATATATATATATATATATATATATATATATATATATATATATATATATATATATGTCTGTGTATATATATATATATATATATATATATATATATATATATATATATATATATATATATATATATATATATATATATATACTTATGACTGAGCAAGACGTCAAAGAATCTTGTTTTTGCAAACAATTAACATCATAGCATTCTTCGTTGCTACAATTTGCTGTCATTGCCTATTTGATTTTATTGGTATACATTTTTCGTTTAGTAGTAGAATATATTGTTTTTGTGTTACCTGAACATTGTAATACTCAAGAATAAACTGTACCCTCTGCAATGATACTGATAATTTAGGGCTTATAATGCTGTCAGTTGGATTTGTTTTAGAGATATTTGTTTCTCAGTGAGTCCGTCGATCATAATACGGTTCTCTTGTTTCGTAAAGTCTTCTTGGTCTTTTTATTTAGCCGTAAATGATTGCTTTAAAGAAACTTGTCTATAGGAGCAATTATTAAACCTAAATCCTATATATTAATTTTGTCTTTCAATTTGTATTTTCTTTTAAATAATCCCATATTTTCCCACACGCTCTTTTCTTTTAACTTCAGCTTTTTTCCTTCATGTGTGTATATATTTCGCTCGTTTATTTTTGTTTAAATTTCGTTTTATCTGTTGTGTTCAATCATGATAAAAATCACCATCTCATTGTTGATTTAACTTTCACTTTCGATACTTTTATCATGTTATCGATTCTGTTATATGTAGTTATTGTAGATTTTCACATTTCATACTTTTAAACTTTGTTTGTAATCAGTTTTCTTTAATAGCTTTCGCAGCAGTTGTTTGTCTAGTATAAGTACAAGCTAACGGAATCCCTTTGTTTGTAAGTATTTCTGCTCAACCTAATCCAGCTGCAAAAGCACCTATATTGTAATAAACTGCCTCTATACAATTCAAATCTTTGCATGCTACTTTGCATTATTTCTCGTATTTCTGTTGCGTTCAGGCTCCTATGTATATCTTGCTGATATAGTATTACATTTTAATAGAATGACCAACATTGTCTATATGCATGCAGAATCAAGCGGCGGATTACTCGGTCTTTGTTTCATCCTTTCATGTAACGGAAAATTACAGGTTGGACATTCCAACGACAACCAAATTAATCTTCTCTAGATGTTGTGATCTGCGAAGTCTTCGCCGTTTGTAGGTTTTCCTGCTACATGTTTCACTTTCGCTTCAGAGGCGCATTGCAAGGTTTCTTTGGATAGGTTACAAAAACAGAAATGCAGTCGTCAGTATTCGTTCTACGACTGATGTAAACGTTTTGAAAATATTTTGCCATCTGCTCAATGAAAGGATGTATAAATTAGTTTTGGTCCATGGACTTAATGGTATTTCTGTTTGTAAACAATGAGTGGTACAGAAATATTCTGGTAACCAAACATACGGGAATGAAATTGCAAATACAAATACTGTCCGATTAAATCTCTTTGACCTGATCTACATTTTATTCTGTGGACTGCGTTTAGGCATCCTAGCATTCATAAATGTGAGGATGTTTTGCTAAAATGTTCAATTATTCTTCCGCATACGAGATAAAAGTTTACATGTTTACAGTTTCTCTCCACATATCCTAACTACAATCAGGTTGTATGGACCAAGTCGCTCTTAGGTGGAACACTCCTAACGGTTATCATAGTGTGCCACTGTAAGCTGCAATTACATAAAATGAAAAATAATATTTTAAAGGCTTTTAAACGTGTTGGTGTTATTAACTCTATGTCGGATAGAAAAATACAAGTTCATTTAATAATTGTTGGGGAAAACATTTTCCCAGGGATTAGTATTAAATAGAAAACATAATCAGCCTTCTGTCTCTTTTTGTGTAGCAAATGTTATAAATAGAATAAAATAAAATAGTACATCTTTTGACGAACTGATAACAAAACTTGTATCTTTTCAGAAAGTGGTGTGGCGAGATACTTCTAAAGACTTTCCATTGACGATTGGAACCATGACGTTTGCACCAGAAGACGAAATGAGTGTTGATTATAAATACATATCTCGAACAGAAAGTCATTGGGATTTAACCATTAAAAACGTGAAGCCGCATCACGCAGGTCTCTACGAGTGTCAAATAAGCTCGAGCACCTTGTTTACACATTATGTACGCCTGAATGTAATAGGTATGTATCACATCAAATTAGCAATGTTAACTATATCAAGTAATTTGTACTATCAACTAACTCCTTCGATCTTGAGTTCAAGATCAATCGCTAAAAATTAAATTAATGTTGTAGTTCATAATTTATTTGCTTAGCTTTCAAATACTGCTCTGATATATTAGGGTCACCTGTGAGATGTGGCATTATGTCGCGGTTCACTTATACTCCCCTTTGATGGTGAGGTTAAAGTCAATGGTCGAAGAAGCTTCACATTAGGGGTTTGGTTTAAAAAGATTCTTTTAGTCATATTTTCGTAACATTGATATTAATCTGAGAATCATTTTGATACCTCATTCTGAAGCAAAGACATAGTGTATGGAACGACAGTAATTGAGTAAAATGGTTTCAGCTTTTGATGTAAATTGCTGTAATGCTTTATGAATTGGTTATTTTGTTTGGTATCCATTAACTGGTTGTAATGCGTTTTATGCTCTACGTCACAATGTTGGATTGAATTTATGTTACTAAGGTTACAACTTTAGCGTTACGTGTGAGACAACACAGATACGTATTTGCTTAGAAAATCGCTGCAATAACAAATGCGATGTCAGAGAAACACTCTTTTATCGGTCGAGCTAGGTATCCTCTCTCTCTCTCTCTCTCTCTCTCTCTCTCTCTCTCTCTGAGGACTCTAATATAAAGGAATGAGAAATTAATTGAAATTTTCGATATTTCATTAAAAATAATAGCAATCTAGACTTACAGTTAGTGCCAGATCATAAAACGTATGCTGTTTTGTTCGGGGAAAATCTCGTTCACGAATGACGTCTACGAATGCAAAATGATTTCGCCTTCGCCCACTTCGTGGTTCACCTGGTTTGGAATTATGTTTTTAGTGTTGTCTTCATTTCTTTACAGATGAACCAGAAACTTCAGTAAAAAGTACGTGCTTTTAGTAAGCTCGACTGAATCTCTCTCTCTCTCTCTCTCTCTCTCTCTCTCTCTCTCTCTCTCTCTCTCTCTCTCTCTCTCTCTCAAACACGCACGTACACACTCGCTAAATGTATTAGTGCATTATTTGACCGCACATGTAGCCCCAGTAAGTAGTAAAAGCATCCGCCTCATATGCGGGATGTCTCGCGTTCGAATCCAGGCCAAATAATACCAGAACATTTTTCAAATGATAGTAGCAGCTGTCTTGCTCAGCATCAAGAGTCAGAGCAGTATTAGTACTAGTCGGCCTGGTGTCATACTAATGTGATTGGGTGGGTCATGATGTCTGCATGATACCGCAGTGCTAGACATCACTATAAACTGCCACAATGCAGACATCCAGCCTAATGACTAAAACGGTTAAAGCTACAATGAAAATCCAAATCACACACACACATACACACAATGTACATTATTTAGAAAAAATATTCGCAATTCGCATTATGGAGGGACTAAATAGTGACCTTGCGACTCTGCAAGTTGTTCAAAGTTGAATCATTTTAGATTAAATATTTGTTAATATTTCATGTCTTACATGATATTATTTACTTTTACGTTTTTTTTTTTACTTCCATACAAAGGTCGAGTGCATACAGCGTTAGGTTTGTCCGTGTATTCCCATGGTATATACCTGCAAAATCATCGCGCATCAAAATAATCCCGTTAATGCAACTTATAAGTCTTGTATATAGTCTAGCTTGAAACTTGGAAGAGATTATTGGCTTTGGAACATGTGCGATCCTTTCTGTCATCATCTTCTTACTTGTCTTTACAATATTTCCTCTTTCAGGGCCTGATTGTGTAAAAGGATATTATATGACTTGGCCTGAAATTTGCAAGACACTCTAAAATACAAGCTCCACATACACGTATATTTTTGTCGTCACAGTCTGGTTCATTGTTTTGCCACTTTTTAGTGTAAAGACATACTGAGGACAATTTTTTATATGTGTAACCAGTCCCACAGCTTTTATTACAATTACCTGAAACTTAATAGACATTATTTGCACGAGATAAACATACGGATATCGTTCAGTCGTAATGCACAGATAAGTTCTCTTTCCCCAGAGGTATGACCCTTTTGATAACTTGTTTAGCACCTTGGCAGACCTTACTTAGTTCAGGTGAACGTGTTATCTTCGGTACGATATAATGGATATGCCTTTGCCCTTCATCATGGTACCTGTGTAGGCTCAATTTGTTTTCCACAAAAATAGCAATCGGTTTGATTATCAAGACGTTGGAGACTCATCAATCATTACAAAAAGTGAATCGTGGTCATGTTCTACGTTATTCTTTGCACTCCATCAGGAAAATAACGAATAAACAAATCTATTGTCTTTCTTTCAATATTGGAGTTATAAACCAATACATGGGATTCTTCATTTTTGTTCCGTGGTTTAGAAGAAAAACATAATGATGAAGAAAACATCTCTAAATACTACTACGTGTATTAATATTAAATAGAAATTAAATATGTCATTATAAGTACTATTAAATCTAATGTAAATATGTCATTGTATGGACTATTAAATCGAAAGTAAATATGTCGTCATCAATATTACCATTACATCGGAAAGTAAACATAACGTCATTGTATGTACTATTAAATCGAAAGTAAATATGTCGTGATCATAATTACCATTAAATCGGAAAGTAAATACGTCATCATTGTATGTACTATTAAATCGAAAGTAAGTACGTCTCATTGTATATACTATTAAATCGAAAGCAAATATGTCATTGTATGTACTATTAAATCGAAGTAAATATATCGTCATCATAATTACCATTAAATCGGAAAGTGAATATGACGTCATTATATATTCGGTTAAGTCAAAAGTAAAGGTATCGTCATTATAAATACATTATTGGTGACAACAACAAATATTGGATGAATCTACATCACATTGACAGGAAAAAAATTTTGCAGTTTCAGCAGTCCGGGTAACTGGGGATGAATATGTAACTCTCCATGAAAAGATTCACCTCACGTGCAATGCGACGGGTGCAGACCACGCGCCTGATGACGTAGATTGGTTTTTTGAAGGAAACAGAATTCATTCTTCAAGTCCAAGGTGGCGAGATAGAGTTGAGATATTAAAACGAAGGCCAATTCCTGGAAAAGCATATATAAGTGACTTAATCATTCGACGTAGTACTATGGCAGACCAAGGCAGCTATGTGTGCAGAAGTTCCGATTTAACTGTAAATAGCATAAAAGTCCATGTTCTGAACGGTAAGTTATCCAAAGCTTGATTGGATCAAAATGATCTGTCTACTAAGAGATTTACAACTGCAACATAATACAGGGCCAACTGAAGCACATGTCTGATTACGTAAGAAAGTCATTGTATAACACAAAAGACAAATTGACATAATAGAAAAAATAAATGCAAATATTAAACGCAATTAACAAACACGAATGTTTGTTACTCACAAACATTAGAAAAATAAAACTGTCGGATTTCATTTTTCAGAACCTTTAAGATTTTGTCCATCATTGCTGTAAACTGTACAGCTGTCTTTTGTTTCTTTCCATTGGACGTAAAAGTCCGGTTTGTCAACTGTAGTATTTTCTGTTCTGTGCTATTGAGACAGGCTGCCATAGGTCTTTCCCAGTTGGTTTATTGTGCTCAGATCATTTGTTTTAGTAGTTATCTAGTTCGGTGCTGTACTAGCAATGACTAATGAGGCGTTGTAAATAAAGTGTACTTGAATTATAAGAGTGACGTTATGTGGTCTCTAAATTCTATGGAACAAGTAGTAAAATGTTGTTGAAGCGTTGGAACTTGCTGGAACCATGTGTTGAAATTTGCATAAAGTTTTTTTCTTAAACTATATTTGTTTAGGAGCGTAAGTACGTACGTCTGATTCTGGAACTCGACTACATATTTGTGAATCCCTCTCTGCTTTACACAAATTAGGAATGAAGACTCGTTATTATTTCCGGTGGAAATAATTAACTTCTATCCATCAGTGCCAAAGAAAGTCAGTAAGAAAAATATGGTTAATGTTAGCGCACATTCTTAAGAATATTCACAACACATATAAACCTATTTGCAATAGTTATGCTACTTTTTGCTATAATCTATTGCCACAAGCTTTCAACAAAATTTTAGAAATACAAAGTTTGACTTGCGCTACCTATTTACCTTAATGCTTGTATGTATGGATGAAAGGTTGTGATAAATGGTGGAGGTTCAAACATACAGTACGAATTGCTTCCAGGACAGTCACAGGCTCTCACTCAACATGCACCTGATTAAGTCAACTAAAAGTCAACTTCAGCCAACTCAAATTCAACTAAAAACCAAACTCATTAGGACATATATGAAAAGGAAAGCGCACATTGGATATTATAATAAAACATGAAACCATGGATTTATTTAGGGTTGCATAAACATAATCATTTATCAATATATATATATATATATATATATATATATATATATATATATATATATATATATATATATATATATATATATATATATATATATATATATATATATTACAAATTATATGGCGAATAACAGTTTTAAGTGCACTGGATCGAGCAAAGTATCACATGTGTCAAGGATTGATTAAGATCAAAGCAATAAACTGACAACGAACACATCAAAACTAGTATCTAACTAGCCTAAGCGCTTTCGACTCTTAATGAGTCTTTTGCAAAGGTTAATACAACACAGAAAAGACAAACAAATAAAAAAAACGGTTGTGTTTGCAAAACATGTCATGGCTGTTTTTACAGGAATTAAACCTTTAAATGTATTGTTTCAATTAGTTTATTTCAACTTGATGCGGATGGTGAAAAATATTTTTGTTGACTAAAAAATCGATAAGCCATAACAACATCTGTTGTTTTATGTAAATTGATGTAAGCGAATATTATATCCGGGACATTTAATTGTTATAATAATAGTTATAGGCTATTAAGAAAATTGTGGGAATTATTTAAAAGAAACTGTGTCGGCGGGAAAAGATAATTTTATTTGTGCGTGGCTGTCTTATTCTAGTTTTCATGGTTTAAACCGCTTGGTTTCAATGTCCTAAGGCGGTGTATCCAGTCAGATTACATTTCTATCCTGTTTTTGGAACTCCATTTGAGGTTGTGAGCAATTGAAATAAGTATTATATCACTAAATATGTGACCAGGGGAGGAGGTGCTAATCATATCAAATGTGTCTCTTATTCGCGTTTTCTTTCAGAGACATCTGATAATAACGTGCATACGCTGGATGCATGAACTCTATGTTTAATACGTATATCTGTGTATTTTAGTAGCATCATAATGGGCATTTGATACCAGGCATGCATATCACGACTCCCCAGGTCAGAACCCCTTTTATTTCCCTTTAACCTTTCCCACTAGCGAATCTTTTAAACGAACGAGTTCGTCCGTATCAAAGCTTTGCTTTTAAAATCTGTCCTAACTCGACAAAAAACTGTGACTACCCTTCTGCTAGTTTCGAAGACCACATAAAGTCGCATAGACGTCAATAGGGTATCAATTTTTCTCTTCGCAACCATCAAGAGCTCGCAGGTTACCAAATAGCCGACCACAAAGGCCGTCAAATACGCACAGAACAAAGATGCAGGCCACGGAAAGCAAACAGAGCCTGTTAAATGCACAATCACATTGGACGACAATAATGACTACAGATGGACCGCGGAGACCACCAAAAAGTACTATAAAGTAATATTCAATCTAACATCACATTTGTACTTCCATGATGACAAAGCACATTTAAATAATAATCCAACGTCTCAACCGTCTGGTACACTGTATTAGGCATAGCGGACCTACATGCACGTATTGATGTAGAACGTCTACTGCGGCAAACACAGATAGGATATCGCAGACGACTGGTTTTGGTCTGTAGGCTGTTCCAGCGACCTCCGAACCCAACTGTACGTTATATCTGACATCGTCCAAGATCATTTCTTGTAGATCCTCTATTCCAATAGGCATATATCCAACACAAAAGCCACTCGAGCTTCGCGGTCTGTTGTCTGAGCCCACACTGTCACCACTGGAGTGCCCAGAAACTTTAACCTTCTCACTACTGCAAGCCCTCCATCCCCACCTCCCCCACAGCCATTGATATAACGGTCCACGACTACAGCCTTTCTCCAGGAGGATCATCATATACTAGAGGTCTGTCGGGTGAAAATGTATGGTAACTAAGAGAGATTCTGACCTGGAGAGTAATGATAGGTCAACGGTGCTTATTGTTTTAATACTTGTTGGTTTTTTGTTCCATGTTTTGTGATAATAATAAGTTTATTGCCATTGTAACAGTTTGGGAAAGTTATGCCTCGTTTAAATTCTAGGAAAAACTAGTTTTGTACCTCGAGTAAATTTTACATGGTACGTGCAATTACAAATCATGTATGATGTACACGTTACATGGTGCGTGTAGTTACAAATCGTATATAATGGACATTGAAGAGATACGAATTAAAATACCAAGCCTTTTGAACGAATGTGATTTTCTCAAGTAATTTTCGAACGTGGCATAACTCTTAAGGTCTTTCATCACTGGGCATACAATACTTGTGTGAATTATTTCCCTTAGTTCATTACCGACCTTAAATTTCACCAATCGCGTTTGAAAATGTTTTACTTTGATTCAAACGTTATTTTAGCATTCTCTCGGAATCGTGAGATGTAAATGTAGAATGATTACTTCAAAATCTTAAATATTCCGAAGATATTTCCTTGCAGCATAATTCGCATATTCTGGGAAAACTGCAAATACTATATTTTACTTATTATCGTTTAATTGTTGCGGAGAGTTTTTTTCTTAGAGCTAAGAAGTAAAAAAAAAATCTACAACATTTTGAAATTTTTAAAATTGTGATTTGCATTATCAAAATAAAAAACGTTTCCATCGTTAAATCTGCAGCATCCAAAATTGCAAAACCATTTTAGATGTGTAAATGCTGGTTTAGTAATAAATAATTTTAGCAAGTTTCTTCTCATAATATGTTGTTTTTTAAAGTAAAACTATTTCATATTGTTAAGTTTCTCTTATATTTTGATGACTTTGTTTTTATATCACTTTTTTAAGTCTACATCTAATGTATGTTGATTGATTGATTTCAACCTTAGATACAAATGCTAATAATTTCTGTCCTTTCAGGCGAAAGAGATAACCTGACCAGGAGGGGTAAGTTTGCTATTGATAAGTATGGAGCGAGTGATTGAGTGACTGTAAAAACGTATTACTAATTTTCAAGTTTTCCGTTAAAAACTTTATCAGGTCGGTTGAAGAACTGTAACAAAGAGTGTGTAATTGACATTACGATCCTAATAAGGGATTTTTTTCTGGAAAGGAAAAGACGATAAATTTAGCTGTCATATATGGAGCATGTTAAGATAATTTCCGAGCTAAATTAACTTCAATAAAATCTATTCAGACTACCCGGTATTCGAAGTCACAATTATCATGCTTGATAAAGGTGAAACATTGTGGTAAATGTCATGTAAGCGAGAATTTCGTTGACATTTTTCATTTACTTAATATTTTGTACAAGAATTTGGTTTTAAGCTGTTCATACAAGGAATGGAACTAACGCAAATCAATATGTAGTATTCAGTCATTTTGAAGATAAACAAATCAATTAGTGACCTCGATACAAGTAAGTTAAGTAGCTGTGCTTTAAGAGTTGACTGAATTTGGAAGCCATAGTTCTGTTATGTTCTCCATTTCCAGTATTTAGAGTCATAACAGACAGAACTAATATTCAAACCAAAACAAGTGGAAAATAGTAATTAGTATCTGAAGGGTTATTCCTGAAAGCAAGCGTCATACTGTTCAATATACATACTTGTAACGAAATAAAAACTTTTAAAGAATGGCAGTTCTCTGTGAGATTCATTAAACATGAAACAAAAATCTCTAACTCACTATTTCCTTTCATGTTTACTTTTATACAGCTGTCTTTGTCGTCATCATCATCGCCATTATGCTCATCATCGCCATTATGCTCATCATCGCCATTATGCTCATCATCGACATTATGCTCATCATCGACATTATGCTCATCATCGCCATTATGCTCATCATCGACATTATGCTCATCATCGACATTATGCTCATCATCGCCATTATGCTCATCATCGCCATTATGCTCATCATCGACATTATGCTCATCATCGACATTATGCTCATCATCGACATTATGCTCATCATCGACATTATGCTCATCATCGCCATTATGCTAATCATCGACATTATGCTCATCATCGACATTATGCTCATCATCGCCATTATGCTCATCATCGCCATTATGCTCATCATCGACATTATGCTCATCATCGACATTATGCTCATCATCGCCATTATGCTCATCATTGACATTATGCTCATCATCGACATTATGCTCATCATCGACATTATGCTCATCATCGACATTATGCTCATCATCGACATTATGCTCATCATCGACATTATGCTCATCATCGACATTATATATTCATGCTTTGGTCTCCTCTTTTAATTCTTGATTTTTATTGAGCTTTTTATTATTACAGGTTCAGGACACGATCGCAGTGGACATCGTACAGCAACGAACAGTATGGCAAACACATTCATTGTTGACTACCAACTAATAAGTGTTCTCATATCCCTAATTTTGTTTCAAAGATAACCATGGATGATAGTTTTCAACCTCATACGTTTGCATTAATTGCAATTTTTACCATATTCCTCTATGCCATTTGGTGCCTTGCACTGTATATTTTGTCTCCTTATTCAGAGGAATCAGTCTTCGTGGACATCATCTGTTGCGTCAGACAGTAATCAATGCCTGCAACGCATATTTACAGAGTACACCGACTGCATTTTAACTGATATTGTGCGCGTTCATTTTAGTGTCAAATGCATACATACAGTTGGTTCACGTTGTCTTCACAGGATCGCTGATTGTGATGAATATTCACGAAAATCTATTAATATGTATATGATAATATCCATTATTATCATATACAAGTTTAGATCCTAATAAACCAGATTGTGTGGAAATCCGTATTATTCCAGTAGGAAACGATTCAGACGAATATTTCATGACAATATTTGGATTCGATACGGAATCGCTTGATTTATTTTGATGAGATACCGCTATGGTCCTAAGCGATTATGCATTGCTGCAACAGGAAGTAACATTGGGAAAATGTGATTATTGCATCCGCATCAACTGATTATCTAAGTATTTGTAGTTATGAATCATTAAGGTTGTGATTTTGTGATATTGTTGGTGACTTACGTATGTATCATTGTTATTTCAGACATTTATAATATAAATACTATTTATATAAGAGCACTAAGTTTAGGTCAGTGCGAAGGCAGATAGACGTAAACATGACGTATTAGAGAAACAGTCTTTAAGGTATCGATGCTAACAATCAAAACGTGTCATTCCATCCAACCGACTCGTCGACGGAAGACATGTTCCTTGATTATTGCTTTTTCACACACTTTATTGAAGCTTATAGAAAGGCGAGACGAAACTCTTACACTTAATTACGTGAGTCGGTCATCAACCATTTCACATCATTTTATCTAAGACATTATCTTACATTTGTATAACTTGTCAATCATTATAATTATGTGTTTGCCGCCAAAATTGGTGGACTTTATTTTGCACGTTACTTACATGGACTCTGTATCTCTAATTTCGAAATCTCACTTTTCCATTTATAAATTTACAGTCATCTCACTGAAAACGTAGTTTGAATTGAATACATTTTATTTTTATTGAAGATTCCAAATAAAGTAAATGACGTCATGGAACTGACTGATATGGGTCATATGTGAGCAAGAGTACGTATAATAACAATACATCTTGACTCGAGTGTCCTTTTATTAGAACTATGCATTAATTGTGGTTGGATATTACCTGAAATCGAAAGTCAAGCAAACACACATGCTAAGTATATATGTTGGTTAACAAACGGAGAAATAAATATTATATGAAGCTATCAAATATTGATTATCAGGATAACAATGCAGAAGAGAAACGAATTCTTAAATTTTGGTCCCATCTGAATGTAATTGTGATTTGTTGGTTTGTCTCTAGTTTCAACATCAATTCAATATTGACGTAAATAACAAATTTATTTCTTTACTAGTTAATAGTAAGGCATTGAAACGCCGTGCTTAGGTCTGCGTTCTTAATGGAAGTTGACGTTCAGAACAGCGTTGTGGGTTGCTCTAGTGTCTAACATAATTTAACACTGTGATGTGACATTGAGTATAATTTGAATTTATCATTGTATTACGTTTAGGAAGATTATTGAGAATATTAAATAGGTTTCGCCAAGAGAGATAACTCGTCGGACCTAGATATGATTTTTATATAAAAAATAATGCACAACTTCTCTTACAATTGTGAAAGAAACAAATTGTGCAAGTACTCCAGATTGGCAAACATAACATTCCAAAACACAAAATAAATTTTGTAAACATAAGCAGTTAAGCAAATAATTTAAGAAAAAAAAACAATTTTTTTTTTAAATTCAAAAAACATTAAAACTAAACAAATTGCAACAATTTATAAAAAATAAACAATAAACTAAAATATTAAATTAAGAAATTAAGAAATACATAACAAAATTACAAAACAAATTGAGTAAACGATTGTATTCGTTATGGACACATATTTGCATACACATAAAAACAAACTATCACACATAATTTTTATTGGCAATTCTTTTGAGTAACTTTTCGATTTATAGAAACCTGAGTGGATCTGCGAAGGAATTTTGCGGAAGAGGATTAGTGACCACTTCTCGCACATCGGGTACCACATCCATATTTTGTTTTGCAATAATTGTTAGATGCATGTTACTGTTTACATTCAAATTTAGGAATTTGTGTACAAGCTGTACTCGTTGCATCCAAAAGATATCAAGATATCAATTAATGATGAACAAATATTACCCATCGATCTTAATTGACATGATTATACCATCTCTAACCTTTAAAACGCTATCGTGAAGGAATAAAACCATGACGAGACACGCAGACGTGAACGAAAATATCCCCTTTAGAAACTCAAAACAGGATATAAAAGAATTGAAAGATAATTAAACAATTAAAATCTTATAATGGTCCCAAGGATGTTATTGGCTGTCGTATTGGATATTGCTTCAGAATAGGATACTGATGGTCTTTCAAGCCTCTAGTGTTTCTTTAAATTCACAGTATATGATAAAATAAAATTACTCAAAGTGCATTTCTTTACGTGAAAGATAACCGGAAATGTTTATGAAGTGTATAATTAGGTTTAAATTGGTTTAGTTCTTTTACCACACAGTAATACATGTAGCTTGATTGGTGCCTATGCATTTAGATTGATGTGCCTTAGGACGCACTGCTGTAGCCCGCCAAGACTGATCCCGTGGTAAGTTTAAGAAGCTTCATCCTTTGTGGACGAGTTCACACGCTAACCACTGGGCCCATCCTTCAGTTAGTTGCCTCTTGCATCATGCGGAAGATAGAATCGAGGCGATATATTCCACATCCTCGAATATACATAAGGAATATTGCATGCGGACACACATAAGACACTTTGACATATCCAACTTTCTATTGATATGTTAGAATGATAATCAAAATACAACAGAAGACACGTGTTTGTCAAATTTAAAGTGACTGGTTTATTGTTGTTTCCTCTTATATAGCTGTCAAATTTAAATGACTGGTTTATTGTTGTTTCCTGTTATATAGCTGCCGACTCATCAACCATGAAATGGCAAGCCTAGAATAAGTCTTAGGCAAACAAAGACCCAATGTTTAAATTAACATAATACATACGATTATCATTATCAGCATATTTTGATACGGCACTTATTTCGGCATGTTGCACATAACATATTAACTTCATTTCATTATATTACAAATGTAAGTTCAAATTGACACTATATATATATATATATATATATATATATATATATATATATATATATATATATATATATATATATATATATATATGTATATATATATGTATATCTATATATATATGTATATATATATATATATATATATATATATATATATATATATATATATATATGTATATATATGTATATATATATATATATATATATATATATATGCTATTAAGTTGTGTATGCTTCATTTAGCCTAAAGATTCATATTTGATAGTGCAACTGCAAGTTGATTGATAGAATAATTTAAAAAAATGGTTTCATATTAATTAAATTTATATTTTGGAAAACCCTGTTCTGTTAATCACATTCGGATGTGGATAGCTGACTCTGAAACTCAGATGCTAAGATTTATATTGTCTGCATAAAACGTTTTCGCACACCGCTGATCCATGTGGAAAATAAAAACACACGGACAATAAAGATGTCAATCTGTTATAAAGTAAGTATTCATACCAGTAGTACCCGTATCAAACGTAGAACATTGCTTACAATATGTGAAATGGCGGGAGGGAGTTTTAAAAAAAGTCTGGTTGCAAACTGTATACCTTGTCTTGGTTTCAAAAACAGGCGCAGCAGCAACACTAATCTGCACATGTCGAAATTATATTACAGGATACACTGGAATAAGAGAGATAACTCCACTACGTCTGCATGCAATTTTCTTGAACTAAATGCGGGCGTTCTGATTTTTTGGCAATCTGATTAAATCTTAATTTAATAAATCGTATTACCAAACGACATCAGAATATATATATATATATATATATATATATATATATATATATATATATATATATATATATATATATATATATATATATATATATATATATATATATATATGTGTATATATATGTATATATGTTGTATATATATATATATATATATATATATATATATATATGTATGTATATATGTATATATATATATATATATATATATATATATATATATATATATATATATATATATATATATATATATATATAAGGAAAAATTATGGCCACATTTTTATAAAGCTGTTTTTAAGTTTTAAAAACTGCCAACCGTTTAACCAATGTTTTAGTCCAACACTCCATTCAAGTAAACACAAATCCAATACCTAAATTAAAACCATGCATATGGATTTCAGTACCTAGATTATTTGAATTTATAACTCAATTCTGTTCTTTCATAATATGCATTTTGTGTCAGTTTACAGCATTCAGAACTAAAGCTGATGCAGATACAACTTTCAGTATTAGCAGACAGTGGAAATCATGTGTCGTTTAGACTGGGAATCATTTGTCATTCAGACTGGAAATCAGTTGTATTTCAGACTTGGTAGCAGAAGTCATTTAGACTGGGCATCAGTTGTCATTTAGACTGAAATTCATATTTATTATATACGTTGTGTACTGAAAGATTAAACTAAATTGAATGATATACTTTAGTTTTGAAATGCGGAATTTGTTAAATGGACTGCCAGCAAAATTTTAACGTTTCGTGTACAACATTACTGTATGACTGCTATACAATGAAAAAGTAAAAAGGAAGTCCGGTTTTCGCGTCATAATTTTTAAAAACTTAATTGCTTGTTAGCAAGCATTCTAGACAGTTTCTAGCTACTGTAGAGTAAAGCTTTATGTACTTTCTCGTGTTTATCATACCAGATATTCTGCTTTTCTGCTATCGTTATGCACTATTATATTTTTAACAGATGTTCGTTTAATGCTAAGAGGTCCATGAAGAAAATATCATCATCACCATCATCATCATCATCATCATCATCATCATTATCATCATCATCATCATCATCATCATCATCATCATCAATCCCGTAACCAAAGAGGTCATTGGGGTACCTCATCTATATTTGTCTGCCGCAACAAAGAAATTATAGATGAGTGTGAGAATGCTGTTCTAGACTATTTGGTTTCTTAGATGTGTTTCTCTGAATTACCAGCTTTTCTTTTGTGCAATATTTGCATTTGTGTTTAACAGAAAATTCTAAATGTTACCAAAATTTAATAGCATTGTTTTAATTATTCAGAATAAAGAACAGTATAATGATACAATACTTTCCATATCAGTGTCTTACGTTTTCTTTATTTTGCATCAAATTTACACTATCAAAATTAACACTTTTGAGCTTTACTTAATGTAAATAGGTAATGCAAAATCGCTTTACAAGTGAGTGAGAAGATGTTATACACTGTAGTTCAAGAAGGGTAATGCAAAATCACTGTATAAGTGTAAAGATTTTATACACTGTAATATTAAATAAAAGGGTAATGCAAAATTACTGTATAAGTGAGAAAATGTTTTACACTGTAATCCAGACTCTGGGTCCAGTTAATCAAAGGGAAATATAATATTCAAGAATATGCGACATATCGGGTTTTCCGACACACATCTAGTAATAAGACAAAGCTTTGATTATTGAGCTGTTTTACTTGTAATATACACCTTTTCTGAGATGCAATGCTCCATTTCTGTTAAAATAAGAAAGTTGATTTCATATTCATTTATACCGGATTAAAAATTATCTTCGGTAACCAAAGGTCTGAAATACTAACATTTCTACACCTTTTCAGATCAATCAGATATTTATGCGCTTCGGGTCTGTGGATAGCGTTGGATGCAGCGGCAAGCCACTGCATCTAATCAAAATCAAGGTGATCAAAACTGAATACTGTTCCTAAATGACTGAGGCAAAAGGAGCACAATAAACATGCAGTTTGCCACTACCGGCCCGTGTATGCAGAACTATATAATTTCCTTTCAATATAAATGGAATCGCTTCTCTCTGTTACTTAGACATGCCTTCTATCGTAAACTTACAAAGTATCCTTTTGAAGTCTACCATTTCCAGCAACTATATCATGCACCGTTATTACACGCTATTGCCTAGTTACATACTAAGGGAGGCAATTCATGATATCCAACATATGCCGCTATGACAAAGCACTTAAATATATGACGGATCTGCCATGGCGTAGATAGGTATTATATGAGAACTTTGGTTAGCAAGATAGGATTAGAGGTGAAGCTATTTAAACTGCTTAATAGGTATGTATCTAGATTTTCGTCACCCTTTCACTCAAATCTCAACTTTACTGACAATTTTTCAATGTTAAATCGTTAATGAAGACAGGTGGAAAGACGCTGCATAATGTAGTTCAGGTTTTATTCATAATCGCTCTAAGCCAACGAGACTGAAAAAGAAAATAAGACAGGTTGTTTTTTTCCCCGTTAGCACCCAGATATTAGTCCCATATTTAATTTTAGACGTGTTATACTATGATTTTGAAGTCGTATCGATAATAAAAGCGTGGATTTAATTGCATGCACGTAATGAAATTTTCATCAAAGTTAAAATATCCAAGTTAAAGAATCTCAAGACGAATTATATTTACTTAGCATAGCTTACAACTGTTAGATTAACATCCTCAATTATCATCAAGAAATTAACTAAATAATGATTCCGTGAGAGAAAGAAAGTTCGAAAGGTACAGAGTCAGAATGAATCAGAATACATGCTAGGATAGGATTAATAAATGCTAATTGCAAGAGTAGGATTATAAAATCAAATAGAATATATTAGTTCTATTTGCAGAATTACACTTTATTGTTCTAACGAAAATCTTAATTGTGTTGATTACCTACAGGAAAACAGTTCCAACTTATAAATTATGAGAATGAATGGATATGCTACTTTTGAATAAAGGTTTAATATAGTGTATTTATTAGAACGTGTATTTATAAGAAAGTATATTTATTAGAAAGTGCAGTGAAACGTGCATATTCTTAACCGTGACTCCTCAGGCTCACACAGATTAAACCTTCAACTTAGCTGATATGTCACCAATCTTCCCTAGATGGAAGACGTCGAGACCATAAACAGGTATTATTTTAATTAATATACCACATCTGCTCAGTATTCGATCCTGGTCACTTTGCACCATGGTCACTAAATACAAACCTGTTTTCAGGCGATTTTCTATTCAGCTTTAGACATTATCCCAAAGCGACCGATTTGGAAGGCAGCATGCCTGTACATTAAGAGTAACATAATAGTTCCAAACACTTGGCACCGTTATTTTGTTTATTTTTATGATTTGCTAAGGTCACTCTAATATATGCTTTTGATCGTAGTTGAATTATGGAAAATTCTTCTTAAATATTTATCAATATGCATTTTGTTTTAAATCACAATATAGCATTTTCCAGTTGGATCACTTTAGTTTTGAAACTTTCAGTTTCGAAATTGTGTCAGGCTATTTGATTCTGAAGTAAATTAACCTTTTATGCAGTCTCCAGTACCATAATGCTTAAATAGAAATGGTCAGTTCTGCGAAAAGCAAAAACACACTGCGGCTACTGAAGTTTGGATCACTTGTTCCTTGCTCCCATTAGCATCATCCAAAGTTTGATCTTCAATCTTCTCAGATGGCATAATAGAAACATTTAATCACAAACTTGTTTATCTGTGACAAATTGAGGATGCATAAATGTTCGTATATTATTCGTTTAAAGATTTTACCGTGCTATAGACTTTCATAAAGTCTGTCACATTGATAAGTTTTACATGCTGTAGAGTCAAACCTAGTTGTAGCGTTCTGCAAAGGTTGGGGTGTGGTACTTCCAAAGTATTAATTAAAATATTATGAAAGTTCCACCTGACTCGTAAATTTAAATTAAAGACCCAATAGGTATACGGCTCTGAGCCCCAGTCAGCACTGCCGACGGTTAAATTATATACATATAGATATATAACACGAAGATGAAATTCAACAATAACAATTTAATGAAGCCTATAAATTTAAATGTCACACAATCACTCGTCCTTTAAGTGATAGCCTATTTCATCTTATGATTTTCAGTGTGAGTTCTATTTTCCACCTGGCCTTTGGTTGTACTCATCTATTTATCCGATCCTCCCACTCCTCCTAGATTCTACCTCTCCCGACTTCTCTCCTCCCTTCACTTTGCTTCCGTTCTTTATCACTACTATTGGGACCACTTTCCTGGTCTGTTCCCCGAACTTCCTCTCCAGATTTCCCTCTTTCCTTCTCTTCCTTCCGTCTATAACGGAGACACTGGGACCACTCACTAGTCTGTCCCTCGAAGCTTCCTGTAAAAATCACAAGGCGTTAACATAGGGTTTATCACATCTCACCTCACACTAAATCATCAATTAACCATCAGATAAGGCTATTACCTTTTAGGACACGCATACATACACATCGAAATTCCCACACACTCTTACAGGGAAACAATGGCGTAATAGTACGATATCATACCTATATCCATACCTCATATCACATAAGTATATATATAATATATATATATATATATATATATATATATATATATATATATATATATATATATATATATATATATATATATATATATATATATATATTTATATATATATAATCTCATTGTACTTACAATATTACGACAGCCAGACGTATGTCTGTACACTACACTCCCGCAAGCGTACACAAATATTCAAATATTCATATTATTAATGTCTCACAGTGAAATCATTTCAAAGATACCATTCAATTTCTATAATTACATGGATAATGTGCTATGGTACTATAAAATAACCACAAAGCGAATTATAATAGTATTAATTCTTACGACGGCTAGCAAGCAATACGATTCTTTACAAATAGAAACCCATTCTTCAAAATGTACAAACATATCAACATCACAAAATAATTACTCCTACTACGACTTTAGTAATAATACGTATATACCCGATCTATAATTAAATGCAGTCGCAGACAGCAAAGATCGAACAAATAGCTCACTGACCTTTTAGAAGCTACACTTAGAATTCTGTTCCTAAGTTTTTCCCGCCAATTAACGTATGGCCGCCGGAGTTCCAATTCACGGTGCGTTCTGTAACGACTATGGCAACTAACGCTCGATGGCCGGGTTAAAGATATATATTTTAGAATAAATCAGGGTCCCACCCCTTTCTCGATTCTGATTGGGTAGCGCTGGGACCCTATCCACTCGACTTATTCAATCTGACGGTCCGTCAGCGTATCCAGAAGATAAGGCACGCCCACTCCTTCTGGCAGCTTCTTTGATGTACAAAACATCCTTCCAGCCCAAGGTGCTAAGTACACATCTGACGGGCCTTGGTCAGTTTCCTCTCTTAACTATGGCAAACATACGTAAGGGATGGTGTTAGCCTGCGGTCATGTGTAACAATAAATAGTGGCTTGTCCGACTTACTTGATAACACATGGTTCTAATTTAATTTTTGGGTCGGGCAACGCCACACTAGCCAAGTCGTGTGACACTTGAATGATCGTTGACTTACGAACACACAAATATTTTGCTTCTTTATAGTTTGAAACATTAAGAAAAACAGGTTATTTAGCGATGATGCGTTTAGAGTAAAGCTGTCCTGCTATATGGCCCAAAATAGTGTCAAACCCGGACCGATCCAAGTTTGTAAGGTTCGAACCCGCACCCTTGTTGGCGTGAGTTTTGTTCACTAACCACTGCAACACCGCGACTTCTGCCTCTTTAGTCGCCTCTTGCGGTATGCAGTAAGCCTATGTTACGTCTGCAAATAAAATACGAGCTGAGTGTGTAGTGTACTACGCGCACAAAAGACGTGGTAGTCTATAATCAAACGGAAAGACATAACACGAATGCGAATGATTTAAACGATATGCAATCATGATTAAATGTAGATCAAGTAGTGGAGATTACACGTTTTATTTTGTAAAATAGCATTTAAGTTCGCATTTTGTACATTTAAACCATAACGAAACAAGGAATGATAATACAGTTGCAAAGGTATACATTACGAGAATGCATATTACGTTCGAATATCGGATTTATTTTGTGTTTATATTAGATCCATTGATAGAACGGATATATTCGTAGCTGGTGGTTGTCATACCAACACAATTTGTGTTATCAACGTAGTGGATAAGCCACCCATCTTCACGAGGATTTAGAGACAATCAAAATACGTCTTTGCTTTATTTAACCTTGTTGATCTGCGTTCCCTGTTTATTTGCTTGTAGAGCAACGTTATTCAGTTGATGTCTTTAACAATTATCTGGTGGCATAATAAATACACGTCTTGACTAACATTTAAATTTGATAAATCTAAGCTTGTTTATAAGTGATAAATTGAAGATCCATTTGTTCAGACCAGTCTGACATGTATAATCCATAAGGGAAAGAAGCCTAGTTTTTGTTTGTAATACTTATGTGTACATCCATAATGTCTTATTTATTTTAAAAAATCATCCATTTTAACAACTTTATTACATGCAAAGTCATGTTGACCAAACATGAAAAAACATATTAAAATAATCGGAATAACTTTAAGGAATGAAGGGGAGAACAGTATTTCCTCTACAATTTAATCGTAAAAACCTTAAATATGCAATTAAGTCAGTCGTGATTTTAGTGTAATAATCGAGACTCAGAAGTATATATTGCTGGTAATCATCAAATATCTCATTTGTACTGTTCGAACAAATAACAAAGACTATATGGCCTCTACTGTAAAATGATTAGTCAGGTGCAAATTATCCAATGAAATGATTGCAAGATGACTGGTCAGGTGCAAAATATCAAATGTCATGTCTGCAAGACGACTAGTTTAGTGCAAATTATCCAATGCCATTACTGCAAGATGACTAGTTTAGTTCAAATTATCCAATGTCATTACTACAAGATGACTAGTTTAGTGCAAATTATACAATGCCATTACTACAAGATGACTAGTTTAGTTCAAATTATCCAATGCCATTACTGCAAGATGACTAGTTTAGTGCAAATTATCCAATGCCATTACTGCAAGATGACTAGTTTAGTGCAAATTATCCAATGCCATTACTGCAAGATGACTAGTTTAGTGCAAATTATCCAATGCCATTACTACAAGATGACTAGTTTAGTGCAAATTATACAATGCCATGACTGCAAGATGACTAGTTTAGTGCAAATTATACAATGCCATTATTGCAAGATGACTAGTTTAGTGCAAATTATCCAATGCCATTACTGCAAGATGATTAGTTTAGTGCAAATTATCCAATGCCATTACTACAAGATGACTAGTTTAGTTCAAATTATCCAATGCCATCACTGCAAGATGACTAGTTTAGTGCAAATTATCCAATGCCATTACTACAAGATGACTAGTTTAGTTCAAATTATCCAATGCGATTACTACAAGATGACTAGTTTAGTGCAAATTATCCAATGCCATGACTGCAAGATGACTAGTTTAGTGCAAATTATCCAATGCCATTACTGCAAGATGACTAGTTTAGTGCAAATTATCCAATGCCATTTCTACAAGATGACTAGTTTAGTGCAAATTATACAATGTCATTACTACAAGATGACTAGTTTAGTGCAAATTATACAATGCCATTACTGCAAGATGACTAGTTTAGTGCAAATTATCCAATGCCATTACTGCAAGATGACTAGTTTAGTGCAAATTATCCAATGCCATTACTGCAAGATGACTAGTTTAGTGCAAATTATCCAATGCCATTACTGCAAGATGACTAGTTTAGTGCAAATTATCCAATGTCATTACTACAAGATGACTAGTTTAGTTCAAATTATCCAATGCCATTACTGCAAGATGACTAGTTTAGTGCACATTATCCAATGCCATTACTGCAAGATGACTAGTTTAGTGCAAATTATCCAATGCCATTACTGCAAGATGACTAGTTTAGTGCAAATTATCCAATGCCATTACTGCAAGATGACTAGTTTAGTGAAAATTATCCAATGCCATGACTGCAAGATGACTGGTTTAGGGCAAATTATCCAATGCCATGACTGCAAGATTACTAGTTTAGTGCAAATTATCCAATGCCATTACTGCAAGATGACTAGTTTAGTGCAAATTATCCAATGCCATTACTGCAACATGACTAGTTTATTGCAAATTATCCAATGCCATTACTGCATGATGACTAGTTTAGTGCAAATTATCCAATGCCATTACTGCAAGATGACTAGTTTAGTGCAAATTATCCAATGCCATTACTGCAAGATGACTAGTTTAGTGCAAATTATCCAATGCCATTACTGCAAGATGACTAGTTTAGTGCAAATTATCCAATGCCATTACTGCAAGATGACTAGTTTAGTGCAAATTATCCAATGCCATTACTGCAAAATGACTAGTTTAGTGCAAATTATCCAATGCCATTACTGCAAGATGACTAGTTTAGTGCAAATTATCCAATGTCATTACTGCAAGATGACTAGTTTAGTGCAAATTATCCAATGCCATTACTGCAAGATGACTAGTTTATTGCAAATTATCCAATGCCATTACTGCAAGATGACTAGTTTAGTGCAAATTATCCAATGCCATTACTGCAAGATGGCTAGTTTAGTGCAAATTATACAATGCCATTACTGCAAGATGACTAGTTTAGTGCAAATTATCCAATGCCATTACTGCAAGATGACTAGTTTAGTGCAAATTATCCAATGCCATGACTGCAAGATGACTAGTTTAGTGCAAATTATCCAATGCCATGACTGCAAGATGACTAGTTTAGTGCAAATTATCCAATGCCATTACTACAAGATGACTAGTCTGGTCAAAAGCTGTAAACAGCAGTGTAAACATAGTATTGAATTAGTTATTTATAGGTCAGCACGTATCCACTTTTTTTGGGTTCCATACAAATACTCCTTAGTGAATGTTAATACTTAATTGATCTGTAGCTAGGTCTTTTCATGCGGGCAAACATTCATCTCAGCATTGATAATCAGCTGGATTTCCATGACAGGTCTTCAACACAAGCAGAGACTCCAATAAAGCATCTCTTAAGGATTGTGTTTGCTTTTGTGAAGATTTTTCTTAACCACTGTAAAAAATATTGTATTGCTGTTCACTGCTGTGTCGAGGTGCAAGAATTCTAATCATTACCTATGACAATTCTTTTAAATGATGTTTTTTTCTGCGAGCCAGTGACTGCCATAACAACAAGAATTGGATCACTGAGTTGAATATCTTTACCAATTAATCACAAACTTATTCAATGTAGACTTTGACATTTGAGTAGAATTCCTCAATCCTGCTCTCCCTCAAATGAGTTTGTTCTTTTTCAGCAATACATTTGGAGGCTTGTACTGCAATGACAATTTCCATTATTGTTTGACATTAGTGGACATCTTGTGGAAACTCTGGTCAATTGTTCTATAACCCATGGTTAATGACATGACAAAACCGATGTAGATATTTTTAGAAGTATATGCAATGCTCGTCTCAAAACATGAATCCAGACTGTCTCTGCTATATATGCAAGGAAACGCCATCACATACTCGTACACTATTATGCAGAAACAAGACGTGTAGATTGTTTGTCGATGAACACACAACTATGAAAATGGCGTCAATTCGTTTTGTAGATACGTTAATTCAACATTATAGAGATCTTTATAAAACTTTCATTTTTATCTTTCTGAGACGTCTTCGTTGAACATAAGGTGATTTCTGGCTTTTCTTCGTTGGGTTTGATGCAAACACATCATGTTTCTTTGACATTATAGAACCTTTGAGTTCATTCCAGTTATAAATCAACCTCTTAAAGAAATTTACAATGCTCACCCAACTACAAATATAATGTTAAAACGTCCTCGTCTGTTTCAGAATCTGCATGACTTACGTCTCTTTGAATCTTTCCTGTCGCTAGTTACTTTTCAATAAAGCAGCAGTACATCACCAAATGGAGAAAGGTCAGCCCCTGCAGCTGTATTATCTGCAATGTACACAAAATGAAGAATGTAAGCTGATAAGAACAACATGGTGGATGGTACACTTTCATGAACGCCAATACACCTTTTACGCATCTAACCATCATACAGGTAATTGCCACAACTAAGTACTAAGCATCTTGGTCATGAGATTCGTCTGCTCTCTAACATAAGAACTGTTTGTTGCTGTATGTTGCTGATTGATCACAAAATTGGCACAGAGAGAAGTGCGGAGTTCAAGGAACTTGTGCTTGCATCCACTTTTCCTGCCACTGTTGGATACTATTTACTTTTCTCATCCTTACAACGTCTCTTGATACACATTATTATCCATATCTCATTCTATTGGCCAGCGTTTCCTGTTGTATATCTTCAAAGGCGTTAGAAAGCAAAGCGGCGGCGTTGTTTCTGATACATTTAATTTCTGAAATTAAAACTAATATAGAATTAAGAATTCAAGAAAGACACCAACATGCACTTAGCTACGTTTGTTATGTTGTGTACCATACAGTTAGGTACCACATAGATTTATTATTATTATTATTATTATTATTATTATTATTATTATTATTATTATTATTATTATTTGTGAAGTGCCAAATTTTCGGTCGATCTATTAATAAACCATTAGTTGTGGCCAGATAGCCATTAGCTAGATTTATGAGACACATCGTGCAAAGGAGAAGTATCGGTATAGTAGGATGTGGCCATTGTATTAATTAACCGAATTTGTTCAGCAGCTAGGACTGACCGACGGCGACCTTGCAAAGTTTCATTTTATCGCGAAAATGTCAGAATTGAGAGAATACAGAGATTCTGTTACTTAAAACCAAAGCATGTCATATTGACCATGACGTAAGCGACGTTTAGAGGGAAGCGGGAGAAAATACATTTGATTCTGATTGGTCACGGTTAAATAACGGGGGTGTTTTACACAAGAAATCTTTAGAACATAATATCGCACTAACTAAATTAGAATTTAGTCTGAATTTTTTCCACAGAGGAAGAAAATAGCTTTTGGGAAAGAAAGTGAAGTACGGAAATAAAGAATTGTGAAGGGGAAATCGCCGTGTATGCAAGATACAGTGGACAAGTCTGAGTTCAAGCAAAACATCCACGAGGGCAGATTATCTAGAGAGGAACATTATAGAGATCTTTATAAAACTTTCATTTTTATCTTTCTGAGACGTCTTCGTTGAACATAAGGTGATTTCTGGCTTTTCTTCGTTGGGTTTGATGCAAACACATCATGTTTCTTTGACATTATAGAACCTTTGAGTTCATTCCAGTTATAAATCAACCTCTTAAAGAAATTTACAATGCTCACCCAACTACAAATATAATGTTAAAACGTCCTCGTCTGTTTCAGAATCTGCATGACTTACGTCTCTTTGAATCTTTCCTGTCGCTAGTTACTTTTCAATAAAGCAGCAGTACATCACCAAATGGAGAAAGGTCAGCCCCTGCAGCTGTATTATCTGCAATGTACACAAAATGAAGAATGTAAGCTGATAAGAACAACATGGTGGATGGTGCACTTTCATGAACGCCAATACACCTTTTACGCATCTAACCATCATACAGGTAATTGCCACAACTAAGTACTAAGCATCTTGGTCATGAGATTCGTCTGCTCTCTAACATAAGAACTGTTTGTTGCTGTATGTTGCTGATTGATCACAAAATTGGCACAGAGAGAAGTGCGGAGTTCAAGGAACTTGTGCTTGCATCCACTTTTCCTGCCACTGTTGGATACTATTTACTTTTCTCATCCTTACAACGTCTCTTGATACACATTATTATCCGTATCTCATTCTATTGGCCAGCGTTTCCTGTTGTATATCTTCAAAAGCGTTAGAAAGCAAAGCGGCGGCGTTGTTTCTGATACATTTAATTTCTGAAATTAAAACTAATATAGAATTAAGAATTCAAGAAAGACACCAACATGCCCTTGCTACGTTTGTTATGTTGTGTACCATACAGTTAGGTACCACATAGATTTATTATTATTATTATTATTATTATTATTATTATTATTATTATTATTATTATTTGTGAAGTGCCAAATTTTCGGTCGATCTATTAATAAACCATTAGTTGTGGCCAGATAGCCATTAGCTAGATTTATGAGACACATCGTGCAAAGGAGAAGTATTGGTATAGTAGGATGTGGCCATTGTATTAATTAACCGAATTTGTTCAGCAGCCAGGACTGACCGACGGCGACCTTGCAAAGTTTCATTTTATCGCGAAAATGTCAGAATTGAGAGAATACAGAGATTCTGTTACTTAAAACCAAAGCATGTCATATTGACCATGACGTAAGCGACGTTTAGAGGGAAGCGGGAGAAAATACATTTGATTCTGATTGGTCACGGTTAAATAACGGGGGGTGTTTTACACAAGAAATCTTTAGAACATAATATCGCACTAACTAAATTAGAATTTAGTCTGAATTTTTTCCTGTGAGAGGAGAAAGTGTCGAATTATTTAGTAAGGCTCCGGATAGTATTTTAGAGAAGTACATCCGTTAAATAACCGACCAGTGGGAAAAACCGCCAAAAAAGAACGGTTGAGTGACACAACAATCCACAGAGGAAGAAAATAGCTTTTGGGAAAGAAAGTGAAGTACGGAAATAAAGAATTGTGAAGGGGAAATCGCCGTGTATGCAAGATACAGTGGACAAGTCTGAGTTCAAGCGAAACATCCACGAGGGCAGATTATCTAGAGAGGAACGGACTTCTAGGACAACATTGGATTGAACAGAGAACGTGGTTCGAGGATAACAGGTTATGAAAATCGAACAAAGCATTGACTTCGAATGTGACACTCGATCCTATGATGATTTTTAACTATCAGTAATAGAACGGCTAATTTGTTTAATTCTATTTCAAATCTATTTGTAATTCGGTGAAAGTTTATTTCTAAACCGCGTGTATTCCTAATGAAAGGACATTTCATGATTGTGTATGTATTTGATTAAATTGTTTATTTATCTTTATGGGGGTTCGGAGTTGTTTTGTTCAATATACCAGCTCAGGTTACCATATACATTCTCTTACTCGAACCGGGCAATTATATCGAGGGCAGTCATCTCTTAAATAACGAGTATCAGAGGGGAGTGGGTTATAGTGCTATTATTATATGTTGTACAATACCCCTTGACATAGTGGGACGTAATACTTACCCTTTGACAAGTGGAGTTTATACAATATTATACGAATAACGCTCATAGCCCGCGGAGAACCTGACATTATTATTATTATTATTATTATTATTATTAATGTCTTATTGTTGTTCTTGAATTACCTCATAGGTAATCGGGATAATGTGCAGATGTATAATATGAAACTGGTAGTTGTCTGTACTTTTATCTTCTATCTCATGTTTGCTACGTTGGCCTTGTTTTGTAAAGGACCACCTTGATAATGATTATGATTATGATTATTATTATTGTTGTTGTTATTATTATTATTATTATTATTATTATTATTATTATTATTATTTGTTTGCGAGCAGCAGAAAACCATTACTAGATTGTCATTGTACATGCTCCAAATATATTGATCATATATATTTTATGTGATTGATGATCTTCAGCTGTCTAATAAAAAAAAATTGTACTTTTACTTTGCTTAAATATTTCTTCTAATTGTTTCTTCATTTCATCCGGCATTGATTCATTTTGTTCAACTATACCACTGCAGTTTCATTACCAGATAATAAAACTTTTGTTTGAAGACGGTATTAGGTCTTAGTATCTACCACTAAAAGCTGAGTATTAAATTTAGGTTTTAAACACAAATTATCTATTTGAAATAATACTCAATTTAGAAATATTGTCCATCAGCAACCTTATTAATCAAATTTACCATCATAATTTTTGACGTGCACAATGTCTATGTAAATAATAGCCTCCCGATGTAAGTATTTTAATTTAAAAATTGATTAGATAAATAAGAATAAAATGTTAAATTTTAAAATTTACTGCTGTTCGGTTTCTATATTATCGATTAACCTCGTACTTTATCCACAACATGTAACATATCTGTTATGATATTTTAAATACATTGCTCTTTTTACACATTCTATTAAAGTTTATGACATCATATATTTAATTTAGTTAAAATTATGTATCTGAGAAACAGTAAATAAATATACATTGTATGTACTTATCTCGTTTCCTTTCTGTTTATCAACGTGTGTATGTCTTGTGTGACGTAAGTTAATCTAGAATCCGTCATGAAATCCAATAACTCGTTCCGATTTTAAATCAAGCCCCAAATAAAGCTCATATATAAAAGTGTGTTACCAATGACGTTGCAAATTTTCTTTTTGCTTTTGTTGCTTCTCGAAGAAATATTGTGTTGCTTCAGCAGACTGTTGTATCAATTCATAGCCTTGATAAAACACATACATGTCAATCTTTCCACAGTTTTCAATTAGTGTATGTCTTTACAAAAACAGTCTACAATCATTCCTAACTTTTTCATGCTGTATAAAGTATTAGATTAGTTGAAGTCCTGTTAGCTACTACATCAAAGATTCGCTGTATTGTGATGTGGTCGGTTAATAAAGAATTCCGTCTCTGAACATTAGCTGACTGTACCATTTATTCTGAAATAAGTGTATCATCCTAAAGGCATGTAGTTTCGAATTCATAATTAGGGTTGGCACCAAGTAGAGTATTTTTCTAAAGCAACGCTTAACCGCAAATCTTCTGGAAGACCAGCATCGCATAGTGGAAAACGATCCGGTGAATATATAATTTGTTTTCTTATACCAGTATTCGGTATTTAGTACTATACCATACCCTGGCCCCAACTCGCTCCATTGTTCACGTACAATACCTTCCTTGCTAAATCGTGTTTATTTGGTCACCATAAATCGTTATAATTCATGAAAAGTTTCACGTTATTGAATTTGGGAAAAATGCATTAAGCATTAGAAATGTGTGACGTAGCTTTATCAATTTACTCATATCACTACGATGTTTGCAGTGTTATAGTTTATATTGATTTCTAGCACTAGGGCATCATGTCGCAGATATGTAGCATGATGTCCAACCCAGTCATCTTATCCTGATAGCAGGCCGACCAGTCTTAACGCTAATCTCTTATACTGATCGCCAAGAAAGGCAATGCTGATAGCATCTGCCTCGGGTGCCGGAGGTCGCAGGTTTGAACCCTGTCCGAGGCATACCAAAGACAAATGGTACTAACAGCTGTATCGCTAGGCCCTCCGCATTAAGAGGTTAATGTAAGGACTGGTCGGCCTGGTGTCAGGATAATGTGATTTGGTAGGACCTCATGTTACATCACTGCAACACGGCAGACATTGTAGAGATATGACTGACAAAAAATGTTACAACTACGCTAATAATCCAAACACACACATATTTTGGTTTAGTAAATTTGTGTATTTGCGATACTTATAAAACGCTTTGGTCTTGGGCTAGCTTCATTTTAATATATGTACACATTTTGTAAGCAAAATTAAAGCACCCAATACACAACTTTAGTGTGTTGAGGTGGGTGAGTCGAGGTGTTCATTAGAACGGTTGTAAAACCACTAAGTGTGAAATGTTTTCTTAAGTAAAATCAGGGTATAGAGAGGAACATTGAGAAAGACCAATGTTTACAGTATTTAAGTACTTGTACTTACATTGTCCACTAATCCTTAGAGTTAGTCAGTTGATGTACTTGTTTTGTTCTTCTTGAACTCTATAATTTTCTTCTGCGATTCATAAATCCTATGGTTGTTTCTAATTTCTTGTTCGTCAGCGTTGTCCGGATCGTAGTATTTTTCTGCAAATGCTTTAACCGGTTTTGCTACGGACCCTCCCATCATTACTGCTGCTGCAATCATTTAACTCAGCACTAAAAAATTCCGACAGCGCTTTCTAATTATTATTGAACTTGGAATAAATAGATTTTCATGCCAATACACTAATTAGGTTATCATGACAGCCAACGAATTAGAATACTATCTTATTCTACATAGTATTTGCGTTGTTCTTATACACTGAAAATATAAAGCTCATATTCAATCTTTAACGTCTAACGAGAAGAAAACACTGGCTGTTTGACACCAATCTGATACAAAAATTCCAGGTAATATTAAAGAAGCAAGTGAACTTTAAAAAAATATATGTATAGCTTGACTTATTATTATTCTAAATACATGTGTTGCTTTGTGGTATATATTGTGCATAACCGTTTCACCTAAATTTGATACATATATTTTTAATTACCTTTTCAGCCGTATTATTTTCAAAAATGAAGTCTTCATAAATTAGCATGTGACTTGAAAAAATTGTTTTTTGGGAGGTTGTTAATACGTATCATAAGGTTTATTGCACTTCCACGTTCATGGATCGGACAAAAATCGCAAATAAACTTGGTAATTTATTATTTTCAGATGTTTTAAAACGCATGACTGAGGTGCTTAATATTGTTACAACTTTTACAATATGTTGCTAGTGAAGATATGCCGTCTGAACGTCAATCATTCAATGTCTCGAATTTTATTTAATTCAACTTTCTGATTTTTATTCAACTTGGAAAGGTAAAAGGCAAGTAGGCGTGAAGATGTTATATGATGTGGCTCATGATATTGTCTCATGCAAATGAAAATGTAATAAAAGTGAAAATCGGTTTTGTAATTGTTACAATGACCTGTATTAATTCCGAAATGTCCACACAGCTCTACTCCGATTTTCTAGCTTTATTGATGTACTTAGTTTGAGTTCTATAAATCTGTTGTGCATGTCTTGATTTGTGTCATCTTTAAACTTGAGAACAAAGACTTTCTACTTGTTAATTATCCTGCATACGTTCGAAAACAGTTACCTTGATGCAACGATTATGTATATTACATTTTTAACGCTTGGAAAAAAGACTAGATTGGATTCCCGACTGAGACGTAATAACTGTCAAAAAATGTAGTTGTAACTGTTACGCTTTGAATCTACATTATATTATTACACTCTGCATCTTTCATGAAAATGTCAAATTGACTCAACTATTATACTTTGAATATACATGTTACACTGAATGTACAATGTTACACATTTAATCAATTTGAAAATATTACACTGAACCTACAGGCTTATGTTACACATTGAATCTTCATGACAATATTACACTGAATCTACAGGCTTATGTTACACCTTGAATCGTCATGACAATATTACACTGAATCTAAAGGCTTATGTTACACACTGAATCATCATGACAATATTACACGGAATCTACAGGCTTATGTTATACATTGAATCGTCATGACAATATTACACTGTATCTAAAGGCTTATGTTACACATTGAATCATCATGACAATATTACACTGAATCTACAGGCTTATGTTACACATTGAATCTACATGACAATATTACACTGAATCTACAGGCTTATGTTACACATTGAATCTTGATGATATTGTTACACTGAATCCACATGATAATGTTGCACCTTGAATCTGCATGACAGTGTTACACCTCGAGTCTTTCATGACAATGTTGCTTTGACTGACTCTTCAGACTTATGTTACACTTTGAATCTATATGTTTACATTTACTCTACAGGCTAAAGTTATATTTTGAATATTCTTGATAATGTTGCACTTTAAATCTACCTGATATTGTTACACTTTAAATCTACTTGATAATGTTACACTTTAAATCTACTTGATAATGTTCCACTCAGAATCTACTTGCCAATGTTACACTTTGAATCTACTTGATAATGTTACACTTTGAATCTACATGATAATGTTACACTTTAAATCTACTTGATAATATTACACTTTAAATCTACTTGATAATGTTACACTTTGAATCTACTTGATAATGTTACACTTTGAATCTACATGATAATGTTACACTTTAAATCTACTTGATAATATTACACTTTAAATCTACTTGATAATGTTACACTTTGAATCTACATGATAATGTTACACTGATTCTACAGACTCATGCGCAAAGCTTACATTCGTGTTCAAAAAGTGAAAATAATGCGGATTTCGTCAGATTACACCTTTCATATTAAAGACCAAGTTCCAATATAGGGAGTTAGGGAGAAAGATAAAACGTAGTATATCTGGAATTTTATTATCTTTACCTTCTAACTTTTTTAAAATCAGTATCGCCAATCGTATATTATTTCAGGCTGTAGTTTCAGTTAATCGAAACGTAAGATACTGCAAGAAGAAATTAATTGTGGCGTGTATAACAATAGAAGAACACCTAATTGACAATTCTGCACTGAATGATCAGCTTTACTGACGTGAAAAGTTAAAAGGCTTGCTTAGGTAAAAACAATCTGAATTTAATCGAATTCCACAACTTATAAGTTTGATTAGGATCACCTATTCAGAATCAGTTGACTCGAGATCAATTGTTCATGTATACGTTTGTATAACATGATTTTCAATATTATCACAGTTTCAAATCTCTTCCTTTCTGATATTCTTTCCACTGAATACTTTGAATGAAGAGAAACTATATATGTGAGATGTTTTTTTTATACCTTAGTTCAGATCTCGTTTCCATCCATCAGAGGGAAACATATCTAGTACATGTCCAAATCTTTGCTTTCAGGGACAGTTTGCTTCTGAATTTGCTGCTTTCCTGATGTACAAAGGCTAAATTTGGGTTGGCAGAAGAAAACTATCTGAACGTAATTAGGTGGCTCCTGCTGGATTATCATCCATGTCTAACAACATAAAACCTTTCATACACGCCTTAGTATATGTTTACTTCATTCTCTTTAAATATTTCAGATGCTTATTCAATCGGAAATGTCATGGAAGATTCTACATAGATTCTACATACATACATTGTTACACGCAAGAAAATTTCTGGTGACAGCGTTTTGGGATATGTGTGAATAGTTCTGTCATGGTTTGCAATTTATTCAGAGTTATTATGTGTGAAACTGACTATTGCTTCGCATTTGGAAAGAAAGAGGAAAGAAATATTATGGATAGTGCGACTTTAATTTCGTTTATTGAGATTTCGCGACATTTGGTCTGCGAGAGTAGATATATGCATTTGCTGCTGAGAAGGATTTTTTAAGAGGAGTACTTTTTTTTCAAGCAGGATGGAGTGTTTTATCCGGGATATAGTACAGCGATGACACAAGTATTGTATTCGTGTAGGTCGCGCAGATTGCGAGATCTAAGTCAGAGAGAAAAAAAAGCGTGGGAGAGTTGACACGCGTTTTCCATTTCTCCTCGACACGTGGGGGTTAAAACAGGGCCAAGTGATACTTTTTGTTCTTTTAATAGGCTGGAATTGCTAAAATGTGGACGACAATCATTGGCCACGAAATTGTAGCTGGAATGATGAAAATGGCTGTAATTGTTTTGTTTTTGTACAAACTGATAGGAACCGCTAATGAAAAAAAATGGGTTTGACAACACCCCCCCCCCCCGCCGTGTTGTGTTTAATTGAGGAGTTTGGATTTTATAACATCAGCAACAACAATAAGAACAACATACATAAATTTGATATAAGCGTCATACACCAGTAGAAGCGGCAAATAAAAGTTTTATATGGGTGGGTAATTTTTCCCCGTAATTATTACATGGATGGGTTTAGACATATTGTCTACGGGTGACAATTAAAAGCCGCGCAGTTACAATTAAATCAGAATGCGCCCAAAGGCTATGTAAATAATTTGATTATTTGTGTGATTATTTGTTTAATATTTTCAAATTCTGTGACGACAGATGTCGATCTTGATTGGTGTTTTATTTTTGTATGTATTAGTTTTATAAGTTGTAATCATGCGGTGTTAGAGCAGGAAAGCTCTATAAGTTGGTTGCTGCATGAAACCAGGTGGTAAATTAGGTCTAGTTTGAATTGTGCTTGGAGTTAAACATGGCTGAATTTAAAGAAATAAGGGTATTATGTATGGTTGTTTGGAGGTTGGTGGACTTTTTGTTTATTTTTTATTTTTGTGTTGCTGTAGGGTACGGTTAAGTGGTGAAAAGATGATTGAAAAGGCAGTGTCGGGTCTAGCGTTCTGTTGGTGACAATAGGGTCGCTCCAGATGGGCGTTGTAGTCATGGTCGACTTATTTTTGAGGTTCTTAAGAGGACGTGTTTCATTTGAAGAACGCATTCTCTAGCCTCGTGGGGTAGTACAGGACGGATCCTGGATTTTGTTTGTCATTGAACTGTTAGCGACTTGCCAGTTGAGAATTGATTTATACAGAGCACATTGAGAGAGAAGGAAGAAATCGTCTACACGCATCTTCATGATCATATATGGTCCAGCGAGATTTTCATCATGCATAGTTTGACTTGTCTGCATGAATGGAATGGTGTCAATTTGGAAAATTGTGAAGGACAATTCAAGGCACGTGTTAATTATTTAGCAGCATGAAGAAATTGTAGTGCACACCGCAATTATAGTTGAATCGTTATGTGATAGTGTTCCAAACTTTTGCGTTTGGGAATAGGGTTTTAGATCACCATAGGTGTGGAATTAACAGTGAGAAAATAGGATCGTCTGGCACAGACTGAGTTGAAAAATATTTGGGCATAGAAGTCATGGTTGACTTGTTGGAGGTTAGTAAGAGAAGGTGTCTCTGAAGAACGCAGTCTCTAACCTCGTGATGTGTACAGGTGTACCAAGGTCTATTGGGAGAACGTGTGTCCTGGTGGAAAAGCAATCTCCAGACCAGAGTTGTAATGTAAAGAGGAATGGTTCTGGTTGCATTTGATGTCTGTTGTTAGAGACCTATGCTTAGAGAAGTCAATTTAGAGGAGTTCGTGAGGGAGTTTGAACCCGACTAAGTGGTTGAAACATTATTTCATGTTGGATTCAACTTGATTAAATTTTGTATAGGTTTTGTTGTTGTATATAATCATATTGGTATTCGTTTATCGGTTGTGGGATTGAATTTAGAAAAAGAAAAAGAAAAAAAAAATATACTTCAAATTGTAATTTAGATCACAGAAATGTGACGTTTGTGCCACTCGTGGACAAGTGATCTTTTAAAGGCGGGAGTAATGTAATAAATTTGGAGTAAGTGTTAGTGAATTTGAACCATGCTTGGGTCGTTAGTAGTGAATTTGGGTACAAGCCGAATGACTGTCCCTTTTTGTAACATAGTCCATATTAAAATGCAGCGGTGTATACAAGTATTGTGATTGAAAAGGCAGCATTTATGGTTGGAAATCAGTAAATTATAGAATGGAATCAACAAGTTGGAACTTGGTAGGTACCGTTTATGTGGCCATAGTGGAAAATGGGCGTATGTATATGAGCGTGATACGCCGGAATTTCTGTGGATTGACTGGCCTAGGGTCGCGCAGTTAAATATTTCCCAGTTAGTAAGGGAATACTAGTGGAATTTCTATGGCATGACGGGCTTGCGGTACGGAATTGGGATGATAATGAATAAAAACCATGCAAAGGTGCAGTTAATGGACGTTTGGGCAAGTTGTCTCCTCTGGGTCGCCCATTGATTACAGCAAAGATTAATAATTATAGCAGACACGGCTTTCTTTCCATTTTACAACTCAAGTTGTATGGAAGTCTTTGGAAATTTGGGGAAAACTTATGACTTTCAGCGTGACTCGCGCCAGGGTTTTGACACCGCTCGGTCAAGTGAATACCCCTGTGCGTGTAACAATAGGAATAAGGATATAAATAGTGTGTAGTTCGGCTCGGCTCTTCTAATGCAAATAGAAAGAGAGCATTGGACATAAGTTGTTTGCCGAATGATACCTAGTAATTACCGACATCATTGGCATCTGAATTGTTCGTCTCTGAATTCTATCACATTGCCTCCTGCTTAATTGTCTTCTTCCAAAATATATAAAATTAGTGTAGTGAAATTAGGATTTCAATTATGGTATTTAGTTAGCGTGAACGGGTTAATGCAAGAACGGTCGATACGTGAGATTTTATTCAGACTATATGTCAATCAATAACACGAAATATACTGTAAAACGAAATTACAGTATGGCGGATTTGCAGATTCACACGTAGTAATTATGTTTCATTTTACAACGTTTACACTCTGAAGCTTTCATTATTTGCAAAGTTTGAATTTCTGTAAATATAGAAAGAATAAACGAAATTAAAGTGGACTGGATTGTATTGTGTAATTAACTGAATATCGTTCATGTTGCAATATACAGAGTTAGAATGGATTAACTATACATACCTTTTGATACAGCTGTCATATTTTTATTTTCGTCATCATTACACTCTCAAATATCAGTTTGTTATATAACAACTGTGTATTCAGCATAGAAGGATCAACGATAGCACAATAGACAGATGTGAACATGTAACGTGTAATTTAAGATAGTGGCTCAGTTAATCAAAGCGACATATAGGGCAAATGGAAATCAGCTTCAGCGGATGTCCCACGTGTCACTCACTAATTAGATAATGCTTTGACTTCACAATGGTTCACCGCTCAAATTTCTGTGTCTCTGATGAGCAAAGTTAAAATTCCTGTCATGATTAGATTGTAATTTACCAATGGAGAAAAGCAGCTGTCTAATATTAGCTGTCACAATCATTTTCACTTTAAATTTGTAGCTTTTCTGGTAGGCAAATCATGTCCGATTTGCACCTGAGATTAATGTCCAGTGTGAATTATACAGATCCGTAAAGGTGCATCGAGACAAGGACTTGAATGCAAAATTTTAATACGGTTTGTTTTCGTCTTCAAACATTCGGATTTCGACTTCAACGATGTCAGCTCAAGATAAGAGGGTTAGTGACGAAAACCAGAGTGAAGTCGATATCGTTTAAGTTTGAATTTGTAGAATAACAGAAGTCTACCAAAATTAAACATTTCATACATATTTCTTAGTATATCTCTAATTTCGTTATCCTTACACTCTCAAATCCTAATATGTCCTATGTTTATTCAATGTGCAAGAGTGAAAAATTAATGTATCACAGATGCCTGACGGTCTTAATGGGGTTGTTTTTTGTTTGCTTTTTGTTTATTTTGTGTGTCTGCTTTTTGTTTTGTTGTTTGTTTTTTTTGCTGTGTTTGTTTTATGTGGGTGGGTGGGTGGGGGTTATACATTATAAAAGTGTATTGGAAGAAGATAATCTGGACATATGTGAAGATATTGTATGAACTATATTTTAGGTTCTACACTCAATGACTCCAAGAGAAAGATATAGTAAACGCAAAATGCGACAAAGCTAGTTGGAAGATTGAAGATATAATTTTCAAAATATTAACTTTCAGATTTCTTTTTCACTCTTAATTTAGATACTGTCATTCAATATAAGTTTAACCAATCGAAACGTCAAATATTGTATTTAAATAAAGCTTGTTTTACCGACTGATACCTAATAATTAGTCACATTATCCCGAATTAGTTCCACTCTGAATTTCCAGCTTTTCTTGTTTTCAAAATGAAACCATGTCAAAATAAGACCAAGAGTCTGATTCGATTATTTCCAGGTTGACTGGTTATATTATGGGTCTATTTATGTAAAATTAAAATTCTATAGAGGGAAAACTAGATAAAGAGTCTAACGAATATCGCATCCGATATTGTGGTTTTTGTCATCCCTGCACACTGAAATCTTAAACTGTCCGATATGTATTCTATAAAAAAAATGTTTGCATGAATAAAATCTAGAGGGAGTGATCATATCAAATAATGTTATTCCGACACCTTCACTACATGGCAAAGATACTCAAAATCTGACATGGTGATTTTAAGTGCAGTAAATGTTTGCTCTTGGAATGGTTTCATTCTGAATTAACAGCTTTACTGGTGTGCAAATTTTATATTCCTGTTGAGCTAAGACAAAAAAAATGTGAATCGAGACGAATTGCAGCTGCTCAAGTTTTGTACAAGTTCCAGTTTTAAAGACAGTTCAAATAAGAAAACGTGTGTATGGTGCCAACAAAAAACCACTCGAGAAAGCCAAAACTAAAACACATGCATTCACCAATATAATTCGAAAAGTGTTGTCAAGTCCTTTTAACCACAGCCAAGTTGAGGTTCGCAACATTATTACAATATACGCAGAAAATTAATTAAAATGTAACCTGCTGTTACGGTTACAACTGGGCAAACATAATACTATATACGCAACTAGGCAAAGAGCAAATAACAATAAATACAACATATTAGCAGTTATACATTCGCAGTCACTTGATCGTCTGGAATGTTTAATGATGAAGGGTAATAGTGCAGGCTGCCTGTATCGCTTATAGCAGTATTCGCTTACTACATCAAGCTGCATAGTTTTCGGGTTACATTGTCGAAAATGGTAAGCAATTGAGCAAGTGATATATATATATATATATATATATATATATATATATATATATATATATATATATACTTGTAATAAAGCACACACACACACACACACACATATATATATATATATATATATATATATATATATATATATATATATATATATATATATATATATATATATATATATATACTTGTAATAAGGCACACATTCAATACGACTTTCCTTGAAAAATCATACATCCTATTGCTTGAGATATATCCCAATTCTAGCAACAATGATTTTACTTTAATTGAAATTGACAAGGTCTATCACATAATCGTTCGATAACATTAATGGTGCAATCGGAACGTGCTAAAATAAAATATAGCGATGCAAGATCTATGGCCTTCAACATGTCAGAGAAACTGAGAAACTACCCAAAGGGGTCAATCTTGACAGATATAATTTGATGGCAAAGAATTTAGACGGAAGCCCAATTGCAGAACACTTCTATTCCCCTGGCAACATTTTCAGTGATGTTTTACAGCCTACATTTACATAAAACAAATTTTTCATTTTGTTCATTTGTCACTCACTCGCCTATAAGTATTATTAAACAGAGAAATATTCGAGATGAAATTTACAGTTACACCAATTTACATAAAAACAGATAATGTTATAACTCGTCAATTTTTAGTTAGATATAACCAGATACATAGTATCATCCGTCAAAGTGAAGCCAACTAATCGAAACAAAGAGAAAACATGTTAAAGTTTTGATACCAAAAGAAGTAGTCATGCATACTTTTGTAATTTCAACGTCTTTTGTTTGTATTGCTTCCTTTGGTCTCTATTTTGTTTGCCTTAAAAAAACGATTAAGAGTCGAAAGCACTCAAGCTAGTGGAAAACTAGTTTCCCACTGTTCGTTGTCAGTGTATTGCATTGGATTCGCCCCCGTGCGGGTTCGGGGTTGTAGAATAGGCCCGACGTGCCTCGCCACGTGTCGTAAAAGGCGACTAAGTAGAGGCAACCTGTTTGCCGTGGGTTGCGTCCCGTGTCGGGGGAGGAAAGGATCCTGGTAGTTGCAACACACTACTTTGGCCTCTACTTCTCTTAGACGGGTGGTCGAGATGGGCCCGGTCTCGACAAATCGGCTGGTCACGCCGAGCCCTAGGAAGTCTTTATTAACTCTCTCACCTCCTTTTGCTTTCTTCTTGTATCTCTTTTGATACCACCGTTGCCCATATATTCTATTCCTATATCTTTCCCTTTTCCAAATCTTAGAAGACTTCCTAGAAGGCGGTGGCTCAACGGGTCAATCGGGGGGTAATTTTACTGACCCTAGAAATTGGCGACTTCAGGGTCATCCAAAGGTAATTTTATCAACTGAGTATGGCATCTGTGTATCCTTGGCACTTTAAAAGTGTCCCCTTGTTGGGCTCCTTGGTAGGTGGGGAGCACGGGTGCTGAATTTTAAAATCTTGCCATCATGGGAAAAAAATCCAATAAACGTACTAAACCATTGTCTGACTCTGATGAAGAACCACGTGGCGTGGAATCATTTCCACGCTTCATGGTTATTCAATCAAAAGATGATGCTAAACCGCTTTCAGGTTTATCTCCATTTATTATCGAGAAAACCATTACGGGATCGATTGGCACACCAAAAAGTGTGAAAAAACTAAAATCGGGTTGCCTTCTTGTAGAGTGTGAGCGAAAGGGGCAAACAGACAATATCATGAAAATGAAAACATTCTTTGATATTCCAGTGACCTCATTCGCCCACACTACACTGAATTCGTCCAAAGGCGTAATACGATGTCGTGACTTGGCTGGAGTCACCGACGCAGATATCATCGAAGGGATGAAACATGAAGGTGTCACTGCAGTGCGAAGAATACGTATTAAACGTAATAACACCCTGCAGGACACCAATACATTTGTACTCACCTTTAATAAACCGACAGTGCCCAAAGTGGTCAAGGTTGGGTTTTTACAAGTAAAGGTCGAGATCTACATTCCAAACCCCCTTCGATGCTATAAGTGTCAAAAATACGGCCATCACGAAGATCGATGTTCCAGAACCAAGGTATGTGGCCGATGCGGAGAACACTCTCATCAGGAAGGTGATTGTAGAGCAACTCCGCATTGTGTCAACTGTGGCAAGGAACATCACGCCAGTTCCAAAGATTGTGATACATGGAAACAGGAGAAGGAAATTCAGAGGGTAAAGTTTACTTCGAACATTCCCTACCCAGAGGCCAGAAAGCTTGTCCAGGCAAAAACATCCCTTCCTGGCCCATCCTTCTCCACAGTCGTAAAGCACAATCCAAAAAGCACGAAGGACGCCCAAACACAGACGGATCAGCCCGATTCAACCACATGTGCCAACATCCCTAATTATAAGCCACAGAAAAGCACAACATCAACTCAGACAACAACTAATAACAATCCACCACCAAAATCACCAAGACAGAAACACAAAGCACAAACAAATAAACAGCAAAAGGGGTCAGATGACCCCATTAAACTGTACAACAGGTTTGGAGACTTTGAGAGCATGGATGCAGAAGAAACTGCTCCGTGTACTCAAAAGTAGCTCCAAACCTAATAAAACTAAATATACTCCCGTACTTCCTCCAGACAAATAACAACACATGCTTCCACCGCGAATAGTCTAACCTAGTTCCAGAATCTCCAGCATAACATTAGAATGAAGAACACCATCATACAATGGAATTGTCGAGGACTTAAAACAAACTACAATGATATTCTTCTGCTTTTAAATGAACACGATCCTGCTGTACTATGTTTACAGGAAACATTCCTGAAAGAGACAGATAAAATTACTTTTAAAAACTTTTCCCTGTTTAATGCGTACTTTCAAAACGCAGACAGGGCCTCAGGAGGAGTCTCTATTGCTGTGAACAATAGAGCCCCTCACAGAGTCGTTCCTTTAAACACAAATTTACAAGCCATTGCTGTAAGTGTCACTCTACATCGAGTGATTACTTTTTGTTCCATTTACTTACCACCAAACACCAACCTAGTACAAAAGGAATTAGACAATCTTGTTGAACAACTTCCCGCGCCCTTCGTTTTACTCGGGGATTTTAATGCCCATAACATTTTATGGGGATCAAATCACATAAACGACAGAGGCCATAAAATAGAAGATTTCATTTCTAGACACGATCTGTGTCTATATAACACTAATTCATCAACATATTTACACCCAGGAACGGGTACGTACACATGCATAGATTTGACAATTTGCTCTCCCTCACTGCTTTTGGACTATGAATGGAAGGTCGCTGATGACCTTCACAGCAGTGATCACTTTCCAATCACTCTTGAAAATAACACTAAAATTGATGATACAATTCCACAATGGAATATAAAGAAGGCCGATTGGGCTATGTTTGAAGCATTATGTAAAACTAGACTAAATAATGATACAGTATTCAACGCTGTTAATCCTATACAGCATTTTACCTCCGTTCTAATTTCAATTGCAGATGAATCCATTCCCAAGTCCTCAACGAACAGTAAGAGATCGCAAAAACCTTGGGTAACCAAGGAATGCAAAGAAGCCATTAGACAACGCCGAGAAGCATTAAAAACATTCAACACTCGTCCAACGCCCGAAAATTTAAATAAATATCGTATTGCCCGGGCTAAAACTCGACGCACAATCAAAGAATGTAAGCGTGCATCCTGGAAGAAATATATTTCTTCTTTAAACTCTCGTTCCTCAATGAAACAAGTTTGGGATACTATTCGGAAAATAAATGGAAAAAGGAAACACAATTCTATTCGACACCTAAAAATAAACAAGATCAATTTCAGTTCGAAACGTGACATAACAAATATTCTTGCCGATAGTTTTTCGAAAAACTCATCATCATCTAATTATTCAGAGGCCTTTAGAAGATTAAAATCTCAAAAAGAAAAGTCGCGTTTAAAATTTACATCGAACAACACTGAAAATTATAACCAGCTGTTTTCTTTATTGGAGCTTAGGGAGGCATTAGACAAGGCCCATGATACATCCGCTGGGCCTGACGAAGTACATTACCAGTTCTTGAAACACCTCCCAGAATCTTCTCTGACATTGCTTCTTAAAATCTTTAATGATTTATGGATTGCTGGTAATGTACCTAAGAGCTGGAAAGAAGCAACAGTGATACCGATTCCCAAACCAGACAAAGATAACGAAGATCCTAACAGCTATCGGCCTATTGCATTGACAAGCTGCATATGCAAAACAATGGAACGAATGATTAATTCTCGGCTTGTATGGTACTTGGAAAGTAATAATTTAATTTCTCCTTTCCAAAGTGGCTTCCGTTCTGGTCGTAGTACTAACGATCATCTGGTTAGACTGGAAACATTTATTCGCGATGCATTTATCAAGAAGGAACATTTAGTAGCGGTCTTATTTGATTTAGAAAAGGCCTATGATACAACATGGAAGTACGGGATACTAAATGACCTGCACGATCTAGGTCTAAAAGGCCGTCTGCCCGCTTTCATCTCCAGTTTTCTCTCCGACAGAGAATTCAAAGTACGCGTGGGCGCTACCATCTCCGATATGCACCAGCAAGAGATGGGTGTGCCCCAGGGCAGTATTTTATCTGTGACGCTATTTAATATCAAAATCAATAGCATCACTAAGTGCTTAACTCCCGGTGTGGACTGCTCTTTATATGTAGACGATTTTTTAATTTGTTATCGATCAAAGCACATGCATACAATTGAAAGGCAACTTCAACAAAATATCAATAAGATCCACCATTGGGCCAGTAATAATGGTTTTAAATTCTCTAAATCGAAAACAGTATGCATGCATTTCTGTCAATTGCGAAGACATCATGATGACCCTAAACTCACGCTGGACGGAACACTTATTCCAGTTGTTGAGGAAACGAAGTTTTTGGGTATTATCTTCGACAGAAAACTGACTTTTATACCACACATCAAGAATTTAAAAGCTAAATGCTTAAAAGCTTTAAATTTACTAAAAGTAATTGCGCACACTGACTGGGGTGCTGATAAAAAAGTCCTCCTGAATTTGTATAGAACATTTATCCGTTCTATACTAGACTATGGATGCATTGTTTATGGTTCAGCTAGGAAGTCTTATTTGAAAATGCTTGACCCAATTCATCATCAGGGAATAAGACTTGCTCTAGGAGCATTCAAGACATCTCCATGCGAAAGCCTTCTCGCGGAAGCGAATGAACCACCCTTATCGCACCGCAGAGAAATGCTTTCTATACAGTACGCTCTTAGGTTAAGATCAAATCCTCTGAACCCTGCTTTTTCGGCTGTTTTTCAACCAAAATACAAAACTTTGTACGAAAACAAACCAAATGCCATACCTTCATTTGGCATCAGAATATCATCCAGTTTTGACACTATCAAAATTAATCTCCCTACAGTTCAGAACACGTTTGTCTCGGAAACACCACCTTGGCTCCTTAAGCAACCCAAAGTGATTTTTACGTTGCACGATGGGAGAAAATCTGAGACGAATCCTGCCGTTTTCCAGAACTCTTATCATGAACTCCTCAACGATTTTAAAAACTACACAAAAATTTTTATATCGCTGGTCGATGTTAAACCTTTCTTGTTTTTGAACATGTAACGTATTGTATGGCGCTAAATAGCCTAAAAGTGCTGGTGCGCCGTTAAAATTCAAGTAAACAAACAAACAAACAAACAAAATTTTTTACTGATGGATCAAAAGTTGATGACAAGGCTGCTGCAGCCTTTGTTAGTGGCAAGCACATAACCAAAGTGCGCTTGCCAAACGATGCGTCCATATTTTCAGCGGAAATCAGAGCAATAGACCTTGCTCTGAAATTTATTGAACAAAAGCGCATTTTAAATAGCATTATTTTCTGTGACTCTCTGTCAGTACTTCAGTCGCTACACCATAGAAAACTGGATAATCCATTACTAGTCGATATTCTCGTCAAAAACTCTGAGCTTAGTAAGTCCTACAACATAGTATACTGTTGGCTACCTAGCCATATTGGTATTAGAGGTAATGAAGAAGCAGACCGGGCTGCTAAGATGGCTCTATCCCAAGAACCATCGGATTTTAAATTACCTTTTACTGATTTTAAACCTTGTATCAAAAAGTACCTACGTCAGAAGTGGCAGGCGTCATGGGATGATGCAGTCAATAACAAACTTCATGCCATCAAACCAACCCTGGGAGAATGGACTCCTTCCTACAGAGCTATCCGTAGGGAGGAGGTTGTCATTGCAAGAATCAGAATCGGTCATACATACATTACCCACTCCCACATACTGAAAGGTGAAGATCCACCAGAGTGCGTTTCTTGCAATGAGCCATTCACTGTTAAACACTTTATGACCGAGTGTTCCGACCTGCAACCTACGCGTGTTAAATACTATAATGTACATGACATGAAGGAACTTTTTGATACAATACAAACCACTTGTATTTTAGATTTCCTAAAGGAAGTAAATCTCTATTTTAAACTATAACTTGTATACCATCACGTAGAATATTTTTATCTAATGCAAATATCACCTTTTATTGACAACATCTTATCATCAACATAACACCATTTACATCTCCCGTTGATTGGGAAGCTTCATATTTTCCTGTTACCAACATCTTACCATTTTATATTTAACTATTGTTTTTTTATATATATCGCTGGTCGATGTTAAACCTTTCTTGTTTTTGAACATGTAACGTATTGTATGACGCTAAATAGCCTAAAAGTGCTGGTGCGCCGTTAAAATTCAAGTAAACAAACAAACAAGCATTGGATTCGTCCAAGTTACAATAACATGTAGGCTATATCAATTGCTTGTTTGGAGAAAAAAATACGTTTCTGTTGATCGTGACGTAGTCGTACCATTGTATAGAATATATTGATTTCATTTATCTTTTCTTTAGGAAATGAAGTTTCTAGATGTTGACTAATCTTAATTATACCTTCTTGCAATACCATAATTAACGTACGGGGGCTACATATTATCTTAAAGGCGAAATTGAAAACAAAAACACATTTAAACTGAAAAAGGTTTTACTTTATTTTAGTAAAATTTACAATAATACAAATTGTATATATTAAATGACGAAACTCTTCTTATCAAGTAATTTTGTGTACAAATATTACAAATAAAAGAACCTGGAATGACTAAAATAATGAATACAATCAAGTATATTTCCAAATACTCTAAAATCAAAATAAGAATAGTATTCAGGTTAACATAATTGAAAATGACAGGAAAAGTAAGGCAAACATATATCCACTGGCCCGGACTGGCAAGAAGCGTCTTTGTGAAGATGCTTTAATGAGAACAATATTGCTGTTCTCGCCAGCTGGCTAACTATACTACTTGTTTAACAATAACAAAATAGGGCACTCAAAACCTGTATTCCCAAAAGCGGCTACATGATCTTTATAGAAAATCCACCTGATCTTCAACTGTCACAATATTCTCTTAACGCTGCAAAACAAAAACGTTTTAAAAATGCCTTATACATTTAGGAAACAATTAGATTTGTTTATCTATGTGTTTTTTTTTGGAACGGGCTCAGCTTATCTCTATATCGTACCTGGCGTTTGTTTACCAAATCATACACATGACTTGGTGTATACTAATATGCTTCCCATAAAAATGCACGTGTTAATACAATGTGCTAATAAACATGAAAATGAAAGCTACATTGGCACTACGCCTTTCCTGAGAAGGCAATACAAGATTAAATTTGTATATAGACACTAAACATAACAATGAACTTAAATCTGCATCAGATTTAAAAAGATGAGGAAAGTATACAGGTTGAAATAATAAAAAAGGCTATTCAGCAAAATTAAAAACTTTTGTATTCCATGTATATATTGGCCTAATGAATGAAACTAATTTGGTGGAATAAAGTTGCCAAATAACACAAATTATCAACATACCTAGCTGAACATAAGAGGCGCTGAAGGTTATGAAATGTGTATTTCAATTCTAGCCAATATGACATAAAGTGGCCAGACGGGCTTGAAAACATGATTTTAGTTTTTTCAAAGGCCTATAACTTACAAACTTTTAAACTAAATATATAAAAGGATAATGCTTTAGTTTGGTTAAAATGTTCCCATAGGTTTTTAGACGTTTAAAATTGAAAATATTGACAATGGTCACACATTGAGCTAGGCGAGCTAATAGACTAAAATTTACATTGACTTAATCAAACATTTCTTGTGTCAAAAAAATTTTCGACACAAATACATCTTTCTCCACGTATTATAAGTAATGTTATCTCTGATCCTTTCAAACGATAGCTGTTTTGCTGTCAATTATAACCGAACACTTCAAAAGTCTGCAGTTTTGACCTATATAAGTATCATAAATCTCAATCCTTCCTAAGGTTTGGACATTTAAATCGATAAAGGTAAATGACACATACAATTTTTAAACTGAAAACAAAACTATATTCAGCTATATACACGTGAGAAAACTTTTAACTTGTATTGATTCTAGCACACAACAGCAACTATACAAAAAGATGTACATGTGGTATTACGTCTGTGGATGACGAAGTTTGCAAACCTTGCTAAACTCTGCACAACTTATTCACAATCGTAGAGAAAAACTAAAAATATAATTTGTTATGACACCGGAAAAATTAGGTGGTTTTGGACTAAGTCCATAACAAACTTAAAATTACATGGGGCGAAACATCGACATGTCACAATAAATCTTTCATAAACTTCAAAGACAAAACTAAAAAACAGTGAAACATTTCTTTAATTACCAACTATAAATGTTCTCAGCGTCATTAAATATCTCTAATTTTCTTCCTATCACCGACATTTATAAATATACTGAATTGTCCTGAAAGTAAGTTGTTTCTGAAAATATATCGGAGTAAAACGTAAGCATTAACTCAAATGTGATCATTTCATCAACTCATGTATCATTAGCAGAAAGGACTGTACAAGTTTTGAAGTACGATTTAATTTCCTTGAACGATACATTTCTCTGAAGAAAAAAGATCAGAAAATAGTCCCAACTTTTCATACTGCAAGACAATCACAAATCCTCGATCCAAGCACAAACTTCAGAATTTTAGTGACTTGGAAGCCAGAACATTCTGATTAACCCTGACTTCCCAGCCATGCAATGATCATTTGTTGATGCGATTATTCGATTACATTTTAAAATACAACGTAGTTATGGAATGATTCATTGGAGGAGTTACTATAACCACATTCCAAAAATAAAAGTTGCATTAAAGAACTCTGGAACTGGCCTAACCGTAGAGACGGTAATAATGCAGTGTTTGTTTGGCATTTACTTCCTGTGGCACTCCAGCGTGGTAACTGGATGAGAGTCTCACAAACGATGTTTGCCTGGGTTTCTCTCGTAGCCGTTGACTGAGCGCTGCTTTCAATCGCGGACCTTATCTCCACATGGATAAAAGGATTAAAACTAAGATTACTGAAGGCTTACAACACTCTAGTTGTACAGCAGCCGAAACTGGTCTGGACATCTGAGCAGTTACCTTTGGATTGGTTTCTGAAAAATTAACAATCACAAAATAAAAGATACACTGAACATGAAAAATTAATTATTCTATATCACAATGCTATATATTTTGGTGAATGTTGAAGATGGATCTAAGTTAAGGGGCAGGTGAACGAGAAGATACAGCTTATTCTTGGAATTGAAAAGGATACCTAATGTAATCATGTCAAGAATTGTATACCTTCGTCAACTCGACACTGTTGGGAGAAATACCATCTCATTTCTTACAGTCATATTCGATATAAAGGTACGTAAATTACATTGTCCCTATTGGGCCTAAACAAGATACGTATGTCAAGGAAACCTTTCTGAGGTTGTTAGCTATATATCTTCAAAAGGGTGTGACCCGGTTTAATATGGGAATAACCTTCGAAAACCACGAACATTTAAAATGCCGAACTATACCTAGAACCTTGTCAAATGTAACGTTAAGAAATCCTTTTGTCTTTTCAAACTTGTTATCCAAAAAACTGCTGTGAAAATTAACGAGGACTTGATACTTCGCATATATACACCTGTGCAAATTTACGTATCTAAATATAATTTGCATATGTAAATAAGTTTTGTCATGCAAACAGACTTGGTTAATCTGCATGTTCTGCCGATTTCCAGTACCGACAGAAGTGTGAAAAAACACGATTGTAACAGTGTAAATTTGCACCGTATAAACCGTTGAGTATGTGAACGCATAACAAAATATACACACTTGTATATTTGTAAAATGGTATTTATAAAGCTAAGAAATTAGTTGAGGATTAATTCAGAATTTACACTAATTTCACTTTGGGCACGAAGACTAGCTGTTATAGTGTAGCAGTTGTACACACACACACATGAGCGTCCGCAGTATAGGTCATTGGGGGGGGGGGGGTAACGTAACCTCCGGAAATCATACTGCAAATATATATTATATATATATATATTGACAAGTTTAATCATCCAAATGAAGCTGAAAATATGTTACAAGATTCCGATCAAAACGCTTAATTAATATTAGATTTAGTTTGAGACTTACTATACTAACTACGCAACCATCTCTTCCAAACGTGACTTACTGACCCTCCTCTCTCCTGCAAAAATTCCTGCGCGCGCACATGAAAATCAGCGCATCCAAGTATGCGAGATCTGCGTAACCTCGTTTCTTGGATTGAATCTGATTTTTTTTTAAATATAAAAAATGCCTACTTAATTGGTTCAATATTGAGTCTGATTATCCATTAATATGAGCAATGGAAACACGAAAGAAAAAGAAACCTAGAAATTATACATAAAAAAAAGTTTTTAAAAAGGCAAATGTAAGAGAAAAACACTAAAAGAAAGAAAATATACGAAAGGTTAACGCTCATTAAGACAGAAACCAGATGTTTAGTAGGTCATGATGTTACTTAATTGTTGTACAACCTTGATCATTTGCTAAGAATGTTGGTGCAGTAGAACCTAACGAAAACTATTCCCCAGCTTTTATTTATATCTACCATAACAATTTTACCTATTTTACTATGTCTGTTTCAGTCCAACTGTAACGTGGCATACTTAATGGATGTAGGCCTCGATCATAATATAACCATTTTACTATGTCTGTTTCAGTCCAGTTGTAACGTGGCATACTTATGGATGTAGGCCTCGCTCATAATATAACCAAAACTCACGCAAAACTCTTGACCGCACTAGTTTTTTTTTAACAAGTTTTATCAAAGTTGGATGACAGTCTTTAGAAAGTTTACAATCGAAGTCAATCGTATGCAAAATCACGCAAATATAGTCTGACTATACCTCCCCGTCTGTTTGTATCCCATATCGATTTCAATAATGGAAGCCTTTAATGCGATAACATTTGTAAGAAATTTAGTAAATTCATTCATTGATTTATAATTTCTAATCATCTGAGCGTTTCATGCTTAACAAAGTTTTTAATATAAATGGATGGACATGCTCAAGATCATACTTCTAGTTTCTGGACAAGTCCATTCTCAGCAAAGGGGAGTCTGCATGACTATAAATGGACATATATGTCGTCTGCTTCCGATATTTACAAGGTCGAATTAAGAAGAAAGAAAAAATATGACAACAAAATTTTTGCCTTTCACGTGGATTTAACAAGCGGTTTCATTTCTAAGTGCATGTGTAAAAAGGGATACAATTTCAAACTCTCAACGTTCTAGTAAATTACGGAATTATCCTTCAGTTACCGAATACGCTGAACTACGTACGTCATGATGTTGTCTGATGCAAAAAAAAAAAAACTAAAAAAAACTAGTAGTCCATAGTGTGCGCAATATGGCGCCGTGTTAGTATGGAAAGTCTGTTAGCCATGAAAGGTGCAGGGGTTGCCAATATTAGTGTCATTATGGTCAAAGTTAGGTTCGAAATAATAAATCAATCATTCAATTGACCTAGTTCTGTGAACATTTTATTACATTAAACATTTTCGTTTTTGAAATCGGTAGGAGGGGTACAAACAAAACGGGATGTATAGACAGACTTTAAGATACACAGGGCTCACTTGGTATAGAATGGTTCTAGCCATACTATGTTTTAAGTATGTTTATCACGTTGGTGAAAATTTCGTTAAAGACAGCCCATAAATAATATACATAGAACTCATTTATTACAGAATGGTTCTAATAGCATTATGTTATAAGCATGTTTATCACGTTTATCGCAATCCAGCTAAAGAAACGGTTCCTTGCCATATACAACCATCACTAATTGTCCAGATTAAATTATTGATACAATATGGATTCGCTCATAATGAAACTCATCCAACGTCTTCATATTAGTCAATTTACCAGGTTTCATCACAATCAGTTAAAAGGTATACCTCTTTGAGTGGTAAGACGCACGGCCAATTATATGCAATATTATATTATTATTATTCGTGCTCAATAAAACACAAGGGCCTCCTTGATGGCATAAAACTTGAGTTTGATCAGACAATACGTAAAGTCTCGTACGTGGCAGGAATAGGATGCACCAAAACTTCAATATTATTCATGAATCCTGATCCTAAATAAAATCAGCTGAGCTTATTATATTCCAGGCGATTAATAAAACTGAATCTGTGAAGCAGCAAGCTGGGCAAATAGGATCAGTTCATCAACATCCGCAGATTTCGTTCTTTATCAAAGTCGGTTACGATCTTGATATCATAACCTTGTATTATAAATTTAATCCAATCGGTTCAAAGATAAGGCAACAAGCTCAGCCAATCAGAAGCAACATTGTCAATAAGCATAAATTTCGCTTTTTCTATCAAACTGGATTAAGATATTTGTTACATAGTCAATAATCCATGTTTGATAAATAACAATCGAATCATAAATACGAACTCCAAAATAGTAACAAGCTCAGAAAGACCTCCTCATTGATATGTATGGATCTCGCTTATCAAACTCGTCTGTTATTTTGAAGATACAAGCCTATACAAGATAACCTCTCTCTCTCTCTCTCTCTCTCTACATATACATAGAGAGGTTATCTAGATAGATAGATAGATAGATAGATAGATAGATAGATAACAACAGCCTATATTGACTTTTGATCACAATCGGATCGGAAATACGATCTTCAGGGTGGGAATCAGCTCAGTCAATTACATACATTATCACATCAATATTATGCATGGATTTCCTTCATTATCAAACTACTCCAAGATTTTAAGTTATGTTTTTATTCCAAGTTTAATCAGCATCCATTCGGAAACATTGCCTCTGTAGCGGTAACAAACAAAAGATATCGACGATGTAAGCTTATTTGCCAAATCCTATCGAAATCGGATCAGAACTATGACCTTCGAAGTGACAACAACCTTAGCCAATTGGAAGCCATACCATCCCATTAATATGGGTGTATCTGACTCGTTATCCACCTCTTCCGTGATATTTCCCCCTGCGGGTTCGGGGTTGTAGAATAGGCCCGACGTGCCTCGCCACGTGTCGTAAAAGGCGACTAAGTAGAGGCAACCTGTTTGCCGTGGGTTGCGTCCCGTGTTGGGGGAGGAAAGGATCCTGGTAGTTGCAACACACTACTTTGGCCTCTACTTCTCTTAGACGGGTGGTCGAGATGGGCCCGGTCTCGACAAATCGGCTGGTCACGCCGAGCCCTAGGAAGTCTTTATTAACTCTCTCACCTCCTTTTGCTTTCTTCTTGTATCTCTTTTGATACCACCGTTGCCCATATATTCTATTCCTATATCTTTCCCTTTTCCAAATCTTAGAAGACTTCCTAGAAGGCGGTGGCTCAACGGGTCAATCGGGGGGTAATTTTACTGACCCTAGAAATTGGCGACTTCAGGGTCATCCAAAGGTAATTTTATCAACTGAGTATGGCATCTGTGTATCCTTGGCACTTTAAAAGTGTCCCCTTGTTGGGCTCCTTGGTAGGTGGGGAGCACGGGTGCTGAATTTTAAAATCTTGCCATCATGGGAAAAAAATCCAATAAACGTACTAAACCATTGTCTGACTCTGATGAAGAACCACGTGGCGTGGAATCATTTCCACGCTTCATGGTTATTCAATCAAAAGATGATGCTAAACCGCTTTCAGGTTTATCTCCATTTATTATCGAGAAAACCATTACGGGATCGATTGGCACACCAAAAAGTGTGAAAAAACTAAAATCGGGTTGCCTTCTTGTAGAGTGTGAGCGAAAGGGGCAAACAGACAATATCATGAAAATGAAAACATTCTTTGATATTCCAGTGACCTCATTCGCCCACACTACACTGAATTCGTCCAAAGGCGTAATACGATGTCGTGACTTGGCTGGAGTCACCGACGCAGATATCATCGAAGGGATGAAACATGAAGGTGTCACTGCAGTGTGAAGAATACGTATTAAACGTAATAACGCCCTGCAGGACACCAATACATTTGTACTCACCTTTAATAAACCGACAGTGCCCAAAGTGGTCAAGGTTGGGTTTTTACAAGTAAAGGTCGAGATCTACATTCCAAACCCCCTTCGATGCTATAAGTGTCAAAAATACGGCCATCACGAAGATCGATGTTCCAGAGCCAAGGTATGTGGCCGATGCGGAGAACACTCTCATCAGGAAGCTGATTGTAGAGCAACTCCGCATTGTGTCAACTGTGGCAAGGAACATCACGCCAGTTCCAAAGATTGTGATACATGGAAACAGGAGAAGGAAATTCAGAGGGTAAAGTTTACTTCGAACATTCCCTACCCAGAGGCCAGAAAGCTTGTCCAGGCAAAAACATCCCTTCCTGGCCCATCCTTCTCCACAGTCGTAAAGCACAATCCAAAAAGCACGAAGGACGCCCAAACACAGACGGATCAGCCCGATTCAACCACATGTGCCAACATCCCTAATTATAAGCCACAGAAAAGCACAACATCAACTCAGACAACAACTAATAACAATCCACCACCAAAATCACCAAGACAGAAACACAAAGCACAAACAAATAAACAGCAAAAGGGGTCAGATGACCCCATTAAACTGTACAACAGGTTTGGAGACTTTGAGAGCATGGATGCAGAAGAAACTGCTCCGTGTACTCAAAGTAGCTCCAAACCTAATAAAACTAAATATACTCCCGTACTTCCTCCAGACAAATAACAACACATGCTTCCACCGCGAATAGTCTAACCTAGTTCCAGAATCTCCAGCATAACATTAGAATGAAGAACACCATCATACAATGGAATTGTCGAGGACTTAAAACAAACTACAATGATATTCTTCTGCTTTTAAATGAACACGATCCTGCTGTACTATGTTTACAGGAAACATTCCTGAAAGAGACAGATAAAATTACTTTCAAAAACTTTTCCCTGTTTAATGCGTACTTTCAAAACGCAGACAGGGCCTCAGGAGGAGTCTCTATTGCTGTGAACAATAGAGCCCCTCACAGAGTCGTTCCTTTAAACACAAATTTACAAGCCATTGCTGTAAGTGTCACTCTACATCGAGTGATTACTTTTTGTTCCATTTACTTACCACCAAACACCAACCTAGTACAAAAGGAATTAGACAATCTTGTTGAACAACTTCCCGCGCCCTTCGTTTTACTCGGGGATTTTAATGCCCATAACATTTTATGGGGATCAAATCACATAAACGACAGAGGCCATAAAATAGAAGATTTCATTTCTAGACACGATCTGTGTCTATATAACACTAATTCATCAACATATTTACACCCAGGAACGGGTACGTACACATGCATAGATTTGACAATTTGCTCTCCCTCACTGCTTTTGGACTATGAATGGAAGGTCGCTGATGACCTTCACAGCAGTGATCACTTTCCAATCACTCTTGAAAATAACACTAAAATTGATGATACAATTCCACAATGGAATATAAAGAAGGCCGATTGGGCTATGTTTGAAGCATTATGTAAAACTAGACTAAATAATGATACAGTATTCAACGCTGTTAATCCTATACAGCATTTTATCTCCGTTCTAATTTCAATTGCAGATGAATCCATTCCCAAGTCCTCAACGAACAGTAAGAGATCGCAAAAACCTTGGGTAACCAAGGAATGCAAAGAAGCCATTAGACAACGCCGAGAAGCATTAAAAACATTCAACACTCGTCCAACGCCCGAAAATTTAAATAAATATCGTATTGCCCGGGCTAAAACTCGACGCACAATCAAAGAATGTAAGCGTGCATCCTGGAAGAAATATATTTCTTCTTTAAACTCTCGTTCCTCAATGAAACAAGTTTGGGATACTATTCGGAAAATAAATGGAAAAAGGAAACACAATTCTATTCGACACCTAAAAATAAACAATATCAATTTCAGTTCGAAACGTGACATAACAAATATTCTTGCCGATAGTTTTTCGAAAAACTCATCATCATCTAATTATTCAGATGCCTTTAGAAGATTAAAATCTCAAAAAGAAAAGACACGTTTAAAATTTACATCGAACAACACTGAAAATTATAACCAGCTGTTTTCTTTATTGGAGCTTAGGGAGGCATTAGACAAGGCCCATGATACATCCGCTGGGCCTGACGAAGTACATTACCAGTTCTTGAAACACCTCCCAGAATCTTCTCTGACATTGCTTCTTAAAATCTTTAATGATTTATGGATTGCTGGTAATGTACCTAAGAGCTGGAAAGAAGCAACAGTGATACCGATTCCCAAACCAGACAAAGATAACGAAGATCCTAACAGCTATCGGCCTATTGCATTGACAAGCTGCATATGCAAAACAATGGAACGAATGATTAATTCTCGGCTTGTATGGTACTTGGAAAGTAATAATTTAATTTCTCCTTTCCAAAGTGGCTTCCGTTCTGGTCGTAGTACTAACGATCATCTGGTTAGACTGGAAACATTTATTCGCGATGCATTTATCAAGAAGGAACATTTAGTAGCGGTCTTCTTTGATTTAGAATAGGCCTATGATACAACATGGAAGTACGGGATACTAAATGACCTGCACGATCTAGGTCTAAAAGGCCGTCTGCCCGCTTTCATCTCCAGTTTTCTCTCCGACAGAGAATTCAAAGTACGCGTGGGCTCTACCCTCTCCGATATGCACCAGCAAGAGATGGGTGTGCCCCAGGGCAGTATTTTATCTGTGACTCTATTTAATATCAAAATCAATAGCATCACTAAGTGCTTAACTCCCGGTGTGGACTGCTCTTTATATGTAGACGATTTTTTAATTTGTTATCGATCAAAGCACATGCATACAATTGAAAGGCAACTTCAACAAAATATCAATAAGATCCAAAGTTGGGCCAGTAATAATGGTTTTAAATTCTCTAAATCGAAAACAGTATGCATGCATTTCTGTCAATTGCGAAGACATCATGATGACCCTAAACTCACGCTGGACGGAACACTTATTCCAGTTGTTGAGGAAACGAAGTTTTTGGGTATTATCTTCGACAGAAAACTGACTTTTATACCACACATCAAGAATTTAAAAGCTAAATGCTTAAAAGCTTTAAATTTACTAAAAGTAATTGCGCACACTGACTGGGGTGCTGATAAAAAAGTCCTCCTGAATTTGTATAGAACATTTATCCGTTCTATACTAGACTATGGATGCATTGTTTATGGTTCAGCTAGGAAGTCTTATTTGAAAATGCTTGACCCAATTCATCATCAGGGAATAAGACTTGCTCTAGGAGCATTCAAGACATCTCCATGCGAAAGCCTTCTCGCGGAAGCGAATGAACCACCCTTATCGCACCGCAGAGAAATGCTTTCTATACAGTACGCTCTTAGGTTAAGATCAAATCCTCTGAACCCTGCTTTTTCGGCTGTTTTTCAACCAAAATACAAAACTTTGTACGAAAACAAACCAAATGCCATACCTTCATTTGGCATCAGAATATCATCCAGTTTTGACACTATCAAAATTAATCTCCCTACAGTTCAGAATACGTTTGTCTCGGAAACACCACCTTGGCTCCTTAAGCAACCCAAAGTGATTTTTACGTTGCACGATGGGAGAAAATCTGAGACGAATCCTGCCGTTTTCCAGAACTCTTATCATGAACTCCTCAACGATTTTAAAAACTACACAAAAATTTTTATATCGCTGGTCGATGTTAAACCTTTCTTGTTTTTGAACATGTAACGTATTGTATGGCGCTAAATAGCCTAAAAGTGCTGGTGCGCCGTTAAAATTCAAGTAAACAAACAAACAAACAAACAAAAATTTTTACTGATGGATCAAAAGTTGATGACAAGGCTGCTGCAGCCTTTGTTAGTGGCAAGCACATAACCAAAGTGCGCTTGCCAAACGATGCGTCCATATTTTCAGCGGAAATCAGAGCAATAGACCTTGCTCTGAAATTTATTGAACAAAAGCGCATTTTAAATAGCATTATTTTCTGTGACTCTCTGTCAGTACTTCAGTCGCTACACCATAGAAAACTGGATAATCCATTACTAGTCGATATTCTCGTCAAAAACTCTGAGCTTAGTAAGTCCTACAACATAGTATACTGTTGGCTACCTAGCCATATTGGTATTAGAGGTAATGAAGAAGCAGACCGGGCTGCTAAGATGGCTCTATCCCAAGAACCATCGGATTTTAAATTACCTTTTACTGATTTTAAACCTTGTATCAAAAAGTACCTACGTCAGAAGTGGCAGGCGTCATGGGATGATGCAGTCAATAACAAACTTCATGCCATCAAACCAACCCTGGGAGAATGGACTCCTTCCTACAGAGCTATCCGTAGGGAGGAGGTTGTCATTGCAAGAATCAGAATCGGTCATACATACATTACCCACTCCCACATACTGAAAGGTGAAGATCCACCAGAGTGCGTTTCTTGCAATGAGCCATTCACTGTTAAACACTTTATGACCGAGTGTTCCGACCTGCAACCTACGCGTGTTAAATACTATAATGTACATGACATGAAGGAACTTTTTGATACAATACAAACCACTTGTATTTTAGATTTCCTAAAGGAAGTAAATCTCTATTTTAAACTATAACTTGTATACCATCACGTAGAATATTTTTATCTAATGCAAATATCACCTTTTATTGACAACATCTTATCATCAACATAACACCATTTACATCTCCCGTTGATTGGGAAGCTTCATATTTTCCTGTTACCAACATCTTACCATTTTATATTTAACTATTGTTTTTTTATATATATCGCTGGTCGATGTTAAACCTTTCTTGTTTTTGAACATGTAACGTATTGTATGGCGCTAAATAGCCTAAAAGTGCTGGTGCGCCGTTAAAATTCAAGTAAACAAACAAACAAGCATTGGATTCGTCCAAGTTACAATAACATGTAGGCTATATCAATTGCTTGTTTGGAGAAAAAAATACGTTTCTGTTGATCGTGACGTAGTCGTACCATTGTATAGAATATATTGATTTCATTTATCTTTTCTTTAGGAAATGAAGTTTCTAGATGTTGACTAATCTTAATTATACCTTCTTGCAATACCATAATTAACGTACGGGGGCTACATATTATCTTAAAGGCGAAATTGAAAACAAAAACACATTTAAACTGAAAAAGGTTTTACTTTATTTTAGTAAAATTTACAATAATACAAATTGTATATATTAAATGACGAAACTCTTCTTATCAAGTAATTTTGTGTACAAATATTACAAATAAAAGAACCTGGAATGACTAAAATAATGAATACAATCAAGTATATTTCCAAATACTCTAAAATCAAAATAAGAATAGTATTCAGGTTAACATAATTGAAAATGACAGGAAAAGTAAGGCAAACATATATCCACTGGCCCGGACTGGCAAGAAGCGTCTTTGTGAAGATGCTTTAATGAGAACAATATTGCTGTTCTCGCCAGCTGGCTAACTATACTACTTGTTTAACAATAACAAAATAGGGCACTCAAAACCTGTATTCCCAAAAGCGGCTACATGATCTTTATAGAAAATCCACCTGATCTTCAACTGTCACAATATTCTCTTAACGCTGCAAAACAAAAACGTTTTAAAAATGCCTTATACATTTAGGAAACAATTAGATTTGTTTATCTATGTGTTTTTTTTTGCAACGGGCTCAGCTTATCTCTATATCGTACCTGGCGTTTGTTTACCAAATCATACACATGACTTGGTGTATACTAATATGCTTCCCATAAAAATGCACGTGTTAATACAATGTGCTAATAAACATATGAAAATGAAAGCTACATTGGCACTACGCCTTTCCTGAGAAGGCAATACAAGATTAAATTTGTATATAGACACTAAACATAACAATGAACTTAAATCTGCATCAGATTTAAAAAGATGAGGAAAGTATACAGGTTGAAATAATAAAAAAGGCTATTCAGCAAAATTAAAAACTTTTGTATTCCATGTATATATTGGCCTAATGAATGAAACTAATTTGGTGGAATAAAGTTGCCAAATAACACAAATTATCAACATACCTAGCTGAACATAAGAGGCGCTGAAGGTTATGAAATGTGTATTTCAATTCTAGCCAATATGACATAAAGTGGCCAGACGGGCTTGAAAACATGATTTTAGTTTTTTCAAAGGCCTATAACTCACAAACTTTTAAACTAAATATATAAAAGGATAATGCTTTAGTTTGGTTAAAATGTTCCCATAGGTTTTTAGACGTTTAAAATTGAAAATATTGACAATGGTCACACATTGAGCTAGGCGAGCTAATAGACTAAAATTTACGTTGACTTAATCAAACATTTCTTGTGCCAAAAAAATTTTCGACACAAATACATCTTTCTCCACGTATTATAAGTAATGTTATCTCTGATCCTTTCAAACGATAGCTGTTTTGCTGTCAATTATAACCGAACACTTCAAAAGTCTGCTGTTTTGACCTATATAAGTATCATAAATCTCAATCCTTCCTAAGGTTTGGACATTTAAATCGATAAAGGTAAATGACACATACAATTTTTAAACTGAAAACAAAACTATATTCAGCTATATACACGTGAGAAAACTTTTAACTTGTATTGATTCTAGCACACAACAGCAACTATACAAAAAGATGTACATGTGGTATTACGTCTGTGGATGACGAAGTTTGCAAACCTTGCTAAACTCTGCACAACTTATTCACAATCGTAGAGAAAAACTAAAAATATAATTTGTTATGACACCGGAAAAATTAGGTGGTTTTGGACTAAGTCCATAACAAACTTAAAATTACATGGGGCGAAACATCGACATGTCACAATAAATCTTTCATAAACTTCAAAGACAAAACTAAAAAACAGTGAAACATTTCTTTAATTACCAACTATAAATGTTCTCAGCGTCATTAAATATCTCTAATTTTCTTCCTATCACCGACATTTATAAATATACTGAATTGTCCTGAAAGTAAGTTGTTTCTGAAAATATATCGGAGTAAAACGTAAGCATTAACTCAAATGTGATCATTTCATCAACTCATGTATCATTAGCAGAAAGGACTGTACAAGTTTTGAAGTACGATTTAATTTCCTTGAACGATACATTTCTCTGAAGAAAAAAGATCAGAAAATAGTCCCAACTTTTCATACTGCAAGACAATCACAAATCCTCGATCCAAGCACAAACTTCAGAATTTTAGTGACTTGGAAGCCAGAACATTCTGATTAACCCTGACTTCCCAGCCATGCAATGATCATTTGTTGATGCGATTATTCGATTACATTTTAAAATACAACGTAGTTATGGAATGATTCATTGGAGGAGTTACTATAACCACATTCCAAAAATAAAAGTTGCATTAAAGAACTCTGGAACTGGCCTAACCGTAGAGACGGTAATAATGCAGTGTTTGTTTGGCATTTACTTCCTGTGGCACTCCAGCGTGGTAACTGGATGAGAGTCTCACAAACGATGTTTGCCTGGGTTTCTCTCGTAGCCGTTGACTGAGCGCTGCTTTCAATCGCGGACCTTATCTCCACATGGATAAAAGGATTAAAACTAAGATTACTGAAGGCTTACAACACTCTAGTTGTACAGCAGCCGAAACTGGTCTGGACATCTGAGCAGTTACCTTTGGATTGGTTTCTGAAAAATTAACAATCACAAAATAAAAGATACACTGAACATGAAAAATTAATTATTCTATATCACAATGCTATATATTTTGGTGAATGTTGAAGATGGATCTAAGTTAAGGGGCAGGTGAACGAGAAGATACAGCTTATTCTTGGAATTGAAAAGGATACCTAATGTAATCATGTCAAGAATTGTATACCTTCGTCAACTCGACACTGTTGGGAGAAATACCATCTCATTTCTTACAGTCATATTCGATATAAAGGTACGTAAATTACATTGTCCCTATTGGGCCTAAACAAGATACGTATGTCAAGGAAACCTTTCTGAGGTTGTTAGCTATATATCTTCAAAAGGGTGTGACCCGGTTTAATATGGGAATAACCTTCGAAAACCACGAACATTTAAAATGCCAAACTATACCTAGAACCTTGTCAAATGAAACGTTAAGAAATCCTTTTGTCTTTTCGAACTTGTTATCCAAAAAACTGCTGTGAAAATTAACGAGGACTTGATACTTCGCATATATACACCTGTGCAAATTTACGTATCTAAATATAATTTGCATATGTAAATAAGTTTTGTCATGCAAACAGACTTGGTTAATCTGCATGTTCTGCCGATTTCCAGTACCGACAGAAGTGTGAAAAAACACGATTGTAACAGTGTAAATTTGCACCGTATAAACCGTTGAGTATGTGAACGCATAACAAAATATACACACTTGTATATTTGTAAAATGGTATTTATAAAGCTGAGAAATTAGTTGAGGATTAATTCAGAATTTACGCTAATTTCACTTTGGGCACGAAGACTAGCTGTTATAGTGTAGCAGTTGTACACACACACACATGAGCGTCCGCAGTATAGGTCATTGGGGGGGGAGGGGTAACGTAACCTCCGGAAATCATACTGCAAATATATATTATATATATATATATATTGACAAGTTTAATCATCCAAATGAAGCTGAAAATATGTTACAAGATTCCGATCAAAACGCTTAATTAATATTAGATTTAGTTTGAGACTTACTATACTAACTACGCAACCATCTCTTCCAAACGTGACTTACTGACCCTCCTCTCTCCTGCAAAAATTCCTGCGCGCGCACATGAAAATCAGCGCATCCAAGTATGCGAGATCTGCGTAACCTCGTTTCTTGGATTGAATCTGATTTTTTTTAAAATATAAAAAATGCCTACTTAATTGGTTCAATATTGAGTCTGATTATCCATTAATATGAGCAATGGAAACACGAAAGAAAAAGAAACCTAGAAATTATACATAAAAAAAAGTTTTTAAAAAGGCAAATGTAAGAGAAAAACACTAAAAGAAAGAAAATATACGAAAGGTTAACGCTCATTAAGACAGAAACCAGATGTTTAGTAGGTCATGATGTTACTTAATTGTTGTACAACCTTGATCATTTGCTAAGAATGTTGGTGCAGTAGAACCTAACGAAAACTATTCCCCAGCTTTTATTTATATCTACCATAACAATTTTACCTATTTTACTATGTCTGTTTCAGTCCAACTGTAACGTGGCATACTTAATGGATGTGGGCCTCGATCATAATATAACCATTTTACTATGTCTGTTTCAGTCCAGTTGTAACGTGGCATACTTATGGATGTAGGCCTCGCTCATAATATAACCAAAACTCACGCAAAACTCTTGACCGCACTAGTTTTTTTTTTAACAAGTTTTATCAAAGTTGGATGACAGTCTTTAGAAAGTTTACAATCGAAGTCAATCGTATGCAAAATCACGCAAATATAGTCTGACTATACCTCCCCGTCTGTTTGTATCCCATATCGATTTCAATAATGGAAGCCTTTAATGCGATAACATTTGTAAGAAATTTAGTAAATTCATTCATTGATTTATAATTTCTAATCATCTGAGCGTTTCATGCTTAACAAAGTTTTTAATATAAATGGATGGACATGCTCAAGATCATACTTCTAGTTTCTGGACAAGTCCATTCTCAGCAAAGGGGAGTCTGCATGACTATAAATGGACATATATGTCGTCTGCTTCCGATATTTACAAGGTCGAATTAAGAAGAAAGAAAAAATATGACAACAAAATTTTTGCCTTTCACGTGGATTTAACAAGCGGTTTCATTTCTAAGTGCATGTGTAAAAAGGGATACAATTTCAAACTCTCAACGTTCTAGTAAATTACGGAATTATCCTTCAGTTACCGAATACGCTGAACTACGTACGTCATGATGTTGTCTGATGCAAAAAAAAAAAAACTAAAAAAAACTAGTAGTCCATAGTGTGCGCAATATGGCGCCGTGTTAGTATGGAAAGTCTGTTAGCCATGAAAGGTGCAGGGGTTGCCAATATTAGTGTCATTATGGTCAAAGTTAGGTTCGAAATAATAAATCAATCATTCAATTGACCTAGTTCTGTGAACATTTTATTACATTAAACATTTTCGTTTTTGAAATCGGTAGGAGGGGTACAAACAAAACGGGATGTATAGACAGACTTTAAGATACACAGGGCTCACTTGGTATAGAATGGTTCTAGCCATACTATGTTTTAAGTATGTTTATCACGTTGGTGAAAATTTCGTTAAAGACAGCCCATAAATAATATACATAGAACTCATTTATTACAGAATGGTTCTAATAGCATTATGTTATAAGCATGTTTATCACGTTTATCGCAATCCAGCTAAAGAAACGGTTCCTTGCCATATACAACCATCACTAATTGTCCAGATTAAATTATTGATACAATATGGATTCGCTCATAATGAAACTCATCCAACGTCTTCATATTAGTCAATTTACCAGGTTTCATCACAATCAGTTAAAAGGTATACCTCTTTGAGTGGTAAGACGCACGGCCAATTATATGCAATATTATATTATTATTATTCGTGCTCAATAAAACACAAGGGCCTCCTTGATGGCATAAAACTTGAGTTTGATCAGACAATACGTAAAGTCTCGTACGTGGCAGGAATAGGATGCACCAAAACTTCAATATTATTCATGAATCCTGATCCTAAATAAAATCAGCTGAGCTTATTATATTCCAGGCGATTAATAAAACTGAATCTGTGAAGCAGCAAGCTGGGCAAATAGGATCAGTTCATCAACATCCGCAGATTTCGTTCTTTATCAAAGTCGGTTACGATCTTGATATCATAACCTTGTATTATAAATTTAATCCAATCGGTTCAAAGATAAGGCAACAAGCTCAGCCAATCAGAAGCAACATTGTCAATAAGCATAAATTTCGCTTTTTCTATCAAACTGGATTAAGATATTTGTTACATAGTCAATAATCCATGTTTGATAAATAACAATCGAATCATAAATACGAACTCCAAAATAGTAACAAGCTCAGAAAGACCTCCTCATTGATATGTATGGATCTCGCTTATCAAACTCGTCTGTTATTTTGAAGATACAAGCCTATACAAGATAACCTCTCTCTCTCTCTCTCTCTCTCTCTCTCTCTCTACATATACATAGAGAGGTTATCTAGATAGATAGATAGATAGATAGATAGATAGATAACAACAGCCTATATTGACTTTTGATCACAATCGGATCGGAAATACGATCTTCAGGGTGGGAATCAGCTCAGTCAATTACATACATTATCACATCAATATTATGCATGGATTTCCTTCATTATCAAACTACTCCAAGATTTTAAGTTATGTTTTTATTCCAAGTTTAATCAGCATCCATTCGGAAACATTGCCTCTGTAGCGGTAACAAACAAAAGATATCGACGATGTAAGCTTATTTGCCAAATCCTATCGAAATCGGATCAGAACTATGACCTTCGAAGTGACAACAACCTTAGCCAATTGGAAGCCATACCATCCCATTAATATGGGTGTATCTGACTCGTTATCCACCTCTTCCGTGATATTTCCCCCTGCGGGTTCGGGGTTGTAGAATAGGCCCGACGTGCCTCGCCACGTGTCGTAAAAGGCGACTAAGTAGAGGCAACCTGTTTGCCGTGGGTTGCGTCCCGTGTCGGGGGAGGAAAGGATCCTGGTAGTTGCAACACACTACTTTGGCCTCTACTTCTCTTAGACGGGTGGTCGAGATGGGCCCGGTCTCGACAAATCGGCTGGTCACGCCGAGCCCTAGGAAGTCTTTATTAACTCTCTCACCTCCTTTTGCTTTCTTCTTGTATCTCTTTTGATACCACCGTTGCCCATATATTCTATTCCTATATCTTTCCCTTTTCCAAATCTTAGAAGACTTCCTAGAAGGCGGTGGCTCAACGGGTCAATCGGGGGGTAATTTTACTGACCCTAGAAATTGGCGACTTCAGGGTCATCCAAAGGTAATTTTATCAACTGAGTATGGCATCTGTGTATCCTTGGCACTTTAAAAGTGTCCCCTTGTTGGGCTCCTTGGTAGGTGGGGAGCACGGGTGCTGAATTTTAAAATCTTGCCATCATGGGAAAAAAATCCAATAAACGTACTAAACCATTGTCTGACTCTGATGAAGAACCACGTGGCGTGGAATCATTTCCACGCTTCATGGTTATTCAATCAAAAGATGATGCTAAACCGCTTTCAGGTTTATCTCCATTTATTATCGAGAAAACCATTACGGGATCGATTGGCACACCAAAAAGTGTGAAAGGCCGATTGGGCTATGTTTGAAGCATTATGTAAAACTAGACTAAATAATGATACAGTATTCAACGCTGTTAATCCTATACAGCATTTTATCTCCGTTCTAATTTCAATTGCAGATGAATCCATTCCCAAGTCCTCAACGAACAGTAAGAGATCGCAAAAACCTTGGGTAACCAAGGAATGCAAAGAAGCCATTAGACAACGCCGAGAAGCATTAAAAACATTCAACACTCGTCCAACGCCCGAAAATTTAAATAAATATCGTATTGCCCGGGCTAAAACTCGACGCACAATCAAAGAATGTAAGCGTGCATCCTGGAAGAAATATATTTCTTCTTTAAACTCTCGTTCCTCAATGAAACAAGTTTGGGATACTATTCGGAAAATAAATGGAAAAAGGAAACACAATTCTATTCGACACCTAAAAATAAACAATATCAATTTCAGTTCGAAACGTGACATAACAAATATTCTTGCCGATAGTTTTTCGAAAAACTCATCATCATCTAATTATCCAGATGCCTTTAGAAGATTAAAATCTCAAAAAGAAAAGACACGTTTAAAATTTACATCGAACAACACTGAAAATTATAACCAGCTGTTTTCTTTATTGGAGCTTAGGGAGGCATTAGACAAGGCCCATGATACATCCGCTGGGCCTGACGAAGTACATTACCAGTTCTTGAAACACCTCCCAGAATCTTCTCTGACATTGCTTCTTAAAATCTTTAATGATTTATGGATTGCTGGTAATGTACCTAAGAGCTGGAAAGAAGCAACAGTGATACCGATTCCCAAACCAGACAAAGATAACGAAGATCCTAACAGCTATCGGCCTATTGCATTGACAAGCTGCATATGCAAAACAATGGAACGAATGATTAATTCTCGGCTTGTATGGTACTTGGAAAGTAATAATTTAATTTCTCCTTTCCAAAGTGGCTTCCGTTCTGGTCGTAGTACTAACGATCATCTGGTTAGACTGGAAACATTTATTCGCGATGCATTTATCAAGAAGGAACATTTAGTAGCGGTCTTCTTTGATTTAGAAAAGGCCTATGATACAACATGGAAGTACGGGATACTAAATGACCTGCACGATCTAGGTCTAAAAGGCCGTCTGCCCGCTTTCATCTCCAGTTTTCTCTCCGACAGAGAATTCAAAGTACGCGTGGGCTCTACCCTCTCCGATATGCACCAGCAAGAGATGGGTGTGCCCCAGGGCAGTATTTTATCTGTGACTCTATTTAATATCAAAATCAATAGCATCACTAAGTGCTTAACTCCCGGTGTGGACTGCTCTTTATATGTAGACGATTTTTTAATTTGTTATCGATCAAAGCACATGCATACAATTGAAAGGCAACTTCAACAAAATATCAATAAGATCCACCATTGGGCCAGTAATAATGGTTTTAAATTCTCTAAATCGAAAACAGTATGCATGCATTTCTGTCAATTGCGAAGACATCATGATGACCCTAAACTCACGCTGGACGGAACACTTATTCCAGTTGTTGAGGAAACTAAGTTTTTGGGTATTATCTTCGACAGAAAACTGACTTTTATACCACACATCAAGAATTTAAAAGCTAAATGCTTAAAAGCTTTAAATTTACTAAAAGTAATTGCGCACACTGACTGGGGTGCTGATAAAAAAGTCCTCCTTAATTTGTATAGAACATTTATCCGTTCTATACTAGACTATGGATGCATTGTTTATGGTTCAGCTAGGAAGTCTTATTTGAAAATGCTTGACCCAATTCATCATCAGGGAATAAGACTTGCTCTAGGAGCATTCAAGACATCTCCATGCGAAAGCCTTCTCGCGGAAGCGAATGAACCACCCTTATCGCACCGCAGAGAAATGCTTTCTATACAGTACGCTCTTAGGTTAAGATCAAATCCTCTGAACCCTGCTTTTTCGGCTGTTTTTCAACCAAACTACAAAACTTTGTATGAAAACAAACCAAATGCCATACCTTCATTTGGCATCAGAATATCATCCAGTTTTGACACTATCAAAATTAATCTACCTACAGTTCAGAACACGTTTGTCTCGGAAACATCACCTTGGCTCCTTAAGCAACCCAAAGTGATTTTTACGTTGCACGATGGGAGAAAATCTGAGACGAATCCTGCCGTTTTCCAGAACTCTTATCATGAACTCCTCAACGATTTTAAAAACTATACAAAAATTTTAACTGATGGATCAAAAGTTGATGACAAGGCTGCTGCAGCCTTTGTTAGTGGCAAGCACATAACCAAAGTGCGCTTGCCAAACGATGCGTCCATATTTTCAGCGGAAATCAGAGCAATAGACCTTGCTCTGAAATTTATTGAACAAAAGCGCATTTTAAATAGCATTATTTTCTGTGACTCTCTGTCAGTACTTCAGTCGCTAAACCATAGAAAACTGGATAATCCATTACTAGTCGATATTCTCGTCAAAAACTCTGAGCTTAGTAAGTCCTACAACATAGTATACTGTTGGCTACCTAGCCATATTGGTATTAGAGGTAATGAAGAAGCAGACCGGGCTGCTAAGATGGCTCTATCCCAAGAACCATCGGATTTTAAATTACCTTTTACTGATTTTAAACCTTGTATCAAAAAGTACCTACGTCAGAAGTGGCAGGCGTCATGGGATGATGCAGTCAATAACAAACTTCATGCCATCAAACCAACCCTGGGAGAATGGACTCCTTCCTACAGAGCTATCCGTAGGGAGGAGGTTGTCATTGCAAGAATCAGAATCGGTCATACATACATTACCCACTCCCACATACTGAAAGGTGAAGATCCACCAGAGTGCGTTTCTTGCAATGAGCCATTCACTGTTAAACACTTTATGACCGAGTGTTCCGACCTGCAACCTACGCGCGTTAAATACTATAATGTACATGACATGAAGGAACTTTTTGATACAATACAAACCACTTGTATTTTAGATTTCCTAAAGGAAGTAAATCTCTATTTTAAACTATAACTTGTATACCATCACGTAGAATATTTTTATCTAATGCAAATATCACCCTTTATTTACAACATCTTATCATCAACATAACACCATTTACATCTCCCGTTGATTGGGAAGCTTCATATTTTCCTGTTACCAACATCTTACCATTTTATATTTAACTATTGTTTCCCCCTGCGGGTTCGGGGTTGTAGAATAGGCCCGACGTGCCTCGCTACGTGTCGTAAAAGGCGACTAAGTAGAGGCAACCTGTTTGCCGTGGGTTGCGTCCCGTGTCGGGGGAGGAAAGGATCCTGGTAGTTGCAACACACTACTTTGGCCTCTACTTCTCTTAGACGGGTGGTCGAGATGGGCCCGGTCTCGACAAATCGGCTGGTCACGCCGAGCCCTAGGAAGTCTTTATTAACTCTCTCACCTCCTTTTACTTTCTCCTTGTATCTCTTTTGATACCACCGTTGCCCATATATTTTATTCCTATATCTTTCCCTTTTCCAAATCTTAGAAGACTTCCTAGAAGGCGGTGGCTCAACGGGTCAATCGGGGGGTAATTTTACTGACCCTAGAAATTGGCGACTTCAGGGTCATCCAAAGGTAATTTTATCAACTGAGTATGGCATCTGTGTATCCTTGGCACTTTAAAAGTGTCCCCTTGTTGGGCTCCTTGGTGGGTGGGGAGCACGGGTGCTGAATTTTAAAATCTTGCCATCATGGAAAAAAAATCCAATAAACGTACTAAACCACTGTCTGACTCTGATGAAGAACCACGTGGCGTGGAATCATTTCCACGCTTCATGGTTATTCAATCAAAAGATGATGCTAAACCGCTTTCAGGTTTATCTCCATTTATTATCGAGAAAACCATTACGGGATCGATTGGCACACCAAAAAGTGTGAAAAAACTAAAATCGGGTTGCCTTCTTGTAGAGTGTGAGCGAAAGGGGCAAACAGACAATATCATGAAAATGAAAACATTCTTTGATATTCCAGTGACCTCATTCGCCCACACTACACTGAATTCGTCCAAAGGCGTAATACGATGTCGTGACTTGGCTGGAGTCACCGACGCAGATATCATCGAAGGGATGAAACATGAAGGTGTCACTGCAGTGCGAAGAATACGTATTAAACGTAATAACGCCCTGCAGGACACCAATACATTTGTACTCACCTTTAATAAACCGACAGTGCCCAAAGTGGTCAAGGTTGGGTTTTTACAAGTAAAGGTCGAGATCTACATTCCAAACCCCCTTCGATGCTATAAGTGTCAAAAATACGGCCATCACGAAGATCGATGTTCCAGAGCCAAGGTATGTGGCCGATGCGGAGAACACTCTCATCAGGAAGCTGATTGTAGAGCAACTCCGCATTGTGTCAACTGTGGCAAGGAACATCAAGCCAGTTCCAAAGATTGTGATACATGGAAACAGGAGAAGGAAATTCAGAGGGTAAAGTTTACTTCGAACATTCCCTACCCAGAGGCCAGAAAGCTTGTCCAGGCGAAAACATCCCTTCCTGGCCCATCCTTCTCCACAGTCGTAAAGCACAATCCAAAAAGCACGAAGGACGCCCAAACACAGACGGATCAGCCCGATTCAACCACATGTGCCAACATCCCTAATTATAAGCCACAGAAAAGCACAACATCAACTCAGACAACAACTAATAACAATCCACCACCAAAATCACCAAGACAGAAACACAAAGCACAAACAAATAAACAGCAAAAGGGGTCAGATGACCCCATTAAACTGTACAACAGGTTTGGAGACTTTGAGAGCATGGATGCAGAAGAAACTGCTCCGTGTACTCAAAGTAGCTCCAAACCTAATAAAACTAAATATACTCCCGTACTTCCTCCAGACAAATAACAACACATGCTTCCACCGCGAATAGTCTAACCTAGTTCCAGAATCTCCAGTATAACATTAGAATGAAGAACACCATCATACAATGGAATTGTCGAGGACTTAAAACAAACTACAATGATATTCTTCTGCTTTTAAATGAACACGATCCTGCTGTACTATGTTTACAGGAAACATTCCTGAAAGAGACAGATAAAATTACTTTCAAAAACTTTTCCCTGTTTAATGCGTACTTTCAAAACGCAGACAGGGCCTCAGGAGGAGTCTCTATTGCTGTGAACAATAGAGCCCCTCACAGAGTCGTTCCTTTAAACACAAATTTACAAGCCATTGCTGTAAGTGTCACTCTACATCGAGTGATTACTTTTTGTTCCATTTACTTACCACCAAACACCAACCTAGTACAAAAGGAATTAGACAATCTTGTTGAACAACTTCCCGCGCCCTTCGTTTTACTCGGGGATTTTAATGCCCATAACATTTTATGGGGATCAAATCACATAAACGACAGAGGCCATAAAATAGAAGATTTCATTTCTAGACACGATCTGTGTCTATATAACACTAATTCATCAACATATTTACACCCAGGAACGGGTACGTACACATGCATAGATTTGACAATTTGCTCTCCCTCACTGCTTTTGGACTATGAATGGAAGGTCGCTGATGACCTTCACAGCAGTGATCACTTTCCAATCACTCTTGAAAATAACACTAAAATTGATGATACAATTCCACAATGGAATATAAAGAAGGCCGATTGGGCTATGTTTGAAGCATTATGTAAAACTAGACTAAATAATGATACAGTATTCAACGCTGTTAATCCTATACAGCATTTTACCTCCGTTCTAATTTCAATTGCAGATGAATCCATTCCCAAGTCCTCAACGAACAGTAAGAGATCGCAAAAACCTTGGGTAACCAAGGAATGCAAAGAAGCCATTAGACAACGCCGAGAAGCATTAAAAACATTCAACACTCGTCCAACGCCCGAAAATTTAAATAAATATCGTATTGCCCGGGCTAAAACTCGACGCACAATCAAAGAATGTAAGCGTGCATCCTGGAAGAAATATATTTCTTCTTTAAACTCTCGTTCCTCAATGAAACAAGTTTGGGATACTATTCGGAAAATAAATGGAAAAAGGAAACACAATTCTATTCGACACCTAAAAATAAACAATATCAATTTCAGTTCGAAATGTGACATAACAAATATTCTTGCCGATAGTTTTTCGAAAAACTCATCATCATCTAATTATTCAGATGCCTTTAGAAGATTAAAATCTCAAAAAGAAAAGACACGTTTAAAATTTACATCGAACAACACTGAAAATTATAACCAGCTGTTTTCTTTATTGGAGCTTAGGGAGGCATTAGACAAGGCCCATGATACATCCGCTGGGCCTGACGAAGTACATTACCAGTTCTTGAAACACCTCCCAGAATCTTCTCTGACATTGCTTCTTAAAATCTTTAATGATTTATGGATTGCTGGTAATGTACCTAAGAGCTGGAAAGAAGCAACAGTGATACCGATTCCCAAACCAGACAAAGATAACGAAGATCCTAACAGCTATCGGCCTATTGCATTGACAAGCTGCATATGCAAAACAATAGAACGAATGATTAATTCTCGGCTTGTATGGTACTTGGAAAGTAATAATTTAATTTCTCCTTTCCAAAGTGGCTTCCGTTCTGGTCGTAGTACTAACGATCATCTGGTTAGACTGGAAACATTTATTCGCGATGCATTTATCAAGAAGGAACATTTAGTAGCGGTCTTCTTTGATTTAGAAAAGGCCTATGATACAACATGGAAGTACGGGATACTAAATGACCTGCACGATCTAGGTCTAAAAGGCCGTCTGCCCGCTTTCATCTCCAGTTTTCTCTCCGACAGAGAATTCAAAGTACGCGTGGGCTCTACCCTCTCCGATATGCACCAGCAAGAGATGGGTGTGCCCCAGGGCAGTATTTTATCTGTGACTCTATTTAATATCAAAATCAATAGCATCACTAAGTGCTTAACTCCCGGTGTGGACTGCTCTTTATATGTAGACGATTTTTTAATTTGTTATCGATCAAAGCACATGCATACAATTGAAAGGCAACTTCAACAAAATATCAATAAGATCCACCATTGGGCCAGTAATAATGGTTTTAAATTCTCTAAATCGAAAACAGTATGCATGCATTTCTGTCAATTGCGAAGACATCATGATGACCCTAAACTCACGCTGGACGGAACACTTATTCCAGTTGTTGAGGAAACGAAGTTTTTGGGTATTATCTTCGACAGAAAACTGACTTTTATACCACACATCAAGAATTTAAAAGCTAAATGCTTAAAAGCTTTAAATTTACTAAAAGTAATTGCGCACACTGACTGGGGTGCTGATAAAAAAGTCCTCCTGAATTTGTATAGAACATTTATCCGTTCTATACTAGACTATGGATGCATTGTTTATGGTTCAGCTAGGAAGTCTTATTTGAAAATGCTTGACCCAATTCATCATCAGGGAATAAGACTTGCTCTAGGAGCATTCAAGACATCTCCATGCGAAAGCCTTCTCGCGGAAGCGAATGAACCACCCTTATCGCACCGCAGAGAAATGCTTTCTATACAGTACGCTCTTAGGTTAAGATCAAATCCTCTGAACCCTGCTTTTTCGGCTGTTTTTCAACCAAAATACAAAACTTTGTACGAAAACAAACCAAATGCCATACCTTCATTTGGCATCAGAATATCATCCAGTTTTGACACTATCAAAATTAATCTCCCTACAGTTCAGAACACGTTTGTCTCGGAAACACCACCTTGGCTCCTTAAGCAACCCAAAGTGATTTTTACGTTGCACGATGGGAGAAAATCTGAGACGAATCCTGCCGTTTTCCAGAACTCTTATCATGAACTCCTCAACGATTTTAAAAACTACACAAAAATTTTTACTGATGGATCAAAAGTTGATGACAAGGCTGCTGCAGCCTTTGTTAGTGGCAAGCACATAACCAAAGTGCGCTTGCCAAACGATGCGTCCATATTTTCAGCGGAAATCAGAGCAATAGACCTTGCTCTGAAATTTATTGAACAAAAGCGCATTTTAAATAGCATTATTTTCTGTGACTCTCTGTCAGTACTTCAGTCGCTAAACCATAGAAAACTGGATAATCCATTACTAGTCGATATTCTCGTCAAAAACTCTGAGCTTAGTAAGTCCTACAACATAGTATACTGTTGGCTACCTAGCCATATTGGTATTAGAGGTAATGAAGAAGCAGACCGGGCTGCTAAGATGGCTCTATCCCAAGAACCATCGGATTTTAAATTACCTTTTACTGATTTTAAACCTTGTATCAAAAGGTACCTACGTCAGAAGTGGCAGGCGTCATGGGATGATGCAGTCAATAACAAACTTCATGCCATCAAACCAACCCTGGGAGAATGGACTCCTTCCTACAGAGCTATCCGTAGGGAGGAGGTTGTCATTGCAAGAATCAGAATCGGTCATACATACATTACCCACTCATAAATACTGAAAGGTGAAGATCCACCAGAGTGCGTTTCTTGCAATGAGCCATTCACTGTTAAACACTTTATGACCGAGTGTTCCGACCTGCAACCTACGCGTGTTAAATACTATAATGTACATGACATGAAGGAACTTTTTGATACAATACAAACCACTTGTATTTTAGATTTCCTAAAGGAAGTAAATCTCTATTTTAAACTATAACTTGTATACCATCACGTAGAATATTTTTATCTAATGCAAATATCACCTTTTATTGACAACATCTTATCATCAACATAACACCATTTACATTTCCCGTTGATTGGGAAGCTTCATATTTTCCTGTTACCAACATCTTACCATTTTATATTTAACTATTGTTTTTTTATATATATCGCTGGTCGATGTTAAACCTTTCTTGTTTTTGAACATGTAACGTATTGTATGGCGCTAAATAGCCTAAAAGTGCTGGTGCGCCGTTAAAATTCAAGTAAACAAACAAACAAACAAACGTCTTGTGGCCATGAACAGGTACAATTCTACCAGAATGAAATAATGGCGTAGTCCACTCTCAAAATGGGTATTGGCATGCATGGCTATTAGTTTTATGTTGTACGCATTAGCACGTAAGCAATTCATGCATATTAAGTTTATGCTCTGGAGAACGTATTAGCAAGTAAGAATCCTGCACAATGATCGCATATTACTTTTATGTTATGAGGACAGATTACATTTAAGCAGCTTGAATAATGCATGCATTCACAATGCATGGACATTACCGTTACCTTTAATAAAAGCGAAACAGACATTAATCTGCATTGTACATAAATGCTAATCCACTGGTAATGTTTGCCCACCCAAATCATCATCTAGCCATATTTTGACAATAAAAGCCACGGCTAAGTTTCAATGTGGTAGAGACAATGTTGTCACAGTAACATAACCAGGCTTGATAAAATGCTTAATCGATGTTCACAGGTCAAACATCTTCGTTTTGATAGCAGTCACATTTGGGCCGCGTGACGAAAATCGTTTTAATAGTGACTGGGGTATTGTGAAACCCACACACACACACACAATCCTATAAAACCAAAATCGTCTCTAATCCCATTCTGCCCAGATTTCGTTTGGGTTCACGAGTTGGAAAAGAGATATTTCCTCGGCATGACGATATGATGAGCCTTACGTGACTATACATACGAAATATTATATCAGATTTCAGATAGTTCTATTGGCTGACATGCCTCCTGCAACGGTATCTTTTTAGTTTTTTTTCTTTAATTTTCGGTTTAACTTCGTTCGAATTGAATGCTACCAGTGTCTAGAACAAATGCAGGACAGAAAGTTGTCTTTCATTGTAAGGATGGATTCGACACAATTTAATAAATACATTAGTGATAGGGACCAATGCTTTATTTTATTTATTTATTTATTTATTTTGTTTGTTTTTGTGTTTTTCTTGTTGCTGCAGACTCTTGTTAGCACTGCACAATGAATGTGCAAGGTTAAACAAACTACCTCTCTCGTAAGCTTCACACGCATCTAATTGTCGAGAGGCGTTATATGTGCTAGGGGTTGTTTAACTCAAACATTCAAGGGAAAACGTACTAATACATTCCATTTTAAAGAAACACGCCAATCGACTATGATCGACATGCATTTGTTCATGTGTCTGGCAACGCTGATATGTCAGACTAAATTACAGAATTTGCTCTGCGATACATGCTTAAGACCAGCGAAATGTAAGTGAGAAGAAAAAAACCACCAAGTTGACGCTTTTTATTTACAGACTTCGCTGGTATGATGACTGTCTAAACATTTGCTGGTTTGGTTACAATTACACAAATGTCACGAGGCGCATCACGTGTTTTAATCGATTAATGAATCTGCCATTATGTACACATTTTCATGCAATTAAATATTTGTCAGTTCTTTCACAATAACCACTTTGAAACTAAATGAAATTCATCTTCTCTAAATAAAATCGTTAAATTAATGACTAGAAATGACTAAAATGGTACCTGTGTGGCCGCCATTTTGTCAGTTTCTTTGGGCCTTAAACATTGCTATATATATATAATCCTGTGCAGTGAATTGCTGTTGAAAGTGGAATCGTGTATTTGAAAATGAATTAGCGGAGTTTCTGCTACGACACTTGTGATAGTACCCGCCCGTCAAAGGCTATGCGTAGACCCCATCACACTGATCGAGACAAGGGATCGTTACCAAACATTGTTACAAGAATGACTTAATACAAATCCATGTAGACATGTAGAGAAAAACATATGACATTGTATATATATATATATGTATATATATATATATATATATATATATATATATATATATATATATATATATATATATATATATATATATATAATATATATATATATATATGCTTTTAGACTTCTCCTGGACACGCTTTTACGAATAGAATGAACAATTGTTTCCAAAAATCGCTTTTGTCACCATATACTTAACAACAAACAAAAAGGGACGTTGTCCACGAAATCCGTGTGGTTCTTTGTGGTATTTTGACATTTATAATTCTTCGTAACATCAGGCTTACTGTATTTGAGATGGATCCGCATCATTTGCAAGAAATGTGAAAGGCATTAATGCCAAAAATACTTGTGTCAGATTTGGCAGAGCAGCATCGTTTATATAAAAGTCAAAATACCATAATGTAAAGATGTTTCTTTTGTGTTCTAAACTTCCATGCAGCGGTAATTTAGAACATGTCACAACTTAAAAATACTTGAGAATCTCACACACTGTTATAGATAACAATGTTAGATTGTCAATTTGATGATGACAAACCAGGTACTCCATTGCATTTAAGAGAGATACAGGGGTATGAGATATCTAGTCACAACATACCTGTTTTCAGTCATGTCTATGACATTTTCAAAAAATCATAAAAAAAATACAAAATATGATCTGTATAGGAATTAACATAAATTCACATGTTGCCAAGAGGCTAAACTATTTTTTAAGCCTAACAGAAAGTACAACTCTTACATAATCCACCAATCATAGCTTGTGCTGTTATTTATTTCTGATTGGTATGGACCCTACACCTTAAGCTACACCCACATGGACTTGCGCAATTGGTACCGATATACCATATCAACTATCCTTTCAGCTTTTGATTTACATGCGATAGGATTCTTCTTTATCAGAAACGCAAGACAGCAGCAAGTTTCGTAACTGTAGATAGTGGACAATTCAAGTTGTTGTGCGAAAAAGGAAATTAGCAACATAGAGGGACGAATGGTAATACAACATAACTTGGCATGCTTATAAAATCTTGAAGATAACTGCATGCGTGGTTTCAACATGAAATTAAAAAAATATAATTTCCAAACTTTCCACAAGTCAGTTGAACCTTAATTTAACATTCCAAACCTAATGAAAACCTGACCCGAAATAGAGCTATCAGAGTGGTAACCAGCTAAACCAATCACAGGTAAACCAATCATATCACAGGTAAACCAATCAGATGCAACTCGATAATATGCACATATTCAACAAGTATAACCAATCAGACGCAATATCACCTCAATGACATGCACATATGTCGTAACATGCTCAACCAATCAGACGTCATATCACCTCAATGATATGCACAGATGTAGTAAGCTCAACCATCAGATACAACAGCATCTCAATGATATACACAGACGTAACAAGCTCAACCAATCGCACTTAATAATCACATCAATGATAAGCAAAGATGTTGCACACACTCAAACTCTTTCATTATATTCATGAAGCCTGATCAAATTTGGTTCACAAATATGGCCTCAACTGTGCTCACAGGCTCAGCCAATCAGATGCAAAATATCTACATTCATAATCATATGCGTGGATGTCGCTCATTACCAATACCATCTCGTTAACGTACGTGGATATCTTGCATAATCTATCTCGTCTGAGATCTTGATGGTGTAAGTTTACATACCGGATCTGATTAAACATACCGTCTCTGGAGTGTTCGCAAACTCGGCCAATCAGATGCTAGATAACTTCAGTAATATGCATAGACATCGCTCATAATATACCTCATTTGAAACCTGGATCGTGTAACGTGCTTATACAATCTAATCGAAATCTTATCAGAAATGAAGTCTCTATAAAGAATATTCATAAACATGTGTCAAGGGACGACGAATGACGAACTACTGACGCAGAGTCATATATACAGAAACTAACATGGCATTTAGCGGGATGAAATAAAAGCAGTAAAGCGAAATAGTTTAACAATTTCGCATCAAAAATGGCTATTGGGAAGATATAATGGTAAGTATGTGTGACCGTGACAAACCATTGAATGGAGAAGAATAGTTTTATCCCTACAATAGTATCTCTTTTGACACAAAAGGTTAATTGGTGTTTTTGATTAGACGTTTAACATAAGCCATACACTGCAATCGATCGGAAATCAAAATAGGTCTTGGTAATTATTACAGCTTTGACGTCAGCTGATTGTCTCATAATGGATATTACTCTTGCGAATAGACAGCTGTAAAAGCATAAATCTCATTTCAGAACTCATTATGTCAAGTGATATTTCCGTGCCATTCGAAATGAATTTATTCCAGACGTATACAGAAAGAACAAATCCCTTGTAGGAAATTTCTATTCGATTAAGAGGTAGTTTTATGTCAACAGCGGCAACAAGCTGAAGTGTTCTCCGTTTCAGCATTACGTGAAACAGATCCGATGTATCCGCACTCTGCCAGACCTGCATGCATTTTGTTAGGGCAGCTAAAACAATTTCAATCAACTGAGTTAATGAATTAGAACGATCATTTGTGAATTTTAATATTGAAACATTCACAAGCAGCACGTGTTTGTGACAGGATATATATGTGCGCATATGAATTACGAGGCGTTAAGCGTCACAAAACAAGGCTTATGGACAAATTTTAAACACATTTCCAACAAGGATTGGCATATAACCTGAATGTTTCATAACATATTTTTGCATGTATGTAAATTCGTATTTAAATATCGCGATCATTCTACAAGTATCTCTGTCATATATATATATATATATATATATATATATATATATATATATATATATATATATATATATATATATATATATATATATATATAATGAATCTTACCATATGTATAATGGATCTTGCCATTTGTATAACGTGTTTTACCATATATATATATATATATATATATATATATATATATATATATATATATATATATAATGGATCTTACCATACGTATAATGTATCTTACCATATGTATAAAATAATGCACAATGTGTACACGGTATCTTACCATAAATATAATGTATTTTAGCACGTGTAAAATTTGTCTTACTATATATATATATATATATATATATATATATATATATATATATATATATATATATATAATACATAATACGTCATGTATAATGTATCTGAGCAGTTTTATTCATTCAGGATCAGGATACACTTACCTCGTCTATTAGGATCGGGTTTATTTGCTGAAAATAAGCAAGATAAAGTATATTAAGTAACCTAATAAAACAGTTTGGGAGTTACTAAAAAATGCACCTGTCGAGTTAAAAAAGATTCGAAATTGCAGGTCGAATGCATTCATTTGCAATTCGCAATGACAAATATTTGGTATGCGAATTAAAATCCATACCATAAAAGCGCAACTTCAGAAAAATGCTTACAAATTGTTAAGATCTGTATTGGTTTGATGGACACCAATTAAAACCTCTCTTACCTCTATGGATAATTATACAAACAATTATTTTCTTTAGGTCTGAATCTGTTTCTTGAGTGTCAAATGAAGATCAATAAACGATCCACAACGACAGATCAGATCAGTGACATGTAGTATTAATAATAATAATCATAATAATAATAATAATAATAATAATAATAATAATATACTAACAATCTAGTATGTGAACTGGAACACTTTTGACGGTTAGGTCGGAACTTCTACAGATGTAGTCTCCAGAGTCAGCCATGGTGCTTCTCTCTATGATAAGCTCGCTGATGTAAGACCGGCCAGGAATTGGAATATGCTTCAGAATTTGTGTCCTTCCGGACCATTTCGGATTCGACGTATGAATTCGGTTTCCTTGATGGAACCAGTCTACGTCTTCGGGGGCTTTAACTGCGCCCGTGGCATTACAAATTAGATGAATCATTTCATTTTTGTCTACGATGAAAGTCCCATTGATCTCCAAACCTGAAAAAAAATACAGTGAAAACAATTTCATCAGTTAAAACTATCAATTATTTTGTAATGTAACTTTCACAAACTGTACTGGACAGGTATTGGCAACCAAAACTGATTCAGGAATTCAAACCAATGGGTCTAAAATTACCGTTCTAGTATTCACGATCTACGAAAATGAGAACAAACTTAATCTCAGAATGATTATTTATTTTATACGATTATTTCTTTGAATAATTAGTTTTGAATACATTGATACACTATATCATTTTTGTGTGAGTGATACAATGCAAACGTTTCTCTATATCACTAACCAAAGACTTCTACTTTCTCTACATTTTCAGTATATTTCCAAAAATCATTTCCTTTTCTGAGAATGATATACTTGAGTCTGTGCAAATATAACCTCAAAATAAATGAAGCAGCAGAAGTGAGGAATTATACATGCAATTTTGTCTTTAAATGATTTTAATTCCAATGAACTTTTGCATTAGTAGTGAAAATGAAAGCACAGTTCATGTATGAATACTGAACTACATAGTATAATATATATATATATATATATATATATATATATATATATATATATATATATATATATATATATAGTGTAGGTGTGTATGTGTGTGCGCGTGTGTGCCTTTCTGTGTAAAGATAACATCAAAACTTTATTTTAAAAAATGTAGGTATTACAAATCTAGGTAAACATGTGACTTTACAGTCACATGACGCAAGTTAAATCAACAGTTCATGTGTATACACAGATGCCTCAAACCAATTTATTTAACCAGTCTTTAAGCGTGTTAAAACAAACTTGAGGCATTCTGAATAAATGCAGGGTTAATTCTCAAACCATGGGGCACGGGAGAAGCACCCCTAATTAAAATAAAGAAAAACCTAATAAAACAACACACTATTAATGAAATACAAAAGCACCTTCTAACTATAATCTATTTAAAAAAATGTTAAGGTTAATTTTTAATTAGATATTCTCATTCTAGTTTTGCGAGCATAAACTCTAGGTAAAACCAGTTTAACTACATCTGTTTATAAAACCTATCCAGATATACTGTCTGTTGGAAGGAAACATTCTGTGTTGATCATGTGACCCATTAACGTATTATTGTGAATGCATATACATCGTACTAAGCACTACCCGTTAAAAAGCTATCACTGTATTGTCTATGATGGAGACAAACTCAGGCAATCAGAAGCAAGTTTTATATATCATTAATGCACGGTGTAACTGGTGACTGATTTCATCAATGTTCTTAATGAAATCAGATCATTTACAAGGTCAATACAACTGATATATAGGACGGTAATAAGTTAAACTAACGAGACAGATGATCTCTTTATATGTATCGATATATGTATTTATCTCTCTCTCTCTCTCTCTCTCTCTCTCTCTCTCTCTCTCTCTATATATATATATATATATATATATATATATATATATATATATATATATATATATATATATATAACAAGCACGGCAGTCTAATGCCGATCTAATTTGCATGTCGACGTGAGCTTTCGTTCGATACTGGTGTTTTTCCTTTTTACTTGTATTATAATGAGTGTATGTAGCATTTGCAAAGTTTTAAATAAAAGAGCATATAACCCTGTTTTAATATTACGTATACAGTCTTAAGTTTGACCTTATACCCTGAAATTATTTGAATGGACTGACTACTATATTGTTACACAAGTTTTTCCTTACTGGCAAAGCTCTTTCAAATATTAAATATTTACAAAATTAATTATTCCATCTAATTAGTGTATGTACTTCTTACTTGTAGACTATACACAATATGAATTTCCGTCGTATTTGTTAATGTGAAACGGATCTAAACATTTACTAATGTGTGTATAGTGATTTTATTTATTAAATCTTTATTTATTACCTGTAGCATTGGTTAAAATTACATAAATACATGGATGAGTCTATTTTATATGTTATCAATATAAAGTACAAGTCGTCTTTAGTAAGTGTATTTCTACAATGAAGTAAAATCATATGGGCATTTCGCGCACTGAATGACCTTAATCCATTTTTTTTAAACAAACCACCAGGGTGGTTCAATTACCGGAATAAAAAGGTGAAATTATTTTTATACCGGTATTTTAATTTAACTTATTCTACCAAAAAGTATTTGTTCACCTAAATTTTAAATATTTCGCACGTGCCTATCATGGATCATATAAAACTGCTGTCAGAACAATCAAGGGAAATGTAATATTGCTGTCACAACAATCAAGGATCATGTAATGCTGTCAAAACAATCAAAGAGCATGTAATATTGCTACCAGAACAATCACGATAATGTATTAATGCTGTCAGAATAATCATGGATATATGTAATATTACTGTCAGAACAATCACGGATAGTGTAATATTATTGTCAGAACAATCACGGATAGTGTAAGATTACTGTCAGAACAATCACGGATAGTGTAATATTACTGTCAGAACAATCACGGATAGTGTAATATTACTGTCAGAACAATCACGGATAGTGTAATATTACTGTCAGAACAATCACGGATAGTGTAAGATTACTGTCAGAACAATCACGGATAGTGTAATATTACTGTCAGAACAATCACGGATAGTGTAAGATTACTGTCAAAATAATAACTCAATGTGTGTGACGATTAAGACATCAATGGGTTGTATGAAACATCCAAATTCACAATTAACTTTTCAACATTTGTGGCAGATTATATGCTTAGGATATATAACAACATTGAAAAGCATACTGTAAATAAGCATTGTTTAATTGAGAATTTTGCCGAATATCTAGAACAATTGTACCATGAACGGCACATTATACGGACGCACCGTATTTAATAGTCCTCTCTTCAGATAACTCAAAGTTTCGTGTATAAATCGTATTTCTTCTTTCAGTAATATGGACTCTGACTTTGACCTTTCACCCTCTAATCAACAGACCTCTTCTTTACCTTAAGTACAGGTCATCTTCAAAGACTGGTCCAAGTCTGAGATATAGAACAAGTGTAATTATGCAGAAACTATTTGTACTATTTCACTAAACTAACGTGTTATCAGTATGATTTCACTGTTAGTGCCTGTATCATATTCTAGCTGTTAGTAGTGACAGCAGTCCAGAACATTAATACCATCATTCTGGTTATTTGATACCAGAGACTGTCAACAGGTTCGATTCTGTTGTTTATCTTCCAAGTGCTAACTGAGCATGGATGCCGTTACATAAGGCACAAATGTTAAATTACTTACAATCCCTTATCACTAATACATACTAAAACAGAAGCAGATTAGGAGAGCATGCATGTTTGCCGCTGCGTTTGGTACTGTATGCAACACAATTTAGTTTTGTCTTGATTTTTGCTTTATTTTAAATTAAAGTTGAAAGACCCTTACTGTTTTTGTTTGTGTGACCTTTGAAACCAAATGTAAAAGAACGTTTGACTTTTAATATTAAAATCAACGAAACTCATAATTATCCCATGTGCAAATCATCCATAAAGTTTTAGAACCGAAGATGATGGAAAATGACGTTACTGTGCCGAAACATTTGCCTTCTTTTCAGTAAAAACGACCTTGACCTCTATATGGACAAGTTTTTTTTTTCTTGCCTCAAATATAGGCTATCCACAAAGTCTGGTAGCTGCAGATTTAGGATAGCTAGAGCTATTGTGCGGACACAAAATTAGTAAAAGTCGAATGTATGGAATAGAAAAATGTCTTACCAAATCAAAGAGTAATTCATTTTTGAAAATAGTTGCTTGCTCTGTTACTACTTTTCAATTTATTTTAACTGGTCATATTTTCCAACAGTACAATAATTCATAAATAACATTATAATGTTGACATAATGGTGATCAGTATGAAAAAACAAATCTTGAGAGTTTGGAAGTCGGCAATCCCATTTGATATTATAGATTAATTTACAAGAAAGTTGTTGTACAATTAATTTTTATTCAAGCATACATATCCAATTGAATTAACTTTGAGATTTAGTGTTAAATGCAAAATAAATTCATTATACACTAAATGGCTATCGAAACAACCACCATAAACATTAAATGAATTTTGCAAGCAAAATGCTCACTCTTGCTGCAAATACTCCTGTGTTTTCATTGTTGCTTTAAAAGTGTCAACGGCCAGATTAAAATATATTGGATTGTGTATCGCTTGAAGAGAATTTGATCAGTCTCCATCCAGATGTCATTCCTCATCTGGCGAAGTCCCCCTGCGGGTTCGGGGTTGTAGAATTGGCCCGACGTGCCTCGCCACGTGTCGTAAAAGGCGACTAAGTAGAGGCAACCTGTTTGCCGTGGGTTGCGTCCCGTATCGGGGGAGGAAAGGATCCTGGTAGTTGCAACACACTACTTTGGCCTCTACTTCTCCTAGACGGGTGGTCGAGATGGGCCCGGTCTCGACAAATCGGCTGGTCACGCCGAGCCCTAGGAAGTCTTTATTAACTCTCTCACCTCCTTTTGCTTTCTTCTTGTATCTCTTTTGATACCACCGTTGCCCATATATTCTATTCCTATATCTTTCCCTTTTCCAAATCTTAGAAGACTTCCTAGAAGGCGGTGGCTCAACGGGTCAATCGGGGGGTAATTTTACTGACCCTAGAAATTGGCGACTTCAGGGTCATCCAAAGGTAATTTTATCAACTGAGTATGGCATCTGTGTATCCTTGGCACTTTAAAAGTGTCCCCTTGTTGGGCTCCTTGGTGGGTGGGGAGCACGGGTGCTGAATTTTAAAATCTTGCCATCATGGAAAAAAAATCCAATAAACGTACTAAACCACTGTCTGACTCTGATGAAGAACCACGTGGCGTGGAATCATTTCCACGCTTCATGGTTATTCAATCAAAAGATGATGCTAAACCGCTTTCAGGTTTATCTCCATTTATTATCGAGAAAACCATTACGGGATCGATTGGCACACCAAAAAGTGTGAAAAAACTAAAATCGGGTTGCCTTCTTGTAGAGTGTGAGCGAAAGGGGCAAACAGACAATATCATGAAAATGAAAACATTCTTTGATATTCCAGTGACCTCCCTAACAATAAAAAATACACTCCCGTACTTCCTCCAGATAAATAACCAAACAGTTTGCCTCCGCGAAAGGTCTAACCTAGCTCCAGAATCTTTAATATAAAGTTGTAATGAAAAACACCATTTTACAATGGAACTGTAGAGGACTTAAAGCTAATTACCATGATATTCTTCTGCTTTTAAACGAACATGATCCAGCAGTACTATGTCTTCAGGAAACATTTTTAAAAAATACAGATAACATCACACTTAAAAACTACTCCCTGTTTAACAACTATTCTCAGAATGTTGACTGGGCCTCAGGAGGAGTCTCTGTTATTGTGAACAACAGAGCCCCTCATAAGGTCATACCTCTAAACACAAATTTACAAGCCATTGCTGTAAGCGTCACTCTTCATCGAGTGATTACATTTTGCTCTATTTACTTACCACCAAACACTAACCTAGTTCCAAACGATTTAGATTCCCTTGTTCAACAACTTCCCGCACCATTTGTTTTACTCGGGGATTTTAATGCCCATAACATTTTATGGGGATCAAATCATATAAGTGACAGAGGTCACAAAGTTGAAGATTTTATTTCTAGACATGATCTGTGTCTATATAATACCAAAACACCTACATATCTACACCCAGGCACGGGTACATACACATGCATCGATTTGACAATTTGTTCTCCCTCGCTGCTTTTGGACTATAAATGGAAGGTCGCTGATGACCTTCACAGCAGCGATCACTTCCCAATCTCCCTTGTAAATCTTAACTCTACAATTGATGAAATAACTCCACAATGGAATTTAAAGAAGGCTGACTGGGCCAAGTTCGAAACACTCTGTAAAACTAGGCTGAATGAGGATACAGTTTTCAATGTTAGCGACCCCATTCAGCTCTTTACATCTATTTTAACAGAAATTGCAGAAGAATCTATCCCCAAATCCTCCACAAACTGTAAAAGAACCCTAAAACCTTGGGTCACTAAGGAATGTAAGGAAGCCATTAGACTACGCCGAAAAGCATTAAAAAAATTTAATAATCATCCGACGCCCGAAAACTTAAATATATATCGCATTGTCCGGGCTAAAGCTCGCCGCACAATCAAAGAAAGTAAAAGAGCATCATGGAAGAAATATGTTTCTTCTTTAAACTCTCGTTCCTCTGTTAAGAAAGTTTGGGATACGATACGCAAAATAAACGGAAAGAGCAAACAAAACCCTCTCCGACATCTGACACTGAACAATAACAACTTTAATTCAAAACGTGACATTGCAAATACTCTTGCTGACAGTTTCTCCAAAAATTCATCATCATCTAATTATTCAGAAGCTTTCCAAAAACTTAAAACTCGAAAAGAAAAGACACGTTTAAAATTCACATCCAACAACTCGGAAAGTTATAATCAGTTGTTCTCATTATCGGAGCTTAGGGAGGCTTTAGATAAGGCCCATGATACATCCACTGGGTCTGACGAAATACATTACCAGTTTTTGAAACACCTCCCAGAATCATCATTAACATCTCTTTTGAAACTCTTCAATGATTTATGGATCACTGGTAATGTACCAAAAATCTGGAAAGAAGCAACTGTAATACCAGTCCCCAAACCAGGTAAAGATAGCGAAGACCCCAACAGCTATCGACCAATTGCACTGACAAGCTGTGTGTGCAAAACAATGGAACGAATGATCAATTCTCGACTTATCTGCCCCCCTGCGGGTTCGGGGTTGTAGAATAGGCCCGACGTGCCTCGCCACGTGTCGTAAAAGGCGAATAAGTAGAGGCAACCTGTTTGCCGTGGGTTGCGTCCCGTGTCGGGGGAGGAAAGGATCCTGGTAGTTGCAACACACTACTTTGGCCTCTACTTCTCTTAGACGGGTGGTCGAGATGGGCCCGGTCTCGACAAATCGGCTGGTCACGCCGAGCCCTAGGAAGTCTTTATTAACTCTCTCACCTCCTTTTGCTTTCTCCTTGTATCTCTTTTGATACCACCGTTGCCCATATATTCTATTCCTATATCTTTCCCTTTTCCAAATCTTAGAAGACTTCCTAGAAGGCGGTGGCTCAACGGGTCAATCGGGGGGTAATTTTACTGACCCTAGAAATTGGCGACTTCAGGGTCATCCAAAGGTAATTTTATCAACTGAGTATGGCATCTGTGTATCCTTGGCACTTTAAAAGTGTCCCCTTGTTGGGCTCCTTGGTGGGTGGGGAGCACGGGTGCTGAATTTTAAAATCTTGCCATCATGGAAAAAAAATCCAATAAACGTACTAAACCACTGTCTGACTCTGATGAAGAACCACGTGGCGTGGAATCATTTCCACGCTTCATGGTTATTCAATCAAAAGATGATGCTAAACCGCTTTCAGGTTTATCTCCATTTATTATCGAGAAAACCATTACGGGATCGATTGGCACACCAAAAAGTGTGAAAAAACTAAAATCGGGTTGCCTTCTTGTAGAGTGTGAGCGAAAGGGGCAAACAGACAATATCATGAAAATGAAAACATTCTTTGATATTCCAGTGACCTCATTCGCCCACACTACACTGAATTCGTCCAAAGGCGTAATACGATGTCGTGACTTGGCTGGAGTCACCGACGCAGATATCATCGAAGGGATGAAACATGAAGGTGTCACTGCAGTGCGAAGAATACGTATTAAACGTAATAACGCCCTGCAGGACACCAATACATTTGTACTCACCTTTAATAAACCGACAGTGCCCAAAGTGGTCAAGGTTGGGTTTTTACAAGTAAAGGTCGAGATCTACATTCCAAACCCCCTTCGATGCTATAAGTGTCAAAAATACGGCCATCACGAAGATCGATGTTCCAGAGCCAAGGTATGTGGCCGATGCGGAGAACACTCTCATCAGGAAGCTGATTGTAGAGCAACTCCGCATTGTGTCAACTGTGGCAAGGAACATCACGCCAGTTCCAAAGATTGTGATACATGGAAACAGGAGAAGGAAATTCAGAGGGTAAAGTTTACTTCGAACATTCCCTACCCAGAGGCCAGAAAGCTTGTCCAGGCAAAAACATCCCTTCCTGGCCCATCCTTCTCCACAGTCGTAAAGCACAATCCAAAAAGCACGAAGGACGCCCAAACACAGACGGATCAGCCCGATTCAACCACATGTGCCAACATCCCTAATTATAAGCCACAGAAAAGCACAACATCAACTCAGACAACAACTAATAACAATCCACCACCAAAATCACCAAGACAGAAACACAAAGCACAAACAAATAAACAGCAAAAGGGGTCAGATGACCCCATTAAACTGTACAACAGGTTTGGAGACTTTGAGAGCATGGATGCAGAAGAAACTGCTCCGTGTACTCAAAGTAGCTCCAAACCTAATAAAACTAAATATACTCCCGTACTTCCTCCAGACAAATAACAACACATGCTTCCACCGCGAATAGTCTAACCTAGTTCCAGAATCTCCAGCATAACATTAGAATGAAGAACACCATCATACAATGGAATTGTCGAGGACTTAAAACAAACTACAATGATATTCTTCTGCTTTTAAATGAACACGATCCTGCTGTACTATGTTTACAGGAAACATTCCTGAAAGAGACAGATAAAATTACTTTTAAAAACTTTTCCCTGTTTAATGCGTACTTTCAAAACGCAGACAGGGCCTCAGGAGGAGTCTCTATTGCTGTGAACAATAGAGCCCCTCACAGAGTCGTTCCTTTAAACACAAATTTACAAGCCATTGCTGTAAGTGTCACTCTACATCGAGTGATTACTTTTTGTTTCATTTACTTACCACCAAACACCAACCTAGTACAAAAGGAATTAGACAATCTTGTTGAACAACTTCCCGCGCCCTTCGTTTTACTCGGGGATTTTAATGCCCATAACATTTTATGGGGATCAAATCACATAAACGACAGAGGCCATAAAATAGATTTCATTTCTAGACACGATCTGTGTCTATATAACACTAATTCATCAACATATTTACACCCAGGAACGGGTACGTACACATGCATAGATTTGACAATTTGCTCTCCCTCACTGCTTTTGGACTATGAATGGAAGGTCGCTGATGACCTTCACAGCAGTGATCACTTTCCAATCACTCTTGAAAATAACACTAAAATTGATGATACAATTCCACAATGGAATATAAAGAAGGCCGATTGGGCTATGTTTGAAGCATTATGTAAAACTAGACTAAATAATGATACAGTATTCAACGCTGTTAATCCTATACAGCATTTTACCTCCGTTCTAATTTCAATTGCAGATGAATCCATTCCCAAGTCCTCAACGAACAGTAAGAGATCGCAAAAACCTTGGGTAACCAAGGAATGCAAAGAAGCCATTAGACAACGCCGAGAAGCATTAAAAACATTCAACACTCGTCCAACGCCCGAAAATTTAAATAAATATCGTATTGCCCGGGCTAAAACTCGACGCACAATCAAAGAATGTAAGCGTGCATCCTGGAAGAAATATATTTCTTCTTTAAACTCTCGTTCCTCAATGAAACAAGTTTGGGATACTATTCGGAAAATAAATGGAAAAAGGAAACACAATTCTATTCGACACTTAAAAATAAACAATATCAATTTCAGTTCGAAACGTGACATAACAAATATTCTTGCCGATAGTTTTTCGAAAAACTCATCATCATCTAATTATTCAGATGCCTTTAGAAGATTAAAATCTCAAAAAGAAAAGTCGCGTTTAAAATTTACATCGAACAACACTGAAAATTATAACCAGCTGTTTTCTTTATTGGAGCTTAGGGAGGCATTAGACAAGGCCCATGATACATCCGCTGGGCCTGACGAAGTACATTACCAGTTCTTGAAACACCTCCCAGAATCTTCTCTGACATTGCTTCTTAAAATCTTTAATGATTTATGGATTGCTGGTAATGTACCTAAGAGCTGGAAAGAAGCAACAGTGATACCGATTCCCAAACCAGACAAAGATAACGAAGATCCTAACAGCTATCGGCCTATTGCATTGACAAGCTGCATATGCAAAACAATGGAACGAATGATTAATTCTCGGCTTGTATGGTACTTGGAAAGTAATAATTTAATTTCTCCTTTCCAAAGTGGCTTCCGTTCTGGTCGTAGTACTAACGATCATCTGATTAGACTGGAAACATTTATTCGCGATGCATTTATCAAGAAGGAACATTTAGTAGCGGTCTTCTTTGATTTAGAAAAGGCCTATGATACAACATGGAAGTACGGGATACTAAATGACCTGCACGATCTAGGTCTAAAAGGCCGTCTGCCCGCTTTCATCTCCAGTTTTCTCTCCGACAGAGAATTCAAAGTACGCGTGGGCGCTACCATCTCCGATATGCACCAGCAAGAGATGGGTGTGCCCCAGGGCAGTATTTTATCTGTGACGCTATTTAATATCAAAATCAATAGCATCACTAAGTGCTTAACTCCCGGTGTGGACTGCTCTTTATATGTAGACGATTTTTTAATTTGTTATCGATCAAAGCACATGCATACAATTGAAAGGCAACTTCAACAAAATATCAATAAGATCCACCATTGGGCCAGTAATAATGGTTTTAAATTCTCTAAATCGAAAACAGTATGCATGCATTTCTGTCAATTGCGAAGACATCATGATGACCCTAAACTCACGCTGGGCGGAACACTTATTCCAGTTGTTGAGGAAACTAAGTTTTTGGGTATTATCTTCGACAGAAAACTGACTTTTATACCACACATCAAGAATTTAAAAGCTAAATGCTTAAAAGCTTTAAATTTACTAAAAGTAATTGCGCACACTGACTGGGGTGCTGATAAAAAAGTACTCCTCAATTTGTATAGAACATTTATCCGTTCTATACTAGACTATGGATGCATTGTTTATGGTTCAGCTAGGAAGTCTTATTTGAAAATGCTTGACCCAATTCATCATCAGGGAATAAGACTCGCTCTAGGAGCATTCAAGACATCTCCATGCGAAAGCCTTCTCGCGGAAGCGAATGAACCACCCTTATCGCACCGCAGAGAAATGCTTTCTATACAGTACGCTCTTAGGTTAAGATCAAATCCTCTGAACCCTGCTTTTTCGACTGTTTTTCAACCAAAATACAAAACTTTGTACGAAAACAAACCAAATGCCATACCTTCATTTGGCATCAGAATATCATCCAGTTTTGACACTATCAAAATTAATCTCCCTACAGTTCAGAACACGTTTGTCTCGGAAACACCACCTTGGCTCCTTAAGCAACCCAAAGTGATTTTTACGTTGCACGATGGGAGAAAATCTGAGACGAATCCTGCCGTTTTCCAGAACTCTTATCATGAACTCCTCAACGATTTTAAAAACTACACAAATTTTTTTACTGATGGATCAAAAGTTGATGACAAGGCTGCTGCAGCCTTTGTTAGTGGCAAGCACATAACCAAAGTGCGCTTGCCAAACGATGCGTCCATATTTTCAGCGGAAATCAGAGCAATAGACCTTGCTCTGAAATTTATTGAACAAAAGCGCATTTTAAATAGCATTATTTTCTGTGACTCTCTGTCAGTACTTCAGTCGCTACACCATAGAAAACTGGATAATCCATTACTAGTCGATATTCTCGTCAAAAACTCTGAGCTTAGTAAGTCCTACAATATAGTATACTGTTGGCTACCTAGCCATATTGGTATTAGAGGTAATGAAGAAGCAGACCGGGCTGCTAAGATGGCTCTATCCCAAGAACCATCGGATTTTAAATTACCTTTTACTGTCCCCCTGCGGGTTCGGGGTTGTAGAATAGGCCCGACGTGCCTCGCCACGTGTCGTAAAAGGCGACTAAGTAGAGGCAACCTGTTTGCCGTGGGTTGCGCCCCGTGTCGGGGGAGGAAAGGATCCTGGTAGTTGCAACACACTACTTTGGCCTCTACTTCTCTTAGACGGGTGGTCGAGATGGGCCCGGTCTCGACAAATCGGCTGGTCACGCCGAGCCCTAGGAAGTCTTTATTAACTCTCTCACCTCCTTTTACTTTCTCCTTGTATCTCTTTTGATACCACCGTTGCCCATATATTCTATTCCTATATCTTTCCTTTTCCAAATCTTAGAAGACTTCCTAGAAGGCGGTGGCTCAACGGGTCAATCGGGGGGGGGGGGTAATTTTACTGACCCTAGAAATTGGCGACTTCAGGGTCATCCAAAGGTAATTTTATCAACTGAGTATGGCATCTGTGTATCCTTGGCACTTTAAAAGTGTCCCCTTGTTGGGCTCCTTGGTGGGTGGGGAGCACGGGTGCTGAATTTTAAAATCTTGCCATCATGGAAAAAAAATCCAATAAACGTACTAAACCACTGTCTGACTCTGATGAAGAACCACGTGGCGTGGAATCATTTCCACGCTTCATGGTTATTCAATCAAAAGATGATGCTAAACCGCTTTCAGGTTTATCTCCATTTATTATCGAGAAAACCATTACGGGATCGATTGGCACACCAAAAAGTGTGAAAAAACTAAAATCGGGTTGCCTTCTTGTAGAGTGTGAGCGAAAGGGGCAAACAGACAATATCATGAAAATGAAAACATTCTTTGATATTCCAGTGACCTCATTCGCCCACACTACACTGAATTCGTCCAAAGGCGTAATACGATGTCGTGACTTGGCTGGAGTCACCGACGCAGATATCATCGAAGGGATGAAACATGAAGGTGTCACTGCAGTGCGAAGAATACGTATTAAACGTAATAACGCCCTGCAGGACACCAATACATTTGTACTCACCTTTAATAAACCGACAGTGCCCAAAGTGGTCAAGGTTGGGTTTTTACAAGTAAAGGTCGAGATCTACATTCCAAACCCCCTTCGATGCTATAAGTGTCAAAAATACGGCCATCACGAAGATCGATGTTCCAGAGCCAAGGTATGTGGCCGATGCGGAGAACACTCTCATCAGGAAGCTGATTGTAGAGCAACTCCGCATTGTGTCAACTGTGGCAAGGAACATCACGCCAGTTCCAAAGATTGTGATACATGGAAACAGGAGAAGGAAATTCAGAGGGTAAAGTTTACTTCGAACATTCCCTACCCAGAGGCCAGAAAGCTTGTCCAGGCAAAAACATCCCTTCCTGGCCCATCCTTCTCCACAGTCGTAAAGCACAATCCAAAAAGCACGAAGGACGCCCAAACACAGACGGATCAGCCCGATTCAACCACATGTGCCAACATCCCTAATTATAAGCCACAGAAAAGCACAACATCAACTCAGACAACAACTAATAACAATCTACCACCAAAATCACCAAGACAGAAACACAAAGCACAAACAAATAAACAGCAAAAGGGGTCAGATGACCCCATTAAACTGTACAACAGGTTTGGAGACTTTGAGAGCATGGATGCAGAAGAAACTGCTCCGTGTACTCAAAGTAGCTCCAAACCTAATAAAACTAAATATACTCCCGTACTTCCTCCAGACAAATAACAACACATGCTTCCACCGCGAATAGTCTAACTTAGTTCCAGAATCTCCAGCATAACATTAGAATGAAGAACACCATCATACAATGGAATTGTCGAGGACTTAAAACAAACTACAATGATATTCTTCTGCTTTTAAATGAACACGATCCTGCTGTACTATGTTTACAGGAAACATTCCTGAAAGAGACAGATAAAATTACTTTTAAAAACTTTTCCCTGTTTAATGCGTACTTTCAAAACGCAGACAGGGCCTCAGGAGGAGTCTCTATTGCTGTGAACAATAGAGCCCCTCACAGAGTCGTTCCTTTAAACACAAATTTACAAGCCATTGCTGTAAGTGTCACTCTACATCGAGTGATTACTTTTTGTTCCATTTACTTACCACCAAACACCAACCTAGTACAAAAGGAATTAGACAATCTTGTTGAACAACTTCCCGCGCCCTTCGTTTTACTCGGGGATTTTAATGCCCATAACATTTTATTGGGATCAAATCACATAAACGACAGAGGCCATAAAATAGAAGATTTCATTTCTAGACACGATCTGTGTCTATATAACACTAATTCATCAACATATTTACACCCAGGAACGGGTACGTACACATGCATAGATTTGACAATTTGCTCTCCCTCACTGCTTTTGGACTATGAATGGAAGGTCGCTGATGACCTTCACAGCAGTGATCACTTTCCAATCACTCTTGAAAATAACACTAAAATTGATGATACAATTCCACAATGGAATATAAAGAAGGCCGATTGGGCTATGTTTGAAGCATTATGTAAAACTAGACTAAATAATGATACAGTATTCAACGCTGTTAATCCTATACAGCATTTTACCTCCGTTCTAATTTCAATTGCAGATGAATCCATTCCCAAGTCCTCAACGAACAGTAAGAGATCGCAAAAACCTTGGGTAACCAAGGAATGCAAAGAAGCCATTAGACAACGCCGAGAAGCATTAAAAACATTCAACACTCGTCCAACGCCCGAAAATTTAAATAAATATCGTATTGCCCGGGCTAAAACTCGACGCACAATCAAAGAATGTAAGCGTGCATCCTGGAAGAAATATATTTCTTCTTTAAACTCTCGTTCCTCAATGAAACAAGTTTGGGATACTATTCGGAAAATAAATGGAAAAAGGAAACACAATTCTATTCGACACCTAAAAATAAACAATATCAATTTCAGTTCGAAACGTGACATAACAAATATTCTTGCCGATAGTTTTTCGAAAAACTCATCATCATCTAATTATTCAGATGCCTTTAGAAGATTAAAATCTCAAAAAGAAAAGTCGCGTTTAAAATTTACATCGAACAACACTGAAAATTATAACCAGCTGTTTTCTTTTTTGGAGCTTAGGGAGGCATTAGACAAGGCCCATGATACATCCGCTGGGCCTGACGAAGTACATTACCAGTTCTTGAAACACCTCCCAGAATCTTCTCTGACATTGCTTCTTAAAATCTTTAATGATTTATGGATTGCTGGTAATGTACCTAAGAGCTGGAAAGAAGCAACAGTGATACCGATTCCCAAACCAGACAAAGATAACGAAGATCCTAACAGCTATCGGCCTATTGCATTGACAAGCTGCATATGCAAAACAATGGAACGAATGATTAATTCTCGGCTTGTATGGTACTTGGAAAGTAATAATTTAATTTCTCCTTTCCAAAGTGGCTTCCGTTCTGGTCGTAGTACTAACGATCATCTGGTTAGACTGGAAACATTTATTCGCGATGCATTTATCAAGAAGGAACATTTAGTAGCGGTCTTCTTTGATTTAGAAAAGGCCTATGATACAACATGGAAGTACGGGATACTAAATGACCTGCACGATCTAGGTCTAAAAGGCCGTCTGCCCGCTTTCATCTCCAGTTTTCTCTCCGACAGAGAATTCAAAGTACGCGTGGGCGCTACCCTCTCCGATATGCACCAGCAAGAGATGGGTGTGCCCCAGGGCAGTATTTTATCTGTGACGCTATTTAATATCAAAATCAATAGCATCACTAAGTGCTTAACTCCCGGTGTGGACTGCTCTTTATATGTAGACGATTTTTTAATTTGTTATCGATCAAAGCACATGCATACAATTGAAAGGCAACTTCAACAAAATATCAATAAGATCCACCATTGGGCCAGTAATAATGGTTTTAAATTCTCTAAATCGAAAACAGTATGCATGCATTTCTGTCAATTGCGAAGACATCATGATGACCCTAAACTCACGCTGGGCGGAACACTTATTCCAGTTGTTGAGGAAACGAAGTTTTTGGGTATTATCTTCGACAGAAAACTGACTTTTATACCACACATCAAGAATTTAAAAGCTAAATGCTTAAAAGCTTTAAATTTACTAAAAGTAATTGCGCACACTGACTGGGGTGCTGATAAAAAAGTCCTCCTCAATTTGTATAGAACATTTATCCGTTCTATACTAGACTATGGATGCATTGTTTATGGTTCAGCTAGGAAGTCTTATTTGAAAATGCTTGACCCAATTCATCATCAGGGAATAAGACTTGCTCTAGGAGCATTCAAGACATCTCCATGCGAAAGCCTTCTCGCGGAAGCGAATGAACCACCCTTATCGCACCGCAGAGAAATGCTTTCTATACAGTATGCTCTTAGGTTAAGATCAAATCCTCTGAACCCTGCTTTTTCGGCTGTTTTTCAACCAAAATACAAAACTTTGTACGAAAACAAACCAAATGCCATACCTTCATTTGGCATCAGAATATCATCCAGTTTTGACACTATCAAAATTAATCTCCGTACAGTTCAGAATACGTTTGTCTCGGAAACACCACCTTGGCTCCTTAAGCAACCCAAAGTGATTTTTACGTTGCATGATGGGAGAAAATCTGAGACGAATCCTGCCGTTTTCCAGAACTCTTATCATGAACTCCTCAACGATTTTAAAAACTACACAAAAATTTTTACTGATGGATCAAAAGTTGATGACAAGGCTGCTGCAGCCTTTGTTAGTGGCAAGCACATAACCAAAGTGCGCTTGCCAAACGATGCGTCCATATTTTCAGCGGAAATCAGAGCAATAGATCTTGCTCTGAAATTTATTGAACAAAAGCGCATTTTAAATAGCATTATTTTCTGTGACTCTCTGTCAGTACTTCAGTCGCTACACCATAGAAAACTGGATAATCCATTACTAGTCGATATTCTCGTCAAAAACTCTGAGCTTAGTAAGTCCTACAACATAGTATACTGTTGGCTACCTAGCCATATTGGTATTAAAGGTAATGAAGAAGCAGACCGGGCTGCTAAGATGGCTCTATCCCAAGAACCATCGGATTTTAAATTACCTTTTACTGATTTTAAACCTTGTATCAAAAAGTACCTACGTCAGAAGTGGCAGGCGTCATGGGATGATGCAGTCAATAACAAACTTCATGCCATCAAACCAACCCTGGGAGAATGGACTCCTTCCTATAGAACTATCCGCAGGGAGGAGGTTGTCATTGCAAGAATCAGAATCGGTCATACATACATTACCCACTCCCACATACTAAAAGGTGAAGATCCACCAGAGTGCTTTTCTTGCAATGAGCCATTCACTGTTAAACACTTTATGACCGAGTGTTCCGACCTGCAACCTACGCGTGTTAAATACTATAATGTACATGACATGAAGGAACTTTTTGATACAATACAAACTACTTGTATTTTAGATTTCCTAAAGGAAGTAAATCTCTATTTTAAACTATAACTTGTGTACCATCACGTAGAATATTTTTATCTAATGCAAATATCACCTTTTATTTACAACATCTTATCATCAACATAACACCATTTACATCTCCCGTTGATTGGGAAGCTTCACAATTTCCTGTTACCAACATCTTACCATTTTATATTTAACTATTGTTTTTTTATATATATCGCTGGTCGATGTTAAACCTTTCTTGTTTTTGAACATGTAACGTATTGTATGGCGCTAAATAGCCTAAAAGTGCTGGTGCGCCGTTAAAATTCAAGTAAACAAACAAACCTTTTACTGATTTTAAACCTTGTATCAAAAAGTACCTACGTCAGAAGTGGCAGGCGTCATGGGATGATGCAGTCAATAACAAACTTCATGCCATCAAACCAACCCTGGGAGAATGGACTCCTTCCTACAGAGCTATCCGTAGGGAGGAGGTTGTCATTGCAAGAATCAGAATCGGTCATACATACATTACCCACTCCCACATACTGAAAGGTGAAGATCCACCAGAGTGCGTTTCTTGCAATGAGCCATTCACTGTTATACACTTTATGACCGAGTGTTCCTGCAACCTACGCGTGTTAAATACTATAATGTACATGACATGAAGGAACTTTTTGATACAATACAAACCACTTGTATTTTAGATTTCCTAAAGGAAGTAAATCTCTATTTTAAACTATAACTTGTATACCATCACGTAGAATATTTTTATCTAATGCAAATATCACCTTTTATTTACAACATCTTATCATCAAAATAACACCATTTACATCTCCCGTTGATTGGGAAGCTTCATATTTTCCTGTTACCAACATCTTACCATTTTATATTTAACTATTGTTTTTTTATATATATCGCTGGTCGATGTTAAACCTTTCTTGTTTTTGAACATGTAACGTATTGTATGGCGCTAAATAGCCTAAAAGTGCTGGTGCGCCGTTAAAATTCAAGTAAACAAACAAACATCGACTTATCTGGTACTTGGAAACTAACAATTTAATATCTCCTTTCCAAAGTGGCTTTCGTTATGGACGGAGCACCAATGATCATCTGGTTAGATCCCCCTGCGGGTTCGGGGTTGTAGAATAGGCCCGACGTGCCTCGCCACGTGTCGTAAAAGGCGACTAAGTAGAGGCAACCTGTTTGCCGTGGGTTGCGTCCCGTGTCGGGGGAGGAAAGGATCCTGGTAGTTGCAACACACTACTTTGGCCTCTACTTCTCTTAGACGGGTGGTCGAGATGGGCCCGGTCTCGACAAATCGGCTGGTCACGCCGAGCCCTAGGAAGTCTTTATTAACTCTCTCACCTCCTTTTACTTTCTCCTTGTATCTCTTTTGATACCACCGTTGCCCATATATTCTATTCCTATACCTTTCCCTTTTCCAAATCTTAGAAGACTTCCTAGAAGGCGGTGGCTCAACGGGTCAATCGGGGGGTAATTTTACTGACCCTAGAAATTGGCGACTTCAGGGTCATCCAAAGGTAATTTTATCAACTGAGTATGGCATCTGTGTATCCTTGGCACTTTAAAAGTGTCCCCTTGTTGGGCTCCTTGGTGGGTGGGGAGCACGGGTGCTGAATTTTAAAATCTTGCCATCATGGAAAAAAAATCCAATAAACGTACTAAACCACTGTCTGACTCTGATGAAGAACCACGTGGCGTGGAATCATTTCCACGCTTCATGGTTATTCAATCAAAAGATGATGCTAAACCGCTTTCAGGTTTATCTCCATTTATTATCGAGAAAACCATTACGGGATCGATTGGCACACCAAAAAGTGTGAAAAAACTAAAATCGGGTTGCCTTCTTGTAGAGTGTGAGCGAAAGGGGCAAACAGACAATATCATGAAAATGAAAACATTCTTTGATATTCCAGTGACCTCATTCGCCCACACTACACTGAATTCGTCCAAAGGCGTAATACGATGTCGTGACTTGGCTGGAGTCACCGACGCAGATATCATCGAAGGGATGAAACATGAAGGTGTCACTGCAGTGCGAAGAATACGTATTAAACGTAATAACGCCCTGCAGGACACCAATACATTTGTACTCACCTTTAATAAACCGACAGTGCCCAAAGTGGTCAAGGTTGGGTTTTTACAAGTAAAGGTCGAGATCTACATTCCAAACCCCCTTCGATGCTATAAGTGTCAAAAATACGGCCATCACGAAGATCGATGTTCCAGAGCCAAGGTATGTGGCCGATGCGGAGAACACTCTCATCAGGAAGCTGATTGTAGAGCAACTCCGCATTGTGTCAACTGTGGCAAGGAACATCACGCCAGTTCCAAAGATTGTGATACATGGAAACAGGAGAAGGAAATTCAGAGGGTAAAGTTTACTTCGAACATTCCCTACCCAGAGGCCAGAAAGCTTGTCCAGGCAAAAACATCCCTTCCTGGCCCATCCTTCTCCACAGTCGTAAAGCACAATCCAAAAAGCACGAAGGACGCCCAAACACAGACGGATCAGCCCGATTCAACCACATGTGCCAACATCCCTAATTATAAGCCACAGAAAAGCACAACATCAACTCAGACAACAACTAATAACAATCCACCACCAAAATCACCAAGACAGAAACACAAAGCACAAACAAATAAACAGCAAAAGGGGTCAGATGACCCCATTAAACTGTACAACAGGTTTGGAGACTTTGAGAGCATGGATGCAGAAGAAACTGCTCCGTGTACTCAAAGTAGCTCCAAACCTAATAAAACTAAATATACTCCCGTACTTCCTCCAGACAAATAACAACACATGCTTCCACCGCGAATAGTCTAACCTAGTTCCAGAATCTCCAGCATTACATTAGAATGAAGAACACCATCATACAATGGAATTGTCGAGGACTTAAAACAAACTACAATGATATTCTTCTGCTTTTAAATGAACACGATCCTGCTGTACTATGTTTACAGGAAACATTCCTGAAAGAGACAGATAAAATTACTTTTAAAAACTTTTCCCTGTTTAATGCGTACTTTCAAAACGCAGACAGGGCCTCAGGAGGAGTCTCTATTGCTGTGAACAATAGAGCCCCTCACAGAGTCGTTCCTTTAAACACAAATTTACAAGCCATTGCTGTAAGTGTCACTCTACATCGAGTGATTACTTTTTGTTCCATTTACTTACCACCAAACACCAACCTAGTACAAAAGGAATTAGACAATCTTGTTGAACAACTTCCCGCGCCCTTCGTTTTACTCGGGGATTTTAATGCCCATAACATTTTATGGGGATCAAATCACATAAACGACAGAGGCCATAAAATAGAAGATTTCATTTCTAGACACGATCTGTGTCTATATAACACTAATTCATCAACATATTTACACCCAGGAACGGGTACGTACACATGCATAGATTTGACAATTTGCTCTCCCTCACTGCTTTTGGACTATGAATGGAAGGTCGCTGATGACCTTCACAGCAGTGATCACTTTCCAATCACTCTTGAAAATAACACTAAAATGATGATACAATTCCACAATGGAATATAAAGAAGGCCGATTGGGCTATGTTTGAAGCATTATGTAAAACTAGACTAAATAATGATACAGTATTCAACGCTGTTAATCCTATACAGCATTTTACCTCCGTTCTAATTTCAATTGCAGATGAATCCATTCCCAAGTCCTCAACGAACAGTAAGAGATTGCAAAAACCTTGGGTAACCAAGGAATGCAAAGAAGCCATTAGACAACGCCGAGAAGCATTAAAAACATTCAACACTCGTCCAACGCCCGAAAATTTAAATAAATATCGTATTGCCCGGGCTAAAACTCGACGCACAATCAAAGAATGTAAGCGTGCATCCTGGAAGAAATATATTTCTTCTTTAAACTCTCGTTCCTCAATGAAACAAGTTTGGGATACTATTCGGAAAATAAATGGAAAAAGGAAACACAATTCTATTCGACACCTAAAAATAAACAATATCAATTTCAGTTCGAAACGTGACATAACAAATATTCTTGCCGATAGTTTTTCGAAAAACTCATCATCATCTAATTATTCAGATGCCTTTAGAAGATTAAAATCTCAAAAAGAAAAGTCGCGTTTAAAATTTACATCGAACAACACTGAAAATTATAACCAGCTGTTTTCTTTATTGGAGCTTAGGGAGGCATTAGACAAGGCCCATGATACATCCGCTGGGCCTGACGAAGTACATTACCAGTTCTTGAAACACCTCCCAGAATCTTCTCTGACATTGCTTCTTAAAATCTTTAATGATTTATGGATTGCTGGTAATGTACCTAAGAGCTGGAAAGAAGCAACAGTGATACCGATTCCCAAACCAGACAAAGATAACGAAGATCCTAACAGCTATCGGCCTATTGCATTGACAAGCTGCATATGCAAAACAATGGAACGAATGATTAATTCTCGGCTTGTATGGTACTTGGAAAGTAATAATTTAATTTCTTCTTTCCAAAGTGGCTTCCGTTCTGGTCGTAGTACTAACGATCATCTGGTTAGACTGGAAACATTTATTCGCGATGCATTTATCAAGAAGGAACATTTAGTAGCGGTCTTCTTTGATTTAGAAAAGGCCTATGATACAACATGGAAGTACGGGATACTAAATGACCTGCACGATCTAGGTCTAAAAGGCCGTCTGCCCGCTTTCATCTCCAGTTTTCTCTCCGACAGAGAATTCAAAGTACGCGTGGGCGCTACCATCTCCGATATGCACCAGCAAGAGATGGGTGTGCCCCAGGGCAGTATTTTATCTGTGACGCTATTTAATATCAAAATCAATAGCATCACTAAATGTTTAACTCCCGGTGTGGACTGCTCTTTATATGTAGACGATTTTTTAATTTGTTATCGATCAAAGCACATGCATACAATTGAAAGGCAACTTCAACAAAATATCAATAAGATCCACCATTGGGCCAGTAATAATGGTTTTAAATTCTCTAAATCGAAAACAGTATGCATGCATTTCTGTCAATTGCGAAGACATCATGATGACCCTAAACTCACGCTGGACGGAACACTTATTCCAGTTGTTGAGGAAACGAAGTTTTTGGGTATTATCTTCGACAGAAAACTGACTTTTATACCACACATCAAGAATTTAAAAGCTAAATGCTTAAAAGCTTTAAATTTACTAAAAGTAATTGCGCACACTGACTGGGGTTCTGATAAAAAAAGTCCTCCTGAATTTGTATAGAACATTTATCCGTTCTATACTAGACTATGGATGCATTGTTTATGGTTCAGCTAGGAAGTCTTATTTGAAAATGCTTGACCCAATTCATCATCAGGGAATAAGACTTGCTCTAGGAGCATTCAAGACATCTCCATGCGAAAGCCTTCTCGCGGAAGCGAATGAACCACCCTTATCGCACCGCAGAGAAATGCTTTCTATACAGTACGCTCTTAGGTTAAGATCAAATCCTCTGAACCCTGCTTTTTCGGCTGTTTTTCAACCAAAATACAAAACTTTGTACGAAAACAAACCAAATGCCATACCTTCATTTGGCATCAGAATATCATCCAGTTTTGACACTATCAAAATTAATCTCCCTACAGTTCAGAATACGTTTGTCTCGGAAACACCACCTTGGCTCCTTAAGCAACCCAAAGTGATTTTTACGTTGCACGATGGGAGAAAATCTGAGACGAATCCTGCCGTTTTCCAGAACTCTTATCATGAACTCCTCAACGATTTTAAAAACTACACAAAATTTTTTACTGATGAATCAAAAGTTGATGACAAGGCTGCTGCAGCCTTTGTTAGTGGCAAGCACATAACCAAAGTGCGCTTGCCAAACGATGCGTCCATATTTTCAGCGGAAATCAGAGCAATAGATCTTGCTCTGAAATTTATTGAACAAAAGCGCATTTTAAATAGCATTATTTTCTGTGACTCTCTGTCAGTACTTCAGTCGCTACACCATAGAAAACTGGATAATCCATTACTAGTCGATATCTCGTCAAAAACTCTGAGCTTAGTAAGTCCTACAACATAGTATACTGTTGGCTACCTAGCCATATTGGTATTAGAGGTAATGAAGAAGCAGACCGGGCTGCTAAGATGGCTCTATCCCAAGAACCATCGGATTTTAAATTACCTTTTACTGATTTTAAACCTTGTATCAAAAAGTACCTACGTCAGAAGTGGCAGGCGTCATGGGATGATGCAGTCAATAACAAACTTCATGCCATCAAACCAACCCTGGGAGAATGGACTCCTTCCTACAGAGCTATCCGTAGGGAGGAGGTTGTCATTGCAAGAATCAGAATCGGTCATACATACATTACCCACTCCCACATACTGAAAGGTGAAGATCCACCAGAGTGCGTTTCTTGCAATGAGCCATTCACTGTTAAACACTTTATGACCGAGTGTTCCGACCTGCAACCTACGCGTGTTAAATACTATAATGTACATGACATGAAGGAACTTTTTGATACAATACAAACCACTTGTATTTTAGATTTCCTAAAGGAAGTAAATCTCTATTTTAAACTATAACTTGTATACCATCACGTAGAATATTTTTATCTAATGCAAATATCACCTTTTATTGACAACATCTTATCATCAACATAACACCATTTACATCTCCCGTTGATTGGGAAGCTTCATATTTTCCTGTTACCAACATCTTACCATTTTATATTTAACTATTGTTTTTTTATATATATCGCTGGTCGATGTTAAACCTTTCTTGTTTTTGAACATGTAACGTATTGTATGGCGCTAAATAGCCTAAAAGTGCTGGTGCGCCGTTAAAATTCAAGTAAACAAACAAACAAACATCTGGCGAAGTTGTATGTGTTGACATAGTTTCCATGCCTCTGGTACAATCATTTTACACTCTCCCTACGGCCATCACATGGTCCTTGATCATGCTCAGTCTCCATACAGACCTAAACTGCATTTACGACAGCGTTATTCTTGTAAAAACCAACCATTTGGACGATGATAATGTTGCGATATCGGCTGGAGGACGAATACCACAGGTCGTGCATACATTAAACTGGGAGGATACGCCTGCCTTTGATAGTAACCAAGTTTGTTCAATGACGTTAATTGTTGTGGCCTTGTGGTGGACTAACAGAAACAACAATGCTTTGCAACCTCTTATCATGCTCATTATCATTCAGGATATAAAGAAAACCCACTGGTATATACAATGGATTCAAAGTTGTTAAACTCTTTGAGAGCATAGTACGTGTATTTCGAAGAACAATCGATCCAGATCATGACGTTTACATTAGCAAATTTCTCTCAGGCGCCTCATCTCTTCGTATTGATTATTCAGTCTGTCATCATTAATTTTTAATTTTGTAAGTTCGTTCTCATAGGACTCGTTAAAATCATTATGGACATGCTCTCATCGACCTGTTTGCATCTGTATTTGTCTATTTCATTTACTATTTATGAAGCTTTTCGTTGCAAAGGGAATTTTTAAAATCATCGTCCTTTAGAAAGATGGCAGGATTATGCATGCAGAGTATTATATCCCTCCTAATGGATATTACATAGTGGTAGCATATAGAACATTCGTGCCAACCACTGGAATAGATTGTTGATCCGGGTATGTGTGTCCGGGGATGGGGTGAAAGGCAGTCAATGCGAATGACTCAAGTAAGTATCGTTGTATATAGTCATAAAAGCCTGTTCCTATTGGAAATAAAAATTTGAAAAGAAGAAAATACCTGTCTCTTATAAATCATTTTTTATGCTTTTGAGAAAAGCTAGCTGACACACTTAGAAGTTTTGTATATTATTATCACAGCATAAAGACTAACTCAAATTACGCAATAAATTGAAATGTGTTCAATGAAAACCCTATCTAAGCATCAAACTTAAGCAATGTGACGGGCTGATACCCAGGCCAGTTATACCATATGCCCACAATACTGTCGAATTCAGCTAAATGAATATATAAATGTCTGTCTTGAAAACGTTATCAAACAAAACCAGAATGCGGTCAGAATCCACTTTCAATCATCTGATGTAGTCATAAATTACTCTTATTTGTCACTATTTATTGGGCACTGAAGTATGCAACCAGCATTAACTTGCTGATGGAGGCCTTGCTTTTCTCAAGAGTTCACTGAATGATTTTAATGACACTTTAGTGCCTAATTGTGCAATAATCAGCTGCTGGGTCTTATGTGTTATTAAAACTTCCCAAAATAACTTGTTTAGAGTATGTGTACTGAAAATGATCCGGATGCATCTGCAACGATGTGAAGGAGTGTCACACATGCAAATAAAACACTGGTTATCGTGTCAAACCTTGCCATTTCATTTTAATTATTGAACCACACCAACTTGAACGTCTTCAATCGGTGATGGCGCACATTGAACGATGCATGTAAAATGTCATACTGCCGCAATGCGGATATCTGATGATATGTCTTTATGTGCGTTTAATGTTAAATACCATAAAATGGATTGAAATAACGAGTACAGATTTTAAAAGATTTCGACAATATTTTAAAGACTTATCAAACATATATAATACATATTCAGAGTCATGTTTACTTGAGAGTTCCAGGAGGGATCATATTCTTATAAAAAACGGCAAAATTATTGATTTTACATTGTTTAAAATTATAAATGACAAACACCTTTCAATCATATTCGTGTGCTTTATTATAATTATCTAACATATTATGCTTCTTTCAATATTTTCCCATTATAGTTATGCACAGGAAATTTGTAGACAGCAAAGTGGCTATCGAATACGATCGCAGGATTCCATACACCCTGTTATTTGTAAACAATGTTATGTATGCAAATATATTGAAACAACTTTTAAATGTGTTTGTTTCTTTTGCAAAACAAATTCATATCTTATACCGATTTGTGTTTGTAAAACTATATTTGGCAATGATGTATGTGCAAGAGATGGGGGTTGGAAAAGCTGAAATTTCCATAAATATTTCACCAGCACGTACGTTGTGGACGAAAGAAATACTGCAAGAAACATGATTATCAGCATAAAACATTTATCATGAAAAAAAAAAAGAATTACACATTTCATGAAAGTAATACATCATCTTTTCAATTACTCAAGTGCGTAATCTTCAAATGATATTTCCCTGCAATGTTCGGGAATTACCCATTTCATGAAAGTAGTACATCATCTTCTCAATTACTCAAGTGCGCAATCTTCAATGATAATTCCCTGGAATGTTCGGGATATTTATGCCGAGGCCCTTTGATTCATGCATGTTGTAAAGCTAAGAATCCCCATCCTATTTTAATGCAAGGCTAGCATTTTAAAATGATATTAAATTTATCTTTATCATTCTTTGCACTTCATCCTAACATTTATATACTTCACATATAACATACCAAAACTGCATCCCCCCTGCGGGTTCGGGGTTGTAGAATAGGCCCGACGTGCCTCGCCACGTGTCGTAAAAGGCGACTAAGTAGAGGCAACCTGTTTGCCGTGGGTTGCGTCCCGTGTCGGGGGAGGAAAGGATCCTGGTAGTTGCAACACACTACTTTGGCCTCTACTTCTCTTAGACGGGTGGTCGAGATGGGCCCGGTCTCGACAAATCGGCTGGTCACGCCGAGCCCTAGGAAGTCTTTATTAACTCTCTCACCTCCTTTTGCTTTCTCCTTGTATCTCTTTTGATACCACCGTTGCCCATATATTCTATTCCTATATCTTTCCCTTTTCCAAATCTTAGAAGACTTCCTAGAAGGCGGTGGCTCAACGGGTCAATCGGGGGGTAATTTTACTGACCCTAGAAATTGGCGACTTCAGGGTCATCCAAAGGTAATTTTATCAACTGAGTATGGCATCTGTGTATCCTTGGCACTTTAAAAGTGTCCCCTTGTTGGGCTCCTTGGTGGGTGGGGAGCACGGGTGCTGAATTTTAAAATCTTGCCATCATGGAAAAAAAATCCAATAAACGTACTAAACCACTGTCTGACTCTGATGAAGAACCACGTGGCGTGGAATCATTTCCACGCTTCATGGTTATTCAATCAAAAGATGATGCTAAACCGCTTTCAGGTTTATCTCCATTTATTATCGAGAAAACCATTACGGGATCGATTGGCACACCAAAAAGTGTGAAAAAACTAAAATCGGGTTGCCTTCTTGTAGAGTGTGAGCGAAAGGGGCAAACAGACAATATCATGAAAATGAAAACATTCTTTGATATTCCAGTGACCTCATTCGCCCACACTACACTGAATTCGTCCAAAGGCGTAATACGATGTCGTGACTTGGCTGGAGTCACCGACGCAGATATCATCGAAGGGATGAAACATGAAGGTGTCACTGCAGTGCGAAGAATACGTATTAAACGTAATAACGCCCTGCAGGACACCAATACATTTGTACTCACCTTTAATAAACCGACAGTGCCCAAAGTGGTCAAGGTTGGGTTTTTACAAGTAAAGGTCGAGATCTACATTCCAAACCCCCTTCGATGCTATAAGTGTCAAAAATACGGCCATCACGAAGATCGATGTTCCAGAGCCAAGGTATGTGGCCGATGCGGAGAACACTCTCATCAGGAAGCTGATTGTAGAGCAACTCCGCATTGTGTCAACTGTGGCAAGGAACATCACGCCAGTTCCAAAGATTGTGATACATGGAAACAGGAGAAGGAAATTCAGAGGGTAAAGTTTACTTCGAACATTCCCTACCCAGAGGCCAGAAAGCTTGTCCAGGCAAAAACATCCCTTCCTGGCCCATCCTTCTCCACAGTCGTAAAGCACAATCCAAAAAGCACGAAGGACGCCCAAACACAGACGGATCAGCCCGATTCAACCACATGTGCCAACATCCCTAATTATAAGCCACAGAAAAGCACAACATCAACTCAGACAACAACTAATAACAATCCACCACCAAAATCACCAAGACAGAAACACAAAGCACAAACAAATAAACAGCAAAAGGGGTCAGATGACCCCATTAAACTGTACAACAGGTTTGGAGACTTTGAGAGCATGGATGCAGAAGAAACTGCTCCGTGTACTCAAAGTAGCTCCAAACCTAATAAAACTAAATATACTCCCGTACTTCCTCCAGACAAATAACAACACATGCTTCCACCGCGAATAGTCTAACCTAGTTCCAGAATCTCCAGCATTACATTAGAATGAAGAACACCATCATACAATGGAATTGTCGAGGACTTAAAACAAACTACAATGATATTCTTCTGCTTTTAAATGAACACGATCCTGCTGTACTATGTTTACAGGAAACATTCCTGAAAGAGACAGATAAAATTACTTTTAAAAACTTTTCCCTGTTTAATGCGTACTTTCAAAACGCAGACAGGGCCTCAGGAGGAGTCTCTATTGCTGTGAACAATAGAGCCCCTCACAGAGTCGTTCCTTTAAACACAAATTTACAAGCCATTGCTGTAAGTGTCACTCTACATCGAGTGATTACTTTTTGTTCCATTTACTTACCACCAAACACCAACCTAGTACAAAAGGAATTAGACAATCTTGTTGAACAACTTCCCGCGCCCTTCGTTTTACTCGGGGATTTTAATGCCCATAACATTTTATGGGGATCAAATCACATAAACGACAGAGGCCATAAAATAGAAGATTTCATTTCTAGACACGATCTGTGTCTATATAACACTAATTCATCAACATATTTACACCCAGGAACCGGTACGTACACATGCATAGATTTGACAATTTGCTCTCCCTCACTGCTTTTGGACTATGAATGGAAGGTCGCTGATGACCTTCACAGCAGTGATCACTTTCCAATCACTCTTGAAAATAACACTAAAATTGATGATACAATTCCACAATGGAATATAAAGAAGGCCGATTGGGCTATGTTTGAAGCATTATGTAAAACTAGACTAAATAATGATACAGTATTCAACGCTGTTAATCCTATACAGCATTTTACCTCCGTTCTAATTTCAATTGCAGATGAATCCATTCCCAAGTCCTCAACGAACAGTAAGAGATCGCAAAAACCTTGGGTAACCAAGGAATGCAAAGAAGCCATTAGACAACGCCGAGAAGCATTAAAAACATTCAACACTCGTCCAACGCCCGAAAATTTAAATAAATATCGTATTGCCCGGGCTAAAACTCGACGCACAATCAAAGAATGTAAGCGTGCATCCTGGAAGAAATATATTTCTTCTTTAAACTCTCGTTCCTCAATGAAACAAGTTTGGGATACTATTCGGAAAATAAATGGAAAAAGGAAACACAATTCTATTCGACACCTAAAAATAAACAATATCAATTTCAGTTCGAAACGTGACATAACAAATATTCTTGCCGATAGTTTTTCGAAAAACTCATCATCATCTAATTATTCAGATGCCTTTAGAAGATTAAAATCTCAAAAAGAAAAGTCGCGTTTAAAATTTACATCGAACAACACTGAAAATTATAACCAGCTGTTTTCTTTATTGGAGCTTAGGGAGGCATTAGACAAGGCCCATGATACATCCGCTGGGCCTGACGAAGTACATTATCAGTTCTTGAAACACCTCCCAGAATCTTCTCTGACATTGCTTCTTAAAATCTTTAATGATTTATGGATTGCTGGTAATGTACCTAAGAGCTGGAAAGAAGCAACAGTGATACCGATTCCCAAACCAGACAAAGATAACGAAGATCCTAACAGCTATCGGCCTATTGCATTGACAAGCTGCATATGCAAAACAATGGAACGAATGATTAATTCACGGCTTGTATGGTACTTGGAAAGTAATAATTTAATTTCTCCTTTCCAAAGTGGCTTCCGTTCTGGTCGTAGTACTAACGATCATCTGGTTAGACTGGAAACATTTATTCGCGATGCATTTATCAAGAAGGAACATTTAGTAGCGGTCTTCTTTGATTTAGAAAAGGCCTATGATACAACATGGAAGTACGGGATACTAAATGACCTGCACGATCTAGGTCTAAAAGGCCGTCTGCCCGCTTTCATCTGCAGTTTTCTCTCCGACAGAGAATTCAAAGTACGCGTGGGCGCTACCATCTCCGATATGCACCAGCAAGAGATGGGTGTGCCCCAGGGCAGTATTTTATCTGTGACGCTATTTAATATCAAAATCAATAGCATCACTAAGTGCTTAACTCCCGGTGTGGACTGCTCTTTATATGTAGACGATTTTTTAATTTGTTATCGATCAAAGCACATGCATACAATTGAAAGGCAACTTCAACAAAATATCAATAAGATCCACCATTGGGCCAGTAATAATGGTTTTAAATTCTCTAAATCGAAAACAGTATGCATGCATTTCTGTCAATTGCGAAGACATCATGATGACCCTAAACTCACGCTGGACGGAACACTTATTCCAGTTGTTGAGGAAACGAAGTTTTTGGGTATTATCTTCGACAGAAAACTGACTTTTATACCACACATCAAGAATTTAAAAGCTAAATGCTTAAAAGCTTTAAATTTACTAAAAGTAATTGCGCACACTGACTGGGGTGCTGATAAAAAAGTCCTCCTCAATTTGTATAGAACATTTATCCGTTCTATACTAGACTATGGATGCATTGTTTATGGTTCAGCTAGGAAGTCTTATTTGAAAATGCTTGACCCAATTCATCATCAGGGAATAAGACTTGCTCTAGGAGCATTCAAGACATCTCCATGCGAAAGCCTTCTCGCGGAAGCGAATGAACCACCCTTATCGCACCGCAGAGAAATGCTTTCTATACAGTACGCTCTTAGGTTAAGATCAAATCCTCTGAACCCTGCTTTTTCGGCTGTTTTTCAACCAAAATACAAAACTTTGTACGAAAACAAACCAAATGCCATACCTTCATTTGGCATCAGAATATCATCCAGTTTTGACACTATCAAAATTAATCTCCCTACAGTTCAGAATACGTTTGTCTCGGAAACACCACCATGGCTCCTTAAGCAACCCAAAGTGATTTTTACGTTGCACGATGGGAGAAAATCTGAGACGAATCCTGCCGTTTTCCAGAACTCTTATCATGAACTCCTCAACGATTTTAAAAACTACACAAAATTTTTTACTGATGGATCAAAAGTTGATGACAAGGCTGCTGCAGCCTTTGTTAGTGGCAAGCACATAACCAAAGTGCGCTTGCCAAACGATGCGTCCATATTTTCAGCGGAAATCAGAGCAATAGATCTTGCTCTGAAATTTATTGAACAAAAGCGCATTTTAAATAGCATTATTTTCTGTGACTCTCTGTCAGTACTTCAGTCGCTACACCATAGAAAACTGGATAATCCATTACTAGTCGATATTCTCGTCAAAAACTCGGAGCTTAGTAAGTCCTACAACATAGTATACTGTTGGCTACCTAGCCATATTGGTATTAAAGGTAATGAAGAAGCAGACCGGGCTGCTAAGATGGCTCTATCCCAAGAACCATCGGATTTTAAATTACCTTTTACTGATTTTAAACCTTGTATCAAAAAGTACCTACGTCAGAAGTGGCAGGCGTCATGGGATGATGCAGTCAATAACAAACTTCATGCCATCAAACCAACCCTGGGAGAATGGACTCCTTCCTATAGAACTATCCGCAGGGAGGAGGTTGTCATTGCAAGAATCAGAATCGGTCATACATACATTACCCACTCCCACATACTAAAAGGTGAAGATCCACCAGAGTGCTTTTCTTGCAATGAGCCATTCACTGTTAAACACTTTATGACCGAGTGTTCCGACCTGCAACCTACGCGTGTTAAATACTATAATGTACATGACATGAAGGAACTTTTTGATACAATACAAACCACTTGTATTTTAGATTTCCTAAAGGAAGTAAATCTCTATTTTAAACTATAACTTGTATACCATCACGTAGAATATTTTTATCTAATGCAAATATCACCTTTTATTTACAACATCTTATCATCAACATAACACCATTTACATCTCCCGTTGATTGGGAAGCTTCATATTTTCCTGTTACCAACATCTTACCATTTTATATTTAACTATTTTTTTTTTTTTATCTATATCGCTGGTCGATGTTAAACCTTTCTTGTTTTTGAACATGTAACGTATTGTATGGCGCTAAATAGCCTAAAAGTGCTGGTGCGCCGTTAAAATTCAAGTAAACAAACAAACAAACCAAAACTGCACATAACACTTCATACCTAATTGATCAAACACATTTCACATTTAAAGCACCAAACACCATATTTTCATGCATAATACATTATATAAATAAAAATACACTTCACGAAACAAAGTAACTGAATTAATGTCGTATTGAGAACTAAATACACAAACGCAGATTCCTCATTATACAACAACAACATTATTAATGCGCATATATCTCCACCCGGAAAAATTTGAATTAGTCGCGCTATACATAACTTTTGAAAGAAAATAGCGTTTTTGTATACTTGAAACTGATATCTATTTGGAGTCATATTGTGAATGAATGCGCATTGCAAACAACTTTTCTATTTTGTCTGGAATGAATAGATTTGGTATTATTGTCGATTCAGCGAAATTTCATGATTATGGACTAGATTTATCTGTGCCAATTCTATATGAAGAACATCATCTGCGTGTTGACATCTGCAAAGTGTTTATGTACAGTCATTGAATGTTTGAAATCATAATGTGGGAAGTCTGTAAATTTGCAATTATTAAAAAGATGATATGAGATATAATGTTTATTTAATTTTAATTGCAGGAAGGAGGACGTTATTGCACTTGGAATATAGTCGAAATTACAACACAGTTTCTAAATGTTTAATCAAGCTGGAGAACCCATACCATTGCTTCTCTGATTCGGATTTGCAGAAATAAGAAAAGTACATTTTGTGGTAATTCAGGATGTAAAATTGTAAGTATATTTACTAGTAACTTTCTACCAGCTGATAATCTAGACTCTTTGCTAAATTAACTTTAGGACAGCTGATAATCTAGACTCTTTGCTAAATTAACTTAAGGACAGCTGATAATCTAGACTCTTTGCTAAATTAACTTAAGGACAGCTGATAATCTAGACTCTTTGCTAAATTAACTTAAGGACGATTAGAAGGAATCTCATGGAATCAAATATTTCAATCCTTCTCAGCGCTAAGAGCTAGTATGAAAAGACCGAAACAAAGACAATCGAAAATGGATATGTTTGTGATGGAAGTGATATAGTCCATATTCTTAAATGTAATATAACATAGGTGTTAGAATGAATATTATTAAATGGTAACATGATGGAGGTGTCAGAATGAATATGCTTTAAGGGTAACATGATGGAGGTGTTAGAATGAATATTCTTAAATGGTAACATGATGGAGGTGTTAGAATGAATATTCTTAAATGGTAACATGATGGAGGTGTTAGAATGAATATTCTTAAATGGTAACATAATGGAGGTGTTAGAATGAATATTCTTAAATGGTAACATGATGGAGGTGTTAGAATGAATATTCTTAAATGGTAACATGATAGAGGTGTTAGAATGAATATTCTTAAATGGTAACATGATGGAGGTGTTAGAATGAATATTCTTAAATGGTAACATGATGGAGGTGTTAGATAGAATATGCTTGAAGGGTAACATGATGAAGACGATCTAAGATCTCCTCTATGATAAGTTGGTTACTTTGAATTGTTCAACCTTTTCAGGCTCACTAATTTCACTATTAGCATTCTTGAACTAATAAGCAAGTTACCATATGAAGCTCATACTTTTCAAACCATTTACTCTCTTCCTCCGCGTTTGAGAATTCGAACGATAACACAGCATATATTTATCAATAGGTTTGTTTTCTGTGTTAAACTACATTTTCATTACATGACAGGCTATACAAGCTGGCCAGTATGTTTCGTGGAGGAATAATCTGGAAAAATCCCGGAAAAAATATCGACCCATTATTATTATTATTATTATTATTATTATTATTATGTACGCGGCAGGTAAGTGTATATATCCAATGGATATTCGTGAACACTTAATTCCTCACGCTATATGTTTATAGCTATGGACCTGCTACACGCTAACGTTGATCGTTAACGACCAGCGATACGCTACACTTTGATCTTTATAGACCTGCTACACGCTAACGTTGATCGTTAACGACCAGCGATACGCTACACTTTGATCTTTATAGACCTGCTACATGCTACACGTTGACTGTTACAGACCTGCTACACGCTACACTTTGATCTTTATAGACCTGCTACTGTGCTACATGCTACATGGTGATTGTCATAGACCTGCTACAACTATACGGGGATCGTCCTGGGCTTCGGCAATGTCGTAAATTGCGTTGGTATTTTCCTTATTGGCGAAAAAATATCCCATCTGGCGATTTTTGGGGCGACAGACATTTTGGTTATTTAATTTGTACATGCAATCATGGATTTGGACTGGATAAATTAAAAGGGAGAACTAAAGGAAGCCACAAACTTGACTAAGCAATGCATTGGAATCAATCTGTTAAACAAACGATCCTTTGTTCGTATTGACAACCCCATCTTTACAGTGCATTGTTACATCATAATCTGCTTATGCTGACATCTGGGCTGCGTACTGTATGCTGTGATACTGAGAGACTACTGGTGTCACCTGTCAGCACTGTAGACCAGTGGTGCCTAACCAGTCGATCGCGATCGATCGTAGGATGATCACAGGTCGATCTCATGTGCGTGCCTCCCTTTGTATTATTGTTACAGTTAAGTTTGTGTGATCACAATGCGGTCACATACTGCCGTCTCCTGGTTCACTTATAACGTAGCAGTGAAATTAAAACAATCAGGCCAGATACGCCACCCTCAGTTTGGCAACGAGGTAAAAAAAAAAGCACGATAAGGCGTCATTTAGCTCAATATGAGTAGACTACATAGCGTCCCTGCTGTAGGCTAAATGTGGTCCAGCAGTATTAGCATCGGAAAGCTGCTGATTTTGTGTTGATTTGGATCAAGAAAATGGCTACTACTGCGGAGAGTAAGAAGAGATTGGTAAGACGATTATTTTTTTTACAATGTTGAATTCAAAATGTGTGTGTTTGATATGCAAAACTAGCATATCAATAGCAAAGAAAGGAAACCTGGAGAGACCTTTCAAAACAGCACACAAAACATACGAGAGGGATTTTCCAGCCAAAAGTGAACTACAAAAAAGTAAGATTAAGGAATTACAATCTCAACTAGCTGCACAGCAGTCTCTTTTTACAAGACCAAATACAAAGGCAAAAGCAGCCACCCTTGCTTCATATCGAGTAAGTCACGTACTAGCTAAACATAAAAAAGCATTCTAAGATGGTTAGTTGGTGAAAGAAGTGTTTTTGGAGGCTGCCGACTCGCTTTTTGAGGATTTCAAAAATAAATCTGAAGTAATTACAGCGATCAAGGACAACCAGTTGTCCAGAAACACTGTCACAAGGCGTTGTGAGGACATTGTGCAAAACATCCAAGAACAGCTCCTGAAGGACATCAATAAATGTGAGTTTTTCTCGCTTCAATTTGATGAGTCCACGGAGATGACCGATGTGGTGCAATTGTGCGTTTTCATCAGGATGGCGTTTGACGATTTGAGTACCAGAGAGGAGATACTCACAACTTTGCCTTTAAAGGGGCATACACGAGGAGAGGATATTTTCCAAGCATTTATCGATTTCGTGGACAAAAGAAACCTGCCTGTCTGTAAACTCGTTTCTATTACCACGGATGGAACCCCAGCCATGGTGGGTCGCGCAAACGGTTTTATAGCATTATATAAAAAAAACACGACACTTTCCCCAACTTTATCCACTACCACTGCATCATCCACCAGCAAGCTTTGTGCGGTAAGGTTTTGAACATGGATGACGTGATGAATGTCACTATAAAGATTATTAACTCTATCCGCGCAAGGAGTCTTCAGCGGAGGCTATTCCACGCACACGCAGAGGATAGTGACGCGGAGCACACGGAGTTATTGCTGCATACTGATGTCAGGTGGCTGAGCAGAGGCAAGTTTTTGGCACGATTTTCCGAGCTGTTGCCAGAAGTAAAAGATTTCCTCAGTCAGAGCAAAGACGCTCTGCACAACAATCTGTGTAATGAACAATGGCTAATGGACTTGGCATTTCTCACCGATTTGACTGGAACACTGAATGTTGAATGAACTAAATTTACAGTTGCAAGGAAAAGACAAATCTATAACTGAAATGATCAGTTTTGTCAATTCGTTTAAGCGAAACCTAAATTTGTTCTTAACAAAGCTTCAGCGCCAGGACCTGCGCTACTTTGAAAGTATGCAATCAGAGCTTCAGCGTCAGGGCAAAAGCGCAGAGCAGCTCGAAAGCGTGCGTTACATTGAGCAAGTTAAGAACATTGTAGCGTAGTTTTAAAGACGTTTCACAGACTTTGCCTCACTGGAGCCAGTTGTGACGTACATGTGTTTCCCATGTGGCCCAGACATTGATGTGGATGACATTGCCTCAAAAATGGCAACACTATTTCTCCTGGATACTGCTGCGGTGGAGAATGAAATTCTCACTCTCATTCTGGTCCTTGCTCTCTGAAGACAAGTACCCTAACATAGGAAAGTGTGCATATTGCCTGTCATCTCTTTTTGGTTCCACATACATTTGTGAATCTGCCTTTTCCCATATGAAGATCATAAAGACCAAGTTTAGGTCCACCATGACAGATGAGCACCTTTCCAATTGCTTGAGACTTGCCACCAGCAGAAAACACCTGACTATGACAAATTAGCATCCTCTTCCCAGTGCCAAATATCTCATTAAGGTAAATAAAACACTTCTTTGAGTTAAATGTTATTGTTTTTGTACTTTATTGGTTATTTCTCCCCCCCCCCCCCCCCGTAGATCTTTTGATTGTGTAATGTGTAAAAGTAGATCAAAGGTATAAAAAGGTTAGGCACCACTCTGCTTCTTGCTACACGTTGATCGTTATATACTTGTTCGTTGTATATATTACATCTACGAGAATCGATCGGAACAAAAATGTTATGTATATTTAATTTGTATTGTGTGCTGACGTTTTTTTGTCAATGAATGTAAGTTATTAGCAGAATATTTACATAGATATTTATGTCATTGCTTTTAAGTTGAAAACATTTTTTTATGCAGCATTTGAGTTAAAGGCAACTCTTGTTTAAAATTGGACTGTATTTCATGCGTTGGAGTCTGACATATTCTTTTATGACATAGGTGAAGTGCAAGTGTGAATAAATAGGGATTTGATAAAATGAAAATAATTAATTCCTATGCTATATGTCTGTGGGAATCAAAATGTTATCCAAGTTTGCAGTTGTGTTGTTGAAATATGATGTAATTTGCGAGGAACTATTTAAAATATTATTTGGAATTCAAAAATGCTTATCGACTTTTAAATTAATACATTAATTTGGACTTTGAGAACTCAATGAGAGACATTCAGAACATTATTTATATGTTTTGGATTTGTGATATGGCATTTAGGATTATTTGTAAATTAACTCTTAATATTGTATCTCTTGAATTTTCATTTTGTTTTGAAGGGAAATAGATTTCTTGTTACCAATACTAATATCATGTTATTCCAAATGCAGCTTCGATTTATATCAACACTGTATGTGTATGTTCTCCGTTCAAATTCTTGATATACATTAACATCAAAGTTGAATTCAGCACATCTTAAAAACATATTCCATTGTTAACGCAATCATTACATTTCTTATCAGAACATCGGAAAGAAAAATATATGCCACTTATGTTCGAAGGAGATAGATATCAACATGGCATCATAAATTAATTTATTGCGACTTTAAATGCGGGCGCATACACCATTCCAAGGCATCATTAACCCATGGACACTAGAGACACGTCAACGCATAATTTCAAAATGTTATCTCCACGTCAAAGGGTCTCAAGAATATGTTTCCAATATTGCATAGAGATATGAACTATGTTGAAAGGTATGGCTGCTTGCAAAATACTGTAGAGATAGTGCCTGGATAATATATAGCAAGATGGATAGAAAGTATTTCGAGACAACCCCACACACGTACCATCTGCGGAAAGAAGATTGAGGATATAACTGTTCCAGATCAACGTCACCAAACATGCCTCTATGCAGATGTCAATATTACAAAAATTGCTATGATAATTACACATTCCTATATTAATCCACACTCTGTCAGGTTACGATTCTCTCCAATCGATCCAGGTCTTGGTGAAATATGACCTACAAAAACTGGTACATATCATACCCAACAACAATAAAATGTAAATCCATTTTGACAGATTTCATACGTTTTACACGTTTATCAAAGATTGTAAAGTAGTTTGTTAAAAGAAAAATTTAATTCCTAGATAGTTATAAATTTATTAAACAATCATTGGAACAGTTTGAAAAATATTTAAGCGATGATAAAATTCATCTACATGCCAAAACACTTTAACACACGGGCAAAGTACCTGAGAAAGGGCATTGATCCCTACGAGTATGTAGATTAGCTCCAACTATTCGATGAAAACTTAACTCTTAACGCACACTAAATGTTATTTTTTTGTAGGAAGAGAAAAGGATTGCAAAAGAAGATTAACAAATTGTTCAGGATGCGATGATAGATTTCAATCTAGCCTCTCCAGAGACCTGCATTGTTAGTATGCAAAGGGTACAATGTTATTGTACGATACGATACAAGAGGATACGCGGTAAAATAAAACTGCTGCCATGTATATACGTACCAGTTTGCACGACAGTAATTTATCTCGATGGCAGCAACCTTCACATTAGTTAAATGCTTCAAAAACCACTAATTGAACACATTGGCAACTCAAAGGCTGATTCAAGGCACATAAGAAACGTGAATGTCATGGAAATGACGAAAACACTTTCGGCGGGGAAAAGGTCCTTCAAGAACCAAAAAGGCATTTTCTATGGATAAAGACTTGGTATATGTTAGCTATGAAAAATACCAATGTCTGATTGTCGAAGCCTATCTCTCTGTGTGAAGACGGTATTTTTTTTTACCGAGAAGTTGAGCATAGATTTATAACGTCTACCACACCAAGCTTAAGAAAAAGTAGGAAGATTATATAACGCCAAGTTACCCAGATACAAATTCTCCGCGTGACGATTCCACTGATAACTTCCATAGCATACCACTGGTATATAAGAAGGTACAAGTGCTGTTTAAATATGAGACCTGGTGTGCACGGAGTTTGGAATATTGTCATTCTAGTAAGCTATACTCTTTCAGAACAAGTGGTTGAAGAGTCTATTCCAAGAGAATCAAATCCGATATATATATATATATATATATATATATATATATATATATATATATATATATATATATATATATATATATATATATATATATATCGGAGTACTAAAAGAGTGATAACCATTTAAGAGATTGGTTACTGGACTATAGAGATTGGACTTCCTCTATAAACGTACCAATTGTTGCAATGAGAGAATTAAGAAAAATGCTTCAAGTGTACCAATTATCGACGTTCTTATAAATTATCGGCTTTCGTATCAATTGTCGACTTTATCATCAATTGAAAACAGTGTCATTGAGTCTCAAAAGTTAGTTACGAGCAGTTATAACTACTAATCAATGTTTTGCCTGGATGTATGATGACGGTATTTCGTAGAGAGTCACCTTCTATTTTTAGATCCTATCACAGATGAATATGGGGCAGATGATGATGATGATGATGATGATGATGTTAACGTAATCCAACTGGAGACGATATTCAAATTATAGCAGATCTATTGCAAAGGTCATCTTTCAACAATTAGTCACACCAGAAGTAATGAGGTCACATATAATTGTTGTCTACATCAGTAATACAATTATTAGTTTCGAATGTCACAAAGTTATTAACATACATGTATTTAATAAAGTTTTAACACATAAGCTAGTTGAAGTTCAATTTGTGTTTTGAGATAAGTGAGTTTGATAGGTGTGTTAATGTTATACATGGTGAAAATCTTGGTCTGTTCGGAAAGAACATTGTTTATCATATTTTCAATACATGAATGTGACGAATAATTTAAATATTTCGACTCAAATCACTAACATTTATCTGCTTACACTATAAGTCGCTAAGCAATTCGAAGGTCAGTCTGTAGGCCACTATTCAACATTGCATCTTTCAGCATTTTAAAGATCCAATCGAATTGCTGAGGTGCATCTAGTTTTTCTTAATCCCCCTTAATATGTGATAAAGAAATTGCTTAGTCTGTAATATTCTTACCAAATTTCGATTAGTCTGTAATATTCTTACTAAATTTCGATTAGTCTGTAATATTCTTACCAAATTTCGATTAGTCCGTAATATTCTTACCAAATTTCGACTAGTCCGTAATATTCTTACCAAATTTCGATTAGTCCGTAATATTCTTACCAAATTTCGATTAGTCTGTAATATTCTTACCAAATTTCGATTAGTCTGTAATATTCTTACCAAATTTTGATTAGTCCGTAATATTCTTACCAAATTTTGATTAGTCTGTAATATTCTTACAAAATTTTGATTAGTCCGTAATATTCTTACCAAATTTTGATTAGTCTGTAATATTCTTACCAAATTTTGATTAGTCCGTAATATTCTTACCAAATTTTGAAAGTGAAGTAGGTACCTTGTTGCTGACTACAGAATCATTTTTTGGCTTTATCATATTAAAGTCATATAAGGGATAAAACGTGTGCCCCCTCCCCTCCTTCTTGTACTTCTATGAGGAAGTTGTTTTGAAACACACGGCACTCGTTAAAGAGATGACCATCAGATAGGACAGTGTCAAAGGCATCCGTTTAGAATAGAACAGTACTGACCTGGTTATTTTTACTGTATACTTAATCGTCACTATCAGGAACAAATTTTGTGCTTTCATGGTTTCTTTTCTGTTGATGGGTGCCTTGTTGTGCCTTTGATAATGTCCAGTTCCAATTTGATCATCATTGTGGCAGGCCCGCACCTGGGAGGGGGGGGGGGGACCATGGCACTTGTCAGGGGCCCGAGCTAGATAGGCACATATACGCATATATTTGAAACACGAAGGGGCCCGAACTCTGTCAGCTGCCTGTGGCCCAGAATTTCCTAGGTACGGGCCTGATTGTGGATATCTCTAAGAACAAAGCATATACAATGACATTCGGAAAAGAAATGCATGACGGTTACATTGCTTAATTCTATAGTCTTTTGTTGCTGAATGAAAAAGTACTTGGTAGCTTCTGTGAATTGTTGCCAGAGGAGATAACCTCGTGATTATAAAACATTTGGCAAACCCTCAATAGCTACCGTTATCATTTATATGACTGGTTTAAATCACTTTTCTTTATAATCCTGATAGTTCTAACACAATACGAGTATATGTTAATGTCTGATACTGGAAAAATCCAATATAACAGTAATAAGAATAGGTTTGGCAATCACATATATTATATCCCTCTCATGATTTAGTTGTAGATACCAGGTATGCCATTTCTATTTTTATCGTCCATGGGTTTACCTACTCTTTCAGATGATATATGGCAGTTCAGAATAATATTTTTCGTCTGTAACTTCTATTACCGCTGATTCTCGTGCAAGAGTCATGGCGAATGTCAGATCTCGAGGAAGGAAAACTAATCTAGAGGAGCAAGATCTTCAATTATATCCTTTTCGATCGGTATCCAAAACTGTTTCCCATATATATATATATATATATATATATATATATATATATATATATATATATTGGACAGCTTCCGTGGCAGCATTATCTGCGTCATCTGCTATACGTCGCAGCATTCTTAACTTGTCCTCGTTTATGACATGTTCAATTCAGTTGGTTCTCACATGGGTTGACAACCATACGTCCTTATTGCTTATCAAAATAGTGTAGTCTTTACGTTTGACGGTACCATGTCTATCATGTGTGATGGCTATATGTTATATCATCATTGAAGGAATGTTACTAAACGCGAAGTTGTTGGATAATCCTTAAATTTTCAGATCATGGAAATGTAGAAAAATTTCAGAACAATTAAAACATTACCTCTGAATCTACGTAACCAATGGAATGGTGAGGGGAATTTAAGTCATGTAAGCATCGAGATGTCTTCTAGTTACTAGACGTTTGGGAAAGTGAAAGACAGAACGTCAGGAATACATTTCCAAACGTGCATTTCTTAAGGTTGATATTGTAAAGTATATGCAAATATTTTCAGGACTTCTTAGCTTCAACGATGTTATTGTGATACTGTAGACTTTAGAATGTATCTGATACTGTAGATTTCAGAATGTATCTGATACTGTAGATTTTAGAATGTATCTGATACTGTAGATTTTAGAATGTATCTGATACTGTAGACTTTATAATGTATCTGATACTGTAGACTTTAGAATTTATCTGATACTGTAGACTTTAGAATGTATCTGATACTGTAGATTTCAGAATGTATCTGATACTGTAGATTTTAGAATGTATCTGATACTGTAGATTTTAGAATGTATCTGATACTGTAGCCTTTAGAATGTATCTGATACTGTAGACTTTATAAATGTATCTGATACTGTATACTTTAGAATGTATCTGATACTGTAGACTTTATAATGTATCTGATACTGTAGACTTTAGAATGTATCTGATACTATAGACTTTAGAATGTATCTGATACTATAGACTTTATAATTTATCTGATACTGTAGACTTTACAATGTATCTGATACTGTAGACTTTAAAATGTATCTGATAATGTAGACTTTAGAATGTATCTGATACTGTAGACTTTAGAATGTATCTGATACTGTAGACTTTAAAATGTATCTGATAATGTAGACTTTAGAATGTATCTGATAAAGTAGACTTTAGAATGTATCTGATAATGTAGACTTTAGAATTTATCTGATACTGTAGACTTTACAATGTATCTGATACTGTAGACTTTAAAATGTATCTGGTACTGTAGACTTTAGAATGTATCTGATAAAGTAGACTTTACAATGTATCTGATACTGTAGACATTACAATGTATCTGATACTGTAGACTTTAGAATTTATCTGATACTGTAGACTTTAGAATGTATCTGATAAAGTAGACTTTAGAATCTGATACTGTAGACTTTAGAATTTATCTGATACTGTAGACTTTAGAATGTATCTGATACTGTAGCCTTTAGAATGTATCTGATACTGTAGCCTTTAGAATGTATCTGATACTGTACACTTTAGAATTTGTCTGATACTGTAGATTTTAGAATGTATCTGATACTATAGACTTTAGAATTTATCTGATACTGTATACTTTAGAATTTATCTGATACTGTAGACTTTACAATGTATCTTGTAAAGTAGACTTTAGAATGTATCTGATACTGTAGCTTTTAGAATGTATCTGATACTGTATACTTTGGAATCTATCTGATATTGTAGACTTTGGAATCTATCTGATACTGTAGACTTTAGAATGCATCTGATACTGTAGACTTTACAATGTATCTGATACTGAAGATTTTAGAATGCATCTGATACTGTGGACTTTACAATGTATCTGATACAGTATACTTTGGAATGTATCTGATACTGTAGACTTTAAAATGTATCTGGTAAAGTAGACTTTAGAATGTATCTGATACTGTATCTTTTATAATGTATCTGATACTGTATACTTTGGAATCTATCTGATACTGTAGACTTTGGAATCTATCTGATACTGTAGACTTTAGAATGTATCTGATACTGTATACTTTGGAATGTATCTGATACTGTAGCCTTTAGAATGTGTCTGATACTGTATACTTTGGAATGTATCCTATACTGTAGACTTTAAAATGCATCTGGATATATGTCATTACCATGTAGATAGTGCAATTGTCAGATGGGATAATCACAACCTTAAAATTGTGTTTCATTCAATCAATATTGTCCTCATCGTCAAGATTACCAGTAAGTCATTGTCGACATTATTCTCTTCATGTAAATTTAGAAATTGTGTAGATCATCTAAAATCGATATAGTTTTAGTCTCATTTCCGTCATCATATGTTTCTGCTGTTTTCTAAACAAAACGTTGAGGAGTAACTGTGATACCTCAGTATAAAAAGTGTTCTATTGGATAAAAACACCTTCTAATCTGTATTCCTTACGTTGGCCTCGAGATTCGCGATATATTTTCCATGTTTCCACCACATAACGAGATCAATAGTAGAGTAAAGTTGGATACCACTTCACCCCAACATTCAACAACATATATCACATAAACGTCACCCTAACATTAAAACACAGTCCATAATTTAAACACTTCACCCTCCCCCTCCCCCATTATATCTTATATACTTCATTAACATTCCAAAAGCGCATATCTTATACACTCCACCCTAACATTCCCCCACAAATATCTCATGCAATTCACCTAAACATTATAAAACACGTTACAACTTACGCCCAGAAATTATGTCTCATACACTTTATCAAAACATTTCCCTACACGTTACACCTCATACACTTCAATACACTTTAACCTAACAACCCCCAACGCATCATATCTCAAACGCTTCACCCTAACTTACGCCCAGAAATTATGTCTCATACACTTTAGTAAAACATTTCCCTACACTTTACATCTCATACACTTCAATACACTTTAACCTACGCTTCATCCTAACTTACGCCCAGAAATTATATCTCATACACATCACCAAAACATTTCCCCACACATAATCTCATACACTTAACATATCAACTAGTACACACCACATACTTTAAACAATCGTTTACTATCTTCAGAGTTTGTACGCCATATCTATAAATCCTACTTTCGACCATCATGCATCTTATTTCCAACCCCCAGATTTGCAAACTTTCATATATCCATACCATTCTATTAGGGTGAAGTGGCATCCCTCTTTATTATGCTTCTCTCTCTAGGATGGAAGCAAAGACGGGCATTTGGATGATATTATGTTACTGTACTGATAATATGAACATATATATCAGATTTAATCAAAATCAGTCGATAAATATCTTACTGATGATTAAATCTGCTCTGTAGAGGTAAAACATAGTTTACTTAAAAACGGAATTTAAAATACAGACTAATTTCAATATTACAAAGAAGAGTTACATAGATCATACAGCAGTAACGTACATTCTACTTCCGCGCCATGTTTTAAGCGTCCTTCATGTTCGTACTATAATAACGAGATCAATAGTAGAGTAAATTTTGTTGCTTCTGGAGATTACTGACCAATGAGTTTCAATGTCCTTGACCTCTGGTAAGATATACGGTCAGGAACTGAGTTATTGTGCAAACACCATTATTGTGGTATTAGATTTAATATGACATTGACTTTTTACCTTTAAACTACAGAATATATAGGTTTGTGTATTACTCTAAGTGCAAGCCAGGGACAACGTAAGGCAAGAAACTCGAGACCAATTTTATCCCATTAATAATCTTGCCTGTTTTTTTTTTACCTTAAGCGCAAGCCATGACATTGGTCAATATATGTAGTTCAGAACTATATATATATATATATATATATATATATATATATATATATATATATATATATATATATATATATATATATATATATATACGTATATATATACGTATATATATACGTATATATATGTATATATGTATGTATATATATATGTATATATATATATATATATATATATATATATATATATATATATATATATATATATATATATATATATATATATATATATATATATATATATATATATATATATATATATATATATATATATATATATATATATATATATATATATATATGAGGGACGGCGAGCTATCAATAATTTACAAATGTCCGCAATTAGATACATTTAAGCGTTCCATAATATTAAGTTGCACGGAAACTAGCTTAACACCCAATGATTACCGATACAGCATACATGCATAAACTAACGTTTCAATGACAATGTGAAACATGTGTCAACATTCAAACAAATAATGATATTGTATTTTAACAATATATTGAATCGGAAGCAAGGAGATACAAGCTAAAATCATCCAAGATCAATATGTAATTGCATATCAAATTGAATTTAAATGCGCAGCGAAAATACCGTTGCGGAAACTAGTCTAGGGTGACGATAAACCAGGCACCAGAACATTCCCTCATAGGACAATTGAAAGTGGAACCCGTATGTGGTCTCAGTAATATAAAGTGCGTACCAAAGTTATATCCAATTAATCAATCATTCAAAATAATTGTCTGCAAAAGTCAAAGCTTTACGAGAACGCGCGGCGAGGGGTCAAAGCTTCATAAAAGAAAGGCAGATGCACGCTGTAAATATAACTCACTCAGTAGCTCATCAATAATAAATGTCTATACCCTACCAGAATGCATGAACAAATCATAACACAAATATTACAGACAAGGATATATATATATATATATATATATATATATATATATATATATATATATATATATATATATATATATATATATATATATATATATATATATATATATATGAAGATATAACAGTGTTGTGTCACATCTTCTCTTGCTGTGATAGCGCAGATACAAATGAATAAGTACCTGAATGGTAAATCACGGATCTTATTGTTTTCATAGCTAGACCCAACGGTCTCATACCTGGTACAGGTATAAGCTACCTGTTTCAAAATGATATCCTTATCTAAAGTGTAATGGACGGACAGACCTAACACTGCCATGTGTCCCTATCACTGTCCTGGTAGTTTACAAAAGTTACATTGTAAATTTCGCTTAAATTACACAATCTCTAATAGTTCTGCGGCAAACATCATTTCAGGAGAATAGGAGAACATGGTCCGTAACTACCACTGATTCAAATGTGTCCAAAAGCTTAAAATCAAGCTCATTCAAGGTTTCAGCAAGACAAGTTCGACATCGGATCGATTATTTGACCATCGATAATCGTTTTCCTTGTGAGTAAAATGGCCGCTTAAGGGTCATGTTATAGTGACTTCTGAAATAGCAAATGGAAACTCAACTTTCAAAACTCTGGAAGTGAATAAAATCGTTCGGTACACATTGATGATCTTCAGCCACATTGCTCAGTCTCCCAAAAGAGAAAATAAAAGACTGCCTCTGATTGACTGGGTGGAGTATTTACAACATTTCCATGATGTAATAAGATGTTCAAGATGGTTGCTCTGGTGGCCATACTGGACGAAATATCGGCACTATTAAATTTTTTTTTTTTTTTTTTTTTTTACATCTAATCACCTTTTTCTGTCTTTCAGTAAACTCATATTTAGATGAGCCCCCCCCCCCCCATATTCTGGTGGTGTAGATCTATCAGATTTTACAAAATGGTAGCTATGTTTGGCATACTGGATGCCCGGTCATAAAGTATTGACTAGACATCATAACTGAATCCCCATGCCGTTTGGACTTTCCTTTGAGGAGTGAAATTACAAATATTTAAAATGGCTGCCAAGGCGACCATAATGGATATAAGATCGGCAAGATTGTCACTCAGAATCAAGTTAAACATCATTAAAATACCACTTTTATTGAAAACCTCATACTGGAATGACCGTCCATTCAGACGGAGTATTGACAACACAATTTTTCAGACGACAAATTGAGGCTGTCATAGTTGCTGTCCACGCCAAGCTAGTTTCATTTAGTACCAAGTAAACCTGGGTTGAACTTATGCGTGTCTGTGTGTGCGATTTTTTTTGCATTGAAAACATCCATGTAGCTCAGGGGGATAAACCGTAACAATGTTGTGTTAAATGGCTGAAGGACGACGGACAACAGTCTATTTCATAAACTCATATCTATGGCCATTAGAGCAAAACAAAACTGAACCATGACTCTGACATAGAACATAAATAATCCAACACAGGTTCCCATTAAATATGATGCATAAACTGTATGAAGCACTACTAACGATTTCAACTCCTACTCTTGGGACATCACAAACACACCCACGAATGAGCGTAAGCTCGTTGGACGGGCGTAACACACATTCCATGCCTTTACTTTAAACAAACAAACAAGCCCTATGATAGTAAAATTTTATAACTACTCAAGTCTTTCTAAGGTGCTATTGTATAATAAATATATCTCTTATACAACTTGAAGTCTCTTAATAGTTACAGTGTCACACACACACACACACACACACACACACACACAGAGGAAATAATGTGTACATTGTCTTGTATAACACCGGTTGAAAGGCCTTATTTGAGTGTTGGTGGTACTAGACGTACCTGTTAAAACATTTATCAACATTAATTACATTTACTTTAACTAAATTCGGTTATGACAGTAACGGATTTAAAAACGAAGCAAATTACTTTACACGATAGCTGTCAATCAAAGATAGAACTCTGCAGTTATCTGACGTTCTGAAATTGAGAAAAGAGGCCCAATGAATTGTAACAACCTGATATTGATCACGTGACTGACATCCGGACAAGAACAAAATGAAAGAACAGTTGGCCACGATATCTTAGTCCTTTGGGTATTCTATGTTGAAATTTCTCTAGTGATGTTGATTGTATGTATAGCGAAAACAATTGGCTTAAAGTTCTTTGAGCCTTCTCTTACGCATTTGTCGGATACTGAAGGCATCTATGACATGTCACTTTGTCTCAAAAGTTAGTATAATTCTCTTCCTCATTTTGTTTGAAAAGTAAAGTTGTGCAAATGTCCTTTTTTCCTTTTTTTCAATTGCATGTAACATGAGTAAAATTTGATGGCAGATTGGCTCAATCGAATGTCCCTAATGTAAGAAAGCGTTCTGTGTAATTTGGTAAAATTCTTTTTCGTAGATTTTTAGAAGTTTAAGGATCATACCATACGGCCAGGTGAACTAAAAACTGACTTTTATACAAGAACTTCGGAAAGGTACTGTACTCATCACTATCTCGATATAAAATATACTCGTTCCTAATATTGGTCTTAGATATATGCGCAGAATTGCGATAAAAGACAAATACGAGTGCGAGGTCTCCTAATCATAAAACTTGTTCTTGGGAAAATTATATTTGCATAGATTTCATAGTTTACATTTCTGAGTCGCACTCGAACAAGAAGAGGCAGGAACAAGCCCGGTGTCCATCACCTCGGTAAGTGACAAAAGTAAGCTCGTGAAAGCGAATTCGCAAATGTATTCAGTGTGGAGCGGAAAGACGCTTTCTTGCCATCTTTCAGCTCTAATAAAACAGGTTTGTCTGGTTGCATGTTAAACAATTGGATGGGCAAGTCAAAATAACGCCTTTAAAACTGGCCGCCACCTATAAAGAATTTGAACCATGGCTGTATTATTTAATGCTATTCCTTTAAGAAAATACCCTGTCAGTATTACTCAAAAATATAATGATTTAAGATAACCCAATATACACTCTCTACGTAAGTACTTCATTATGTTGTGTTTGACATAATTTGCAATAGATTCACCCGCCACTTTTGACAAACATAACACAAAAAAGTACGCAATATTCAATTATGTTTTCTTGGCTCCGTCCAGAAGGCGCTACAAATATTGTTAGAAAAATCAAAAGTTTAAATGAACGTAATATTTAATACTGTTGCACATAAAAAACGAAATGGACTGGGTTCAGGTCAAAACATTCCACGAAGTCTGAATTTGTAATTTTATGGGTTTTTTAATTCTGTTTTAGGACCAGCAAACAATTATCTGGTCAGGTTTCTAAAGTTGAATCAACAGTATATTTAAAGACGATAATTAAATATGGAAGTGGTTCAGGAGAAAAACATTTTGGTTCATGGGGTTTTACTATTTTTATTTTTATTAAAGGCCAAACATATCAATATAAATATAAAATTAAATAAACGGACTACCATGAAATAAGTACCTATAAGTGTATTCCACTAACCTCATCTACCAAGCTGACAAATGGGTCATAAAATAATTATTACGACCTCCTGCCCCCCCCCCTCCACCTCGGTATTGGAACACATGAACATAGACTAGTTGTAAGCTCCAATTAATTTACACTCTTTTTATACAGCGAGTTTAGAACTACTCAATCAAACCGCGTGGACAAAAACCTTGGTTTCTAAATGTTTTTACATAGTTTTGATAAATTATATCAAACACCGGAAGTTTGCATATCCATACGCCATTGCGCAAAACCTTTACAGGACAGTACAATATTTTCAAACTTAAAGGGATACACAAACATTACTTATACTCCATGTCGAGTCCATTCTTTGAATATCAGTAAATACTGACGAAAACTGTCAAAGGGCCCCTACCGTCTTAAATGACCTTAACATTTGTCAAACGCCTCTATAGTAATCAACTTTGTGTCAAAGGCTGAATTCTTGGGCCTCCAGCCTACACAGCAATGTTGCTACCAGCTCTTTTCATGTCATCCACTGCAACATCTAGAGCGTGGGGTGTAATACATTTACTGAATTAGATGTGGAATTGGCGATTCTAAGCAGAAATGTCTTTCTGTAAAATAACCAATCAGATCATTCGATGACACTGATTAGCCAGAATCAATTGCTATCTTCTCATCATAACCGCAGTGCGTGTGCGAGGTTACTCATTCCAATTATAATTCAAGTACGTTTCCTGATTAATCATTGAGAGTCGCAACAAATACATTTTTAAGGACGAACGACACATATAGATGATGTCTGCAAGTGTCAGAACCTTAGGACTACGCAATGTGAACTAAGTTGTGTTGACCAAAGTGCATTAACAAGCAATGGTACGATATAATAATAATAATAATAATAATAATAATAATAATAATAATAATAATGATGATGAAGACTCCCCCGGTAGTTTGGTGAAAACATTAGTTTAATCGAGAAACATTAAAGGGAGCTACTATATGTGATTTCGCCTTTATTTTTTGTGACAAAGTTTAAGCAAAAAGCATGAAGGAGAGATAACATTTTTAATGTTTAATTGCTAAAATGTATATTGTCGTTTTTCATGTAAAGGACAAATGAGGGTCCTAAAATTTCGGATTAAGCCTATAGTTTGTCTGCGATGCAACAATAGACAATAGCCCCTCCCTTCTGCAGCGACATTTGTTTAAAGTCTATAGTCAGTCTCTAAACCATGCTACAAGAAACAAACTGCATTGAGATTCATCTCGTACACCATAGAACTTTATACCCTTTCAGCCATTACAATCCAAATCATGCTTAGAAGGATGTAATTGTCGTTTTATTGTGACAATCAATATCAATAAATTAAGGCTAAATGCAAGTTTTAATCCAGGTAATATGACTTGATGCAGTTCAGCCCTGGGCGTTGCACCTGGCTGAAATGCTTTATTATCAACAAGGAGACGGCAAGGTGTGGCTAATTTCACGCCGACGATAGCAGCCGATGCTGAGCTTAATCCGAAAAAAGCAGACTAGCAAATATTATGAATATCAATTCCCAAAATAATTAGATACATATTTTCATCAGAAAGCATCAAATGGGTTATCCACCTATACGACTCCAGCTATGCCAAAATAAAAGAACATTATTTCCAAGAAATGGTCAACAGATCCATTCGAGCAGCCATCACCATAAAATTAATTCTACACTACGCTCTCTTCCAAAGAGAAAGCACCCAAGGGGACATAAAGATAAATGTATGTGGGCTAAATGTTTTCAACTCCTTACCTATAGTTTCCATTTTTGTGTCCCCTGAAATGGCATCATGAAAGTTTAAATTTTCCATAAATAGCAGTAATAAATCAATCAATGGAAAGTATTCTACTTACGAGCTTATCCTGCACACAAGTAATATGCAGAATACTAGTTAATAACCAGACTTATGCACGTATTAGTTGCAAGTTGAGATGACACGAATCTATTTGAAATTTAATTTAAGCTGCAGATATCGTATATCTTCATAATACCATATTTCATCAGTGACCGTAATAATGAATCACATAAAATATATTTGCAATCGTATGTACGTTTAAAATGTTTTTATATACTGTATATATGTGGTGGCTTACCTTGTTGGTATACTCGAGGCTCTGAAATATATAAATATGACATTAAAGACATTATGCAGGGACATTTATAAAACGTGTTTAATCTAAGCATTACAAAAAAGTGAAATATATAGGATATCGATATTATAACGATGTTGGTCACACACACACACACACACACACACACACACACACCTCTCATTTTTTTCTTTCTGGTTTACATAACTTAACATTTGACATTTTCAAGAAGTAGTTTTGTAAGAAAACGGGCCATGCCAACTATCTCCCAATGTCAATTTCACGTATTTTACCAAGATGATACACATTGTTAAAAAGTAAAGGTAAAATCGATATTGACCGTCCAATGCCAATAATTGAAGTCATAAAAGATCGTTAAAAGTCAACAGACGAAGCTTTAGCATGAGGTTTACAGACTTCCATTAACATCGCTGAATCGAAAAAAAAAATGTCTTTAATGTGTTCTTTATCATCTCACCACTTGTTACTGATGCACATCAGAAATACGCAAAAATATCTTTCGTGATTGGATTAAGCGCTCCTTAATGTATTTGGCCTAAAATACACAAAATATTCATTCACAGGACTGCACTCGCAACGCGAAATCGTAAAATTATCCCAAGACTATTGTAGCCAATTCAGTGATCTACTTTCGAGTATTACTTACTGTATTTCTATTTTATGTATTTCTTTGATTTATTTAAATTATGAATTATTTATTTCAAATGCTAAAGTATATCATTTTGCTGACAGTTGAAGTGTATGCATACTGTATACCACAATTTATTTATGAAATCTGGTTTGCACTGGTTTCGACAAACTCCGTATGATCCTAAACCTGTGAATCTCATCATCTTCCCTTACTTCCTTTACTGTTATTTGGAGAGAAACGTGTTAAACAAATAAACCAACTGATTGTATAACATATGCATTGAGAACGGCTTCCAACTGCAATGAATTTCGTTAACATGTGCAGACCTAGTACATAAGGAAACTAACTTGATATATTCCAATTACAATCTTATTTACTATGTCTGAATTTTAAAAAAAGGGACTGGCACTAAGGTGATGACGCCTATTTCTATGCAAGATTATCATAAATTTGCATTGATCCTGTTCATAACTGTACATAAATTGGTCTTCATTTATGGATGGAGACACCAGGTCCTTCACCATACAAAATGCTGTGGTTGCCTACAGTCAGTTAATACCTTATAAAAAAATTTTTTTTTTAAGTCGAGTAAAATTTCAAACTGCAAATATCCTGATATCCTGAGCAGAGTCTATCTTGTTTGCTCTTCTGATCACACTCCTAACAATCTGCACGGATCCAGATCTGCTGGCGAGGGCAGATATATGTCTGTGAAGTTTTCGGTTGGACTCATCTTATAAGCGAGTAACGTTATATAAAGTAGGTTAGATATGATTGCTAATAAACATCCTATAGTAACAGAAATGCAGATTACGTTCTAGCTTCAGGTCTGAAGTAGAGTTCTTGCTAAATTCGTATTCCAATCTCTTCGAACATAGACGTTAATAGCGCTGGTGAACGAATATGGCAAATCCTGCAATTAAACGATTGGTTATGTATCTGATTCAAACTACGATGAAGACTGAGTCTGTTTCCAGAAAATATGGGTTATAACGATGATTTACACAGTACATACCTAATACAACCAAATACACATATTGGGTGTAAATTTCTCTGGCACTGATCTGACATTCGTATGTGCCTGCGTGCCTTTTTTGGACATTTTTAATCTGTAGATCCCACTGGGATTCTATGGACGATATCATCTTGTAGTCCACCTGCATCCTCTCTTCTGGTGCAAAGACCTCTTTTCCAATAGTAAGAGGAAATTCATCCTCCGCTTTGCGCCAGACAACCTGAAAGAATAGTTCACAATTGCACTATTAAGTTACAATACTCAGTACCCGAAAGAATGGGCCACAATTACAATATTTATACAAGTCACAATACTGTCTGAAAAAGAGGCCATAATGTTTACAATATTTATACAAGTTACAATACTCACTGCATGAAAGAATAGGCAACAATAACACTATTTATAGAAGTTACAATACTGCCTGCTTGAATGAATAGGTCACATATATATACCTGAAAGGATAGACCACATTTACGCTATTTATACAATTGTACAAGCTGCAATACTCGGTACCTGCAGTAATCGGTTACAATTACACTATTTATATACGTTGAACACTCGCGGCAAAAATAAAAGTACTGTGTCCAATGACTTGGGGTACGTGAATCGTTTTCACATTGAATTGTGGGTGCTTAGCTTTGAAAGCTTCGCCAAATGCAGTTTTCGTCAAGTACTGGTCAACAGATTTCGAAAGACTTTACTTTGTCTTGTAACACATATACGTAACAATACTTTAAATACCTACGTGGAAAGGTTCGTAATCTCAACTCATTGATGAAGACTAAATATTTCATATAATTTTTAAAATATCTGTCAAGAAAGACAGAAGCCTGACATTTGAAAAGCCACTGAAAATGTCCATTCCACATCGATTAAGGGTCTTAATTCTTCCAATCATAATCGAAATAATGCTCAACATCAAAGCCGATAATCGAAATAGACTCATCTGTCAAGCTCATTACCATGTCATGGTAGTGCTTTAATTATTTTGTATTTCCCCTTAACGTATGCACTTGCAGGTCACATTAGGGGGAAAAAGTAATCATGGAGTACAGAAGGCGTTGATCTATATTAGCTACCAAATATACTAAACCCCTTTATTGGTACTACTTGAGTTCATATTGAGTACGATGTCGAACAACAACAACACGAACCAGAATCCAACATCGGGCACGTTTGCAAAAAGGACGATTTGCATGGAAATGTACACGTTGTGTAATAGTGAGAAATTCATTTGTGGGTGTTAAAAAAAGGTGATGATATAGTAATCTGCTCTAGGAAGTGTTCCGAGCTCTTTGCACACAAAAAATCCAGGAGAAACAAATATTCTCGAATGTATCTACTGTGGACCTGGAAAAACTCATTCGACATATGACGACAATTTGATACATGATTTAAACGCAATTTATGATCCCTCATTAAGAGAATGCAGCTAGCGTTGTTATCAAAAAGGTAAATCCGTTGTTGTAAAACTCTCGTGTTTGTCTAGACGGCACTGTGACAAATTTATTTACCGGCACCAAAACAAATCCACGACCGCGATTTATGGTTAAAACATTCAAAGAAGTTCATCCACCTGATAGCTTATTTTATCACGCGATGAAGTACTCGAACAAAAATACAAATAAGCTTTGACGGCTGTCAATCTCAGGTATAATCAAGGTAAATCAGTAAGTTTTTATTTAATAAAACAACTCAACAAAAAACGTATACACGCTTAAACGAATTGACACACGCGGACCTTCAATGTACCGAAAACAATTGCCGATATATCCTGCTGACGAACTTCACGGAGCAATGCCGACGTTGATAAACATCTAGTACAAATTCTTCATAGACTTCTAGGAGTTCATTCTAGATCAAGATAATGTGGAACGATGTACTAGTAGTCGTAAAATGATTGTTTGGATATCAGTAAGGACATGAAATATTAACAGAAACTGCTAACTCAGTATTAACAATGCTTCCCGCTGCCGTAACCTTGCGAATTAATGTAATTAAACACAACTGGATTAAAACCCTCTGTTGCAAGCAAAACAAAGTATGATAACACCCTTACCTGTAAAATTACATCTTGATGTTCGGTTACGCGAACCTATACTGTGACACGACCCCGTTGTAAACTAACTTGTTTGCGACTACAATACGTGAAGGTGGAACAAGAACAGCTGCTGTTCAAATCGGGGATCTAAGAGTACAAAACTGTTCACAGGTGACTCTTTGAAGTAATATACAGACGATATATCATTTCACAACGGGTCCTCAACGTGGAGTTTTCTATGAAGAAACACAGGTGATACAAGCTTATACACAACTACCACCCGGTAAAATATTACAGTGCCTCTATCATGATCGCCATCAAGGCATGTCTGTAAGACGTTTCCACGTTGATGACCTAACTCGTTATTATTACAGTCCAATGTTCACTAGCTTGGGTCGTAGTGGTGGGTTGTATTGAATAGGATTTAAAACATAGTTATAGTACATCGATTAATTTGACTATACATCAACGCGAGAACGGTAGACAAGTTTGTATTGCTGGTCACTACGTATATATGACCCAATTTATGCGATTGAGATGCGCATTTATTGTCATAATGTATTGAGATAATGAAGAATATCAATAATTCTGGACAGCTATGAGAAATATTTGACGAAGGACACATCAAGATATGCTAAATTTGACCAACAAGAGTTATCGTTAACAATACAAATATTTGAGGATACGATCTTGTTAATCATTGTGCGTTATGTATCGCAATTGCGTAATCGAGATGTTAATAAGACGGTTTACCTGTCGTTAGATGCTAACGCGGACTTAATAGCGTTAGCATAAACATTACGATGTCGTTTAGAAAAAGATTATGTGAGTTGTACCCGGAATTGTCACTGATTATTGTGTTGACGATGATCTTCAAAGGTTATACAAAACGGGGCGGAAGATGTCATACATGTTTCCTTGTTATAATTTAACTAAAAGTCGAAAAGTATCATGTTTTTGTCGTCCTGAAACAACTAAATTATCCAGAGTCTGTGTTGATTTATCAAAAACATCTGTCGTCTATGTAACTAGGATAAATTTACACATCAGCGTACATTGAATTTGATCTGATTGTAGACGCATACACGTTTTTAATTGTTTAAATGTTTCATCTTTCGCTCGATAATGATCGTTGACATCGTTATTATCATGTAGCCGTTTATGCGACTGATGCGGGTTGTCCTTAATCCCCACATGAACATTGCTGCTGCTGTTGCTAGTTTACCGCCATTGTTCAGCGCACGATATGATGCACTTGTCGGCCAGTATAACTGGTTGAGGATGAACCCCAGAAAAGTCATGTAAGATCCACTGACCCACGAGAGGATACTGGTAAAGCCCGACCATACTCGGATACAGGGTGAGATGGCAGTTGTCGGTAGCGGTGATCGATTCAGATCACTCAGCCACTCGGGGTCAAGAACTTTACTGTGTAACAGCCACGTGAGAAAAAATATCTAGTATATGCTTTGGTACCAAACAAATTTCATCCCAGATTATTTAAAGTGGGATATATTTTTGTCCCATGCTAGATGGCAGAGCTGTTCCAAATAAAGAAATGATGTGTCTGCACCCGTAAATATCTCATGCTGGCGATAAGTGTCTGTTCGAGTTACACACATACGTGACATCGAATAAACCAAGTTCTCCTTAATTCTCAGTACACTTGTATAAGATCTACTGATATGGGTTGCGTGTGATATTTCAAACACCGTTGCATTTGTTGACGTCATTAGATGTCAGTCTTGTTTTTGAGCATTGTACGTAATTATAGCTCCTGCGATAACAAGATGAATTTTTGTATCAACTATAAAACATAACACAACAGAAGCATATCCACTTGAATTTCGTGCTTTGTCATGTTAACAAAGATGATACACAGATGTCCAAACCACGCTGCAGTAACCGGATTACAATCTGGCCATAATTCAAAACAACGTCGTCTGGAAGAGGTGCATTGATAGATATTCATGTGTGATCATGCGTGGGGTGACCAAAAAGTATACCATACCTGATAAACACTGCAAGATAACACAGACTATCACAACACTAATAACATGATTGACGTTATAATTCGTATTTCAAGACCTCCAAGATCATATTCTACACAGGTTCACTAAATGTCTTCCATGATTGATTTTTGAGTTGGTTTCCAATTATTTTTCTCATGCTATGTATGGAATCATCACTGGAAGCAGCTGGTAAAGACTTATTATCGACAATATTATATATTGTTCTTCACAATTTGGAAACTATTTAAGTGCTTCTGAAAGTTGTTCATTATGCAAATTTGAAACATCTCCCACATGGTAACAACTACTGATTAACATGTAATGATAAAGAATTACTAGAAAACAACCAAACACTAGCGGCAAGTTCGCGAAGCAAATATTTTGCAATTACTAATTTAGTGTTAGGACGTGCCATGTGATGAAGTTCACTTCAACCAAGCGGACTTGCCCGCCGTAGACTACCCAGGGCAATTAAAACGATATCCAATTTAATATAAAGAAATACACCATGTCGCGTTCGACATGGAAAAACCACTGGCTGTTGATCGTAGTTAACGAGACTTTCACTATCATTCACAGGAAGCTTCAGATCTTCAGATAATTACAAGTTCAAGATCGAACGTTTACCATCGTATTTTAACGACACACTTCGTTTTGTCCACTAGTGAAACTTTCATAGAAGTCGTAAGTAAACTTGTTTGAGCCATTAATGATGACACATACTTGGCAGGGTTGGTTGTGTCAGCAACGGCGTGAAAACGTTTTTTGACAGCGCACGATATATATCACTGGCGATAAAGAAACGGAAGCAATGTTCCATCACATGGACGTTGACACGACGATACTTAGACTCGTTCGATACAGCGTCGATTACTCTCGCAACATTGGCTTATCTATGATGTAAATCAAAGAAACTAACGAACAAGCTAACCATATACCATATTTTATAGTTAGCCTTGACCGGGGAAATGTAACTGACGCTGATCCACATTCTGATGGGAAACAGAGAGACCGATAACAAAGTGGACTATGTATGATATTACAAGAAACCAACCCGAATTTTAACCTGGGATCTGCAAAACGTTGAGGACACTAAAACGGAGGAGGTGAACTTTGTGTGCCTTTATGCACCTAAAACTAGTATACGTTTCGTTCGTGCAAAAACGATTGATGGTCTTCCATTGAAATTAAAATATCTTACAACAATATCGTGTATTGATATGTTTCGCTCAGTAAGAATTTGCACTGACCAACGCCATTGTTTATACGACATGCTAGGATGATTGTTAATTGAATAGATATGCACACATAATTGGATATAACCCTACTTGTAATTTACGTGTACGTGATGTATATTTATATATCATGAGTGATGAATAAGTCTCCGAGGATGAACACTTTGGTATAGTTTCTCGCTATGAATCACAAACACTATATTACCAGGAGCTGATTCATATTTGCGTGAAAACAAAGTTAATATTCCATCATATTAAATCATATCAAATTTTTTCAATGTCAGAAAAAATATGAAAATGGAATCATTGCATTATTTAGACACCGACTTGTGGTCAACAAAGATTTTATCTCGTTAGCTGAAGCTAAATTGAGATCGAGGACTACTTCAGGACCAACAAAGACGACACTAAAAAAATGACTGAAAATCCCGACCGAATTTGTTACAATTTGTGAAGAAAAACAAATTAACCGAACGTTGCCTCGATTTTATAACGACAACAAATTCAGGTCGATATTTAATAAATTACAAAAGCTGAGTAGAATAATACATAGCACGCCACAAAGTGTAGTGTCGCTTAATTCATCACACGCATAAAATATCAGTGCAATTTTAGAAGAAAGTATCTAATCCGGCGAAGAAATCGCAAGAAATTTGAATAAACCAAACACAGCTAATTTTTATCACACCATTGAGGCACTGCCAGTGCAAAAGAATACCGGATAGTATAGTTTATATTAGTAATATAACAATTACGAATCCACCAGATAATCAAGATCATGGTATGGATCTATAAAACATCATCGTCGTAAGTGGAACAACAACTGAGCTATTAAATAAATGAACGTATTAAGACTCGAGTACATGCACTAGAGTAAATGCTGCTTGTGCTATTTCTGCTCCAGCAACAGTAGGACTTGACGTTGCTCGAATTGTAACTACTGCGATATCATCCTGATGGTTGGCCTGAAATTTCAGTTAACGTAATTTTAATAGCGGCCAGTATTACCAGCACTGTTGGAAAACTCGAAATATCACGATTACATAAACGTATGAGAACCAACAGGGAAATGTTCTCCACAGCGGAAATTAGTACAATTACACAGCTGGCTGTACCGACAGATGATTTAATAATGGTATTATCCAAAATGGAGAATTTTAGACGTTTTTGAGATCGCATACCAGACGACACACATTGATAGAATAATCAATGCATAGATTAGAGATAACAAGATTTTTAAAAAAAAAGTATTTAAAATAAAGATAATCTTCCTCATTTAATTATCTTCCATGAACATTCTTATCAACTATTAATAATAATAATTATTATTATTATTATTATTACTATTATTATTATTATTATTATTATTATTATTAATAGTAGTAGTAGTAGTAGTAGTTTAATTAACTGTTTTATTTATTAAACTTTGATTTACTTGTCAAGATATTATATTTGTCTTGCTTGATCTAATTAATGTAGTAACTGCTAATAAGTAATATTTTCATATACACTTAAGGTTCCGCGGTCACGTTAGTAAAATGCTCACGTGTTTATGTGGTTTTATTTTATTGTGTAGTTGTGAATGTAATGTATTATTGTTCACGTCGTTTTGTTGTCAAGGTGTTCTTGACGTAGTTATTTTTTTTGTAGTTTCTTTCCTTCACATAGTTATAGTTGTTGCTAACATCGCTTTTCACGTTTTTGCTTTTCTGTGTATATTTTAGGGCATCGTTTATTTTAAATGATAATACGCTACACATGATTATAAAAAGCGTTAGATTAATTAATTTGGTTTCATTCATTTCAACTTCCACATTTTGGATGTTTTCGGTCAAGTGTCACGATTTTCTGTGAAGCCAAAATTGAGTCATCGGCCTCCCCGATAAATGCAATTAAATTTATGCATAAAAAGTAACATAAAATGTTACATTTTTGTATTTCAATAACTGAACAATACATCAATCAACGAAAACGTTTTAGTCTTTTTTAAATTATATGCTTCGACTGTGTTTGTTTGGGCGAGTAAAGAGTTTGCTCTTTTGCGCACATAAAAACGTTTTTTTTTTGCGTTTTCAGTCCTTAAAATTATCTTTTTGTATTATGTAATAAGTAAACTTCTTTCCATTATGAACTTTCTACAACGTAAGTGTTTGCCATGCAATAGTCACTAGCAAAATGCATCATCTTTCAGAATATTTTAAATTTCATATTTTATATCAGAGGCTACCGTCGCGGAAACTTTAATATGTTAAGCTATTCATTGATGGGAATTGCTCCCCGGAAATGGTGGTTTATATTTTGTTTTTTTAATTTGGCGGCGGCGGAGAATATGTAAAGGGACGTAATTTCAATATTCATGTATCGAACTTGGCTATACAGAATGAACGGAACCCCCCCCAAAAAAAAAAACAGTATTCCTGTCTTGCACACACGCTTGATAGACTTCATCCAACATCAACACATAGTTGAAAGATTTACATCCGCATGCAGCAAGAAAACATGAAACATACAGTTGAACAGTTTTACGTCTAGGTACTTGGCGGATAGCTGTATTCGGCAAATGCTGGAGAGCATAGAATGGCTGCTTATTTCAGGTCGCTCAGTCAATGAATAAAATCATAAAACAAGAGCCATTCTAAATGTCTTGTGCTGTACTAACTGAAAATAAAAAGGCTATCTTCTTTTTTTTTTTAGCTGAGGGGTGTTGAAATTAGCTGGGTTTTTTCTGAGCAATAGTCACCTTTTTAAATTAATAGCCGTGGTGGCCATATTTGATGTAAGATAGGCACCACTTTCGTTCAGGAACAACTAGACATTGCTAACTGCGATTTGGTAAAATCCTGTATGTGAATATTACCACCCAAACAAAAGAAGTAGTGGTCACATGATGTTCGAGATGGCTGTCGTGGCATCTATACTGTAGTAAGAACGGAACCATTTTCAGTTAGAATCAACTAGATTCCATAAGATGTATTTTGTTGATATGGCCATCCACTCAGGAGGAATAGCGATTATATGATTATCCAGATGACCGCCATGCACATTGTTAACTTGGGACCAACTATATATACCATAATATATCGGTTGCTATAAACCCCCTTCAATATAACTTCGTTTAAGAGTAGTATCCATAACAACACATATTAGATGTCAGATCAGCACAATTTTCAATTGGGACCCACAGGACTAAATAATCTGTCTTTCAGTGAAGACCGCTCCTGTGGCCTAGTGCTTAGAGCGTCCGCCTCGGATACGGGTGATCATGTGTTCGATTCCCGGATGAGTCATAGCAAATACTTTTTAAAATGATACGAACAGCTTGGCGCTCAGCATTAAGCGGTTAGTGGTAGGACTGGTTGGTCTGGTGTCAGGATAATGTGACTGAGAGGTACATCATGATACATGTCTGCAGCATGATGACCCACGACTTGATATAACTATAAACTGCCACACTGCATACAGACGTAGAGATATGACTGAAACATTGTTAAAGCCATGTTCAAAATCCTAATCACACACACGCACACACTTTATGTTTCGTCAAAATGTCATGTCGATTTTGGTTGTCTTTCTAGTGGGAGTAGCGATAACACGATTTTCATTATGACTACCAAAATAGCAACATTGGAGGTGAGACTGCCGTTTTGGCTATATTGGTTGTGACAGCTGCACCATTTGAATTAGAGGCCGACCGAAACTAAATTTCTGGTTTCGGCCGAAAACGAAACCAGAGCGAAAGTTAAAAATTGACTTTCGGCCGAAACCGAAAGTTTACCTACACCTTCGGCCGAAACCGAAAGATAAACCGAAGTTGCCGAACACAAGATTTTATAAACAAGCCTGGGTCATGATGCAATGCCACACTAATTAAAAACGAATACAGAAGTAATCATTCACAGCCTGCATTAAGGGAACTTCGCTAAATGTCAAATTGCTTAGCGCCGACTGACCGGCCGACAAACAGAGTAATAGACGCAGCACTAGCGTTGCATTCTGAAAGTTAAAATAGATCTTCGGATGATGACCGAAAGTCAATATCAGTTTCGGCCGAAACCGAAAGCTAACCGAAAGCTAACTTTTTGGCTTCAGCCGAAACCGAAACTATGCCGAAAGTGGTCATTTGCCAACTTTCGGCGCCGAAACCGAAACCGAAACCGAATTTCGGTCGGCCTCTAATTTGAATTAGGACCAACTAGATCGTAAGTGATAACCACACATTTACATGACTATCCATCACGACGATGCATCGATAACAATATTTTTGAAGATATACTGGTTGTCCGTCCAACCCCATTTTCATTTAGAAACACTACCCGAGTATGCATGCGTGTGGCAAAATAGTAAATGGTGAATAGCGATGACAAACATGTGCTAACGTATGGACGGACAACACACACCAGTACATCTGATAAACTCTTTTTGCCAACGACCAGCAGAGCTAATAAAATGACGCTAATAGAATCAAAGAGACTGCAGTTAATAACTTGCTCCAAGCAGGAAACAACCTTGTGCTGCTGCAATTCGCTTTATCTCACATGCACCCTGCCCCAACACACTATCACTATACCCATCCTCCATATCGGATACAAGGCTGAAGGCAAGTTCTCAATGTGACTGAGAATTCATTCGCTAGACATGAGGAATTTAACATTGAACTATATGTACTAACCCATTGGCTTTCTATTCAGAACTGTGAGGTATATACATGATATTATAGTTATAAGTTGACACGTATATACCCAGCTCAGAGCTAATGCTTAGTAGGGTACAGTATATTCTGAGAATCAAAGTGTCGCAATGAATTCGATCCTTAGTCAAGGTAACTAAGTTTACCTTGCGGAAACCATTACTTTCTTATTAAATAAACCTAGTTTGTTATCTATGACATTTAGATCCAGGTTTCTAAAATACCCTATATAAACGCCTTCCCAATACAAGCGTTTATCTTTAAAAGCTATTTTCTTTCCTAACCTTTCTCAAGCACAAACCATCAATCAAGTTTGGCACAGGTCTGTCATGTGAAATAAAAACTTGGTATTCTCTTATTATTTCTGTAACAGTTGGCGGAACTGTACATATTACATATTGGAAGCTATGGTGGTGATGACCTCGGTGTCTGAACTGTATTAGGTGACTAGCGAAGTATATGACATACCGTTTTGGGACCAACATTTTGGATCCTGCACTTGAGAACAGCCAGCTCTCCCTCATGGATAGTAATATTAGTGGGACTTGGCAGAAAAGAAGGAGCGACTCCCTCTTTGTGATAACTGTCGTAGTCTGTCATATGATCCCCTTCCCATGGTTCCTCTGGGAAGTTTGTACGCCGTCGCTTTTGTGTGGTAGATCCTGACGAAGAAAAATGACGATACAATTTAATTGCTGTTAGGATTATTGTAACGTTATTTGAATACTGTTAAGATTATTATAACGTTGTTATTTGATTAATGTGATGATTCTTATAAGTTGTTGTCTGAATACTGTTACGATTAGTATACCGCTGTTATCTGGATACTGTTAGGATTATTATAACGTTGCTATCTGGATACTGTTAGGATTATTATAACGTTATCTAGATACTGTTAGGATTATTATAACGTTGTTATTTGATTAATGTGATGATTCTTATAAGCTGTTGTCTGAATACTGTTACAATTAGTATAACGTTGTTATCTGGATACTGTTAGGATTATTATAACGTTGTTGTGATTCATTTATCAGTCCAGCAAAACAACATTCTCGTTATTTTAAACTACACGACAAATCATAAATCATACAAGCTCAGAAAGATAGTATTTTAAACACCGTATTGTGTCTATGCATAATTCCATCCATCAATAATCAGAGAGAGAGAGAGGGGGGGGGGAGTAAAATTGATGCATGTCCAGGCAAATTTACATTTTGATGTGCAAACTCAACAAGTATACAGTTAATTTTAGCGAATAGTTTCACACATACATTAGCACCTTTGACAAGATATTGTGATACGAGTGTTTACAAGTTTGTCTTAATTGTTTTTTACTCGGGGTCTTACGAAGAATGGCTGGTGTGACAAAGCGCCCGTTTTCAGCTTAAAATGACCAGCATTGAAGAATCCGATCAATGAAGATAAACATATCTCGCGTATATTGACAATACGTGACTATCTTGCTTAATTGTGGATCATCTCGGTGTAAATATTTACGCGTGAGAAAAAAAAGAAACTTTTTTTGTCATCTCAAAACTTAACACACCCAATATTATTGGCTTAAGATAAATGATTCAATTATAAAAAAGACTTCACGAGTTTTACTGTTTTTTTCAAAATAAATTGATAATTTGGAACAGGAGGATCAATGAACACTTTCAATTTTCTGGGAATGTGATAATGGCGGAGGTTTTAAAAAATGTAATTTTTGTGGGAAATTGCTCTTGTTCTTGACAGATTTCTTATTGCTCAATAAAATGACAGTACGAAAGGATGTATACAATTTCATGCAGAGAGCAAAAGCGATTTTGTTACAATGTCATAAATTGTGAATAATCAAACCGAACAAAGCCATTAACTTTCTACTTCATATCTGACACAACAAAAGATTAATAGGATAGTATATCCCTGCCTGAAAGTAACGTTAAATATCGTACAGCGCTTCTAATAATTGAATCGTATATTCAGTTATTGAATGATAATAACAAAATGCACCCTTTTTCTCCAATGTTGACTTTTCTTTTAGACATTTCATATGCAGAAGTCACTGAAACAGTCTTAAATCTCATGTAACTTTCTGCAAATTAAACCCCGTTTTTGTTGATTTTTTTGTGTGCAGAGATGAATACTTTGTTCGGGTTCTGCGACAAAGTTATTAACATTTCAGACTTTTGTGTCGAATGCATACCGTTTGAGTATTTTTTATTTTCAATGAATGAAACAGCAGCTTATATAAATATCAAAAGACAACTCCTTTATTAATTTTAAAACATGACTGAGTATCCTTCTTATGTCATGCATGGATGGATGTATGGTGCCTCCGTTCTCGTTGCCTTAAAAATCACAAAAAACCGAGCTGTTAGATTACTTTTACACTATTTAAATTACAAAGCAGAAAAACAGCGTTTCCCTTTAATTTCAACTGTGATTCGGGGATCCCCAAGATTTTAATTCGACACCCTGTTTTGATACCAGGTTTCTTTTTACAAAACCTGACACCCAATCCTGAAACTAAGGTTTTTGTCTCTCAGCCTCTCAGCTCCTAGGGTATACACTTGAAAAACATTTATTTCAAATAGAGGCTATGTTACTTTGCTAAGACAAAAGTTTGAATAACTTTTTTATAACGTTAAAACCTAACATAATTTAATATTTGTTTTTGTCTACAAACAAATAATTTAAAAAATCAAAGATAGATCAACAGGATCTTAGGTATGTATGATATGACACTGACAATTCAGATTCTAATGCAAAGATAGGTTAGTTCTTTTAACAATAAAACCAGATGATCTAATAAAGTAAACTGAAAGACTGGTTAACATAATGATCTACCTACACATTTCACAAACACACATGTAAAGTATTCCTTAACAAGACGTCAACTTGGGTCTGAGATCGCTCACATTGCACACATCTGCCTTACAGCCAAAGAGTTGAATAGTTGACCAATATATTTGGGTCAGTAGGACACTATCTGTAGATGTTCCTTCTATAATGATTGTTGACTATATATGTTAGAAACAAACAATTGTTTGAACATCTCTCTCTCTCTCTCTCTCTCTCTCTCTCTCTCTCTCTCTCTCTCTCTCTCTCTCTCTCTCTCTCTCTCTCTCTCTCTATTTGTTTAGTACTGAAATTGAAAAGCCCCTATTACAATACATTTGTTGTCATCGTTGCTCAAATTATCTCAAGAATTTGCTGATCTGTAGATTAATTTTCATATATTTTGGTTTGGTATTATTTACACAAACCTGAAAGCCATCCTATGCCAGGACGCCCTATCCCTTAACTTTAGCCCATTTGGGAAAGGAAGTCGTTTGATAGTTTCTTTATAGTCAGCAAAGTGGCAATACTTGATGTAAGATCAGAGTGGTTGCTACAAATTTGACAGACTTGTATTTATGCAAATATATGTTCGATCAACATTGCTGAAATTCAATATATCAGTTTGAAAACGCCGTCTAAAGGTTTGCCTCCTTTTAATAACGGCAGCAATATTTGCGGATGACATCGATTTGAGCCAGATTTGAAAGGTCATTTTGCCAATATGTTTTCAGCCTGGTTTGGTCAAATTATACTGAACAGTCTGTGAAAAACAATCATGTAAGCTGTTTTATTGCTTGTACAGTAATGTCATTCACATTTGACGATTGATTAGAATCATTTTTAAGAATCTGAAAGTACTTTACACCCGGATGCTATCCGTATGATTTAGCATGAAAAAGTTAGTGGCATCAGAGATGAAGGCAGCAAAATGTTTCTGTAACTATAGTAATTAGTCTCATCTAAACGAGGACCGGCATCTTTTGTACATATCTGAAAGGTTTTCCTGCAAAGAGGTAGAACTTTAGCCGAATTAGGTCAATTTATGCTTTAAACATCTGTAGAACAAATAGTTTGAAGGTTTATTCTATTGCAATAACGGCCATATATGATACTTGACCAGCTTCAGTTGTATATACTTGAAAACTATTAATGTCAAAAGTCGACTTTTAAATTAGGTTAAATGTCAAGTGAGTGATTTTTGACAAGTCGGTTCAAATTATTCTATCTTAAAGTAACAACTGCCATATTTGCTTTTTTTTTGGGTGGGGGGGGGGGGGACATACACCTAACATATCTTCATACAGTGATGCTTTCTGTAAGGAGTGCTTACATTCTTCCCAATAGTTTAGGAAAGGTGGTCATCTCAAAGTCTTATAATTTTAGTAAAGAAAGCTACATGTTATGGCCAATCTGCATCATTATTATAACTCTGAAAGGTTTCCATATTGATGCTTTCTTTAAAATATGACCTAAATTTGTTTAACTGTTTCGCAGAAGTACTTTACACTTGTTTTTTCGGGATCAAGTTTGTACAAACCTAGAACTGTTTTCGTGTCTGTATGTTATCCGATGTTTCGTGTCTGTATATTATGTGTATGTTTCGTGTCTATGTTATATGTATGTTTCGTATTTGTATTTTTCGTGTCTGTATGTTATGTGCATATGTCGTGTCTGTATGTTATGTGCATGTTTCGTGCCTGTATGTTATGTGCATATTTCGAGTCTGTATGTTATGTGTATTTTTCATGTTTGTATGTTATGTGCATATTTCGTGTCTGTATGTTATGTGCATGCTTCGTGTCTGTATGGTATGTGCATGCTTCGTGTCTGTATGGTATGTGCATGTTTCGTGTATGTATGGTATGTGCATGTTTCGTGTCTGTATGTTATGTGCATGCTTCGTGTCTGTATGTTATGTGCATATTTCGTGTCTGTATGTTACGTGTATTTTTCGTGTCTGTATGTTATATTTATGTTTCGTGTCTATATGTTATGTACATATTTCGTGTCTGTATGTTACGTGTATTTTTCGTATCTGTATGTTATGTGTATGTTTCGTGTCTGTATGTTATGTGCATGCTTGGGAAGCTTCATATTTTCCTGTTACCAACATCTTACCATTTTATATTTAACTATTGTTTTTTTTATATATATCGCTGGTCGATGTTAAACCTTTCTTGTTTTTGAACATGTAACGTATTGTATGGCGCTAAATAGCCTAAAAGTGCTGGTGCGCCGTTAAAATCCAAGTAAACAAACAAACAATGTGCATGCTTCGTGTCTGTATGGTATGTGCATGTTTCGTATCTGTATGTTATGTGCCTGCTTCGTGTCTGTATCTTATGTGCATGCTTCGTGTCTGTATGGTATGTGCATATTTCGTGTCTGTATGGTATGTGCATGTTTCATGTCTGTATGTTATGTGCATGCTTCGTGTCTGTATGTTATGTGCATATTTCGTGTCTGTATGGTATGTGCATGAATCTCGCCATACAAGTATCTTCTTTGCTAATTTTGTCAAAATCGGACCAGTCAGTTTTGAGAAGAAGAAAAAATATAAAATATTGACGGATGAACGACGCATGACAGAATCATATCAAGATATATATAAATGATATAGATTCTCTGTGCTGGATATGTATCAGCGATATGCAACAAAACAAAAAAGATGTTGACACTGTATTGTCATTGATTTTGCCATTTAGAATATATGCATCGTACAAGATGATGCAGAACGCACTAACCCGTTCTTCAAATTCTGTCAGCCAGTTAAACTGGATTGACGGGGCACATTAAAGTGTCGATATTGAAGGGAAAAATGTAACGTTTTGTAGCTCTTCGTTATTTCATTACCTATCCCCTCCTTCTATTGTGATTACCCGAGTCAGTGTTTGCAAGAGTTAACATAATGATTGCTCCCCATAAATCTTGTTGTTAAGAGCGGTTTTGGTTTATAAATATGTGTGTTCGTCATCATACAATATGATATCACATTAACTCCTTACAAATTCGTATGTAATGGTGGGTTTTGAGTTGTAAGAGTGAGTATTAGTCTGTAAGATTAGGTGTTTGCCTTTTACTAGGTATGTGTTTGTAGAAACATGTTAGACTTCCGTATGGCCATATACTGACACATCATGTTCAATTTCCATATGCCTAGTATGTTGACCCACAATGGGAAAGATTGCTTCACGAACGCAAATGTGATTTTAAATTCCGTTTTATCCCATACCGTCTAAACACTAATATCAAATTCCAATAAGTACCACTGAACACACGGTACTAATTGCATGGAAGAACTGTGAGCTAGTCTAGAAATGGGTGAACAAATAATAGAGTATATACGGGTTTGGTGATCCATAATTGGTTAATATCGAAAAGCAAAATGTGAGTAAAAATATCTGTTGAGAGCATGTCATATATGTAATTTTTAAAGATAATACATACAATATATTATTGTTGTTAAGAGCGGTTTTGGTTTATAAATATATGTGTGTTCGTCAACTCTTAACAACAAGATTTATGGGGAGCAGACATTATGTTAACTCTTGCAAACACTGACTCGGGTAATCACAATAGAAGGAGGGGGATAGGTAATGAATCTATTGATCCAATATCAGTATTTTTACAGGCTCGACTTAGGAGCACTCAGTAACGAAAGTAGTACCTGATTAATTTCGTGTATAACAATAATAAATATAACATGTGTTTCATCTTCATGCATATAAAAAAAAATGCCGCGGCTCATATGGTGTTTTCCACACAGAAGCTTCCACTAAGGATAATTGTGCATGGAGAAATTAAGGTCTGATCATTAGCACCGAAAAGTACTATCTGCATCGCATTATTTACACGTGCAGGTTTTTTTCCACAACCTCTCCTTGGCATATGTCGTTGAAGTTGAAGCATTCTTGATGTTTATATGTGTGTGGAACATACTGCACTCTTCCGCTACACCAGAACTCTTTTCACTTCATGTTCAAAGTCCCATGATAGAAAACCTTGACAGTCAGGATGTTGGAACTGGTGCTCTCAGAACACATTATTCCACATATAAGCATTCGTTTCCTGTGTACACAAAGCGATATATGTTTTGTTCATCAGATCTGTTGACTTGAATAGATGTTAATCAAAATTCACACAAACTCAATACGGACCCAAACAGTGTTAATAGAATTCCCATAGATCCCATACTGATACAAATGTTAATATTTAATTCCCAAGACAACTAGTTACCAAAATGATATTATTAAATCCCCACAGACTCCAGACTGGTCTAAATGTAATGTTAAATTTTATTTTATGCTCAGCAGTGAATTACTTGATTTTCTAGTTAAAATAATATTGATATTTCACTGCAGTGAAAAAATAACAGTGAAAAAATAACAGTGAAAAAATAACTATTTTTTCACTACAGGAACTACATTTTCGGATCATTTTTTTAATACATTGATGAATTACTTGTGTTTTTTTTATTATTAATAATCACTGTCTGTTATCCTTAAAACTTGTAGTTTATTATTCTGGAAATAAAAGTTATTTTTTTACCAATCTGATGTGGAACTAATTTTGTGCGCAGGTACACATAGAACAACAGAACATGTACGGTAAACAGCTGACATTACCGTAAGAAATCTGCTCTTTCACTGTGTCACAAACTTGAGGTAGCCAACGTATGTGAGCATAAAATGAAAAGAATATTTGCTTGAAACGAGTGAATAACGGATACATTTCATCTCTTGGATAAAAACTTTAGTATTTTCACTCGTGGCTTCGCCACTTGTGAAAATACAGAGTTTTTCATCCACTCGATGAAATATATCCGTTATTCACTCGTTTCAAGCAAATATCCTCTATATATTTTATCTCATACAAAAAGAATTTATATTAAATTCTCATAGATCCCATAACGTCCGAAACGTAATGTTAAATTCCCATTGAGCCCATGCCACTGTCGTAAAGAAAGTAAAAATTCCAGACACTATAATAAACGACAACACCATATTAAATTCTTATAGACCCCATGAAAGATCAAAGAGTAAAGTTAAACTCCAGAATAGCAAATCGTGACTTAAATGTTATGTTAAATTCTCAAAAATTACGAAGTGATCCAAACGTGATGTTAAATCCATATAGACCTTGTACCATCCGTAATCCTAAATTTCCTCCAGACCGTATATCGTTTACTATAAATATTGTTTGCCATTTATAGTAACGGTGACCGCATATAATGATGAATTGGTATCACCTGCATAAATATAAGTACATCAATTATTGTTATTCCTGCAAGAATGCTTACTTTCAAATTTGATCAAATTTCTTTCCGAGGTTTTTGGAGAAGGAATCCTTTCAACATATTTCTATTTTCTTATAACGTTGACCATATTTTACAGCAATTTCTGCATTATCTGTACAAATAGGAAAACATTTCACGCTAAAATACTCTCCCAAATTTGATTCAACATGGTCACAATGTTGACAATGCACGACACACAACGTTTTAAGAACGCAAACTAAAAAGATGTTAAGAACAAAGATGTTGTGTCTACGATGTACATCCAGTTTTATTATTATTATAAAGAGACGCAAGTCTTTTACAGATGTAAATTGGTAATTCATTTTATAAAGACGTCACGGTGGCGTCCTTTACACGCCGTTCTATACGTCTTTCTATAACGAGTTTACATATGAAATTTGATGGCTGTCCGTCATCAAGTGAGAATAATAAAAGATGAAAAAACATTCTCGTTAAGCAGTGATCAGACATAAGATAGCTCGCTATTACCTACTTTTGGTATGACCGAGTAATGTATCAATAAACAGGAACCAGGCTCTAAAGAAAAAATAATTATGTTTCCGGTTTCATAACAAAAGGAAACTGTGTCGGTCGATTGGAAAAGACATTTTCCCTAATTTTTGTCCAAGAGGATTTGGGGTCTTTGCCTGTTAGCAGAAGGAATTAGTGGTAAAGATGACGTTGGAGTGGCTGCGTTTGTTATTTATAGAGCCCTCTTAGATTTCATACTAACAGCAATCTCTCCCGTTATGCCACAAATCCCTGCCGTATTCCTCCCTCTGTTTACCTGAAGTGAACAAATAATACACGACCCAATTCCTTTTAAAATGACTTTGTAAAGCATTACTCAGAAATTCTGTGTTGGACGATGGTTAAATACAAACACTCTTATAATTGAGTAAATCAACTGCATTTGCCTGTCATAAATGTCCGCAAAAGAAGCTATACTTGAATCATACCGTCTGGAAAATGGTAATTAGGCGCTCAAAAATATTCGGAAAAACAGTAAGCGTCTTAATGAGTCTGAATACTGATACCTTAGCCTGGTACCCTAGCCATGATGCTTCGCAAACGAGGCACGGGAACCGCCATTATGAAAACATGTTAAAGATTTTTGTATATCAATTTACGTTTGGTCGATTGTATTTCAATGTTATTTTATACAAAGTTTAAACATTTTATAATAAACCAATTTCTGTGTCATTGAACATGTTTATGATGAAAATATACTCCATTTTGCAAGAACGATGCATTGATGGCTATCAGTTTTTGTTTTCTTTTCTTTGTACAAATATGTAGCAGTTGTTCAATAAAGACAAGATGCATACTTTAACAAGCAGTATCCGAACCAGTGAACCGAGCGTTAGACAGAAGTTGAATGTCTTTGAAAATTCTCAGGTCTGTATCTATATTCTTAAACTTTAAGCAGCGGTTCTCATGGGTCACAGACAACCCAAAGATTCCTGCATATTTCACTGGCCAAATAGTTCAAGTGTTAAGTAAACAGAGGTCAAGACCCAACCAATACATAAAAAAAATCAAACCTACAAATATCTTTCCATTTTAAAATTTTTAATAATCGTTACAGGAAATGACTTTATAAATCTTTACTATCTTTATGCTTCCATTTATAGCCATACATTTTCTCACAAAGCAAACAAAGTGCTTTCAAACATTTAATGATATTTATTTTCGCTTCAAGAGGTCTTTCTGAAGAACCAAACCCGTTTTTATGACTTGGTAAAAGATTGATAAAATTCCGGTCGGGAACGGTAACAAACTGGGGCAAGTGTCTTTCCGTAACAATTGTACGGACACGTGTATATAGTTACATGGCAGGATGGATACGATAACTCTGCCATACGTGGTTCCGACTGTTACATCCGGAATTAGAGAGAACAAGTAAATACAAACCAATTTCATTTTGATTTTATTTACCAATGTGTTTAATTTACATCTCTTCAAGAATTCGAGTACAGAACACATGTCGGGCAAGTCTACAATATGTCGATGAGAAACCTTGTTCGAGGGCATGGTAGTTTAATTTAATTAGCATTTCAATTGTATGTACATGTATTTACCAAAAATATAGAGCTAGTTTCATAATATATTGCTGGAAATTAATTGTTATAAAAATTTATATTTCAACAATAGCTGAAAACATGTTTTGAGTTTTGTTTCTCTATCCCTGTTTGATTGTTGAACAAAATCTAAAGGGAAAACTGTATTAATGCTGATTAATATACTCAACGTTTCTATTACTTACCGAAAAAAGCATCAGTTCGTACATCTTTTATAACCCATTTATTTACCCCATTGGTTCCTTAATTGAATTGTATTGAAGTTTACTACTTAATCGTATCGATAAGAAGGCCATGTCAACAAGGTAATGACACCTCGCAACATTCATGTCAGTCTGTGGAACATGGATGAATAACAAGTGCATGCTATGACGAAGCGATCAAATAATGTCAGCAAATAAAATAAGTAGAATTAGACATAGTAACAAGCTTGGTGGCGAAATCACCATGAGAATGTCACTCCATTCAGGAGTAGTAGCAATAAAAAGATTATCTAGATTATTAAGCAACAAATGCCAATTTCATCTGAAATTGCTGAAACTGATTTTATTCGAGATCGCTGAAACTGATTGTATTCGAGATCGCTGAAACTGATTTTATTCGAGATCGCTGAAACTGATTTTATTCGAGATCACTGAAACTGATTTTATTCGAGATCGCTGAAACTGATTTTATTCGAGATCACTGAAACTGATTTTATTTGAGATCGCTGAAACTGATTTTATTTGAAATCGCTGAAACTGATTTTATTCGAGATCGCTGAAACTGATTTTATTGAGATCGATGAAACTGATTGTATTTGAGATCGCTGAAACTGATTTTATTTGAGATCGCTGAAACTGATTTTATTTGAGATCGCTGAAACTGATTTTATTTTAAATCGCTGAAACTGATTTTATTCGAGATCGCTGAAACTGATTTTATTCGAGATCGCTGAAACTGATTTTATTCGAGATCTCTGAAACTGATTTTATTCGAGATCGCTGAAACTGATTTTATTGGAGATCGCTGAAACTGATTTTATTTGAAATCGCTGAAACTGATTTTATTCGAGATAGCTGAAACTGATTTTATTTGAGATCGCTGAAACTGATTTTATTTGAGATCGCTCAAACTGATTCCTTTAACATCGTTAAAACTGATTTTATTTGAGATCAATGAAACTGTTTTTTTTCGAGATCGCTGATACTGATTTTATTCGAGATCGCTCAAACTGACTTTATTTGAAATCGCTCAAATTTTGTTTTATTTAACATCGTTCAAACTGATTATATTTGAATTCGATGAAATTGATTTTATCTGAGATCATTGAATATAATTTTATTTGAGATCGTTGGAACTGATTTTATGTGACATCGTTGAAACTGGATCTATTTGAAATCGTTGAAACTGATGCATGCAGTACAGCGTGAATCATGTAAAATGTTTTAGTAACATGTACAAAATACCAATATGAGAGTACTATACCATGCAGTTCATCATTACTATCTCTTTAAAGGTTATGACTTACACAAGAAATTCCATTTGACTTAGAATTTCCCTATTTATTTGTATTACAAAAAAGAGGAGAAGAATAATGAAAGTCACAACTGTGTCAATGATTATCGTCGCCATCGTCTAATAACTGCAACTATCATCACATCATCATCGGCTTCATGTACGGTAAGATTTTACTATAATGTTTGTACTATCAGTTCATGTCACCTGAAACTTGCATTTGAATTTTAAAAAAAAAAACACATACCACGATTATAATTCTCAAATGGGATCGTTCAACAATGGATCGTTTCGCTCAGTTGAAGAAAAATTATAACACCTATGAGGAAGCTTTCGTCTTATCTTGTTGAAAAATGTTACGTATGTTGTAAACGCGCGCTTGTAAAAAAAAAAAAAAATAAATCCCCCAAGCGTATACCTTTGCAGTAATTAAATCATAATACGTACTGAAAAGGTTTCTAGTGTAAAAAAACTAGTCTTTCACATAAAACAGCCGTCCTTGTCTAATCATTATCAAAGACGCTGTTAATGAAATATGTACCAGAATGTTGAGACCAATGATAACATGTGTTAAATAACTGATTTGGAAATACAAATATCACGAACTGACACAAAAAAGTGTTATATTTTGCAAAGCGACAGATAAAGAATCCTCCATACAGTTAACAGATGAAAACAAGAATACCGTGGACGGTACACTCCACGGACGCCTCGTGTTGAATAATTTTTAATGTGGGTACAAGTATGATATGGTTGACACCGAAGATTACTGACATAAGGGTTTCATTGACGTCGTCCTTTGGTCAAGGTATCGGGTCTTTGGACTAAATTTTATACGCAGAATAAATTATTTATGTTCTTAATAGATTTACTATGATAGCAAACTCTGACCCTTAGACCACAGAATATAGGTTACTTTACTTCCGTTTGCGCAAGTTGTATCTAGAACTTATTCAACAACCAAAGTTTGGTGAAAACTCGTTGTCGATAACCACCCATCAAGGAGGAGTAGCAATAACAAGATTTTCAATGAAGCCGACCATGGAAGCAATCAATATTGGTTTTCATATTGGTATCATGTTGATTTATGAGCAACTAAATGTTATACGAAATCTGCTGAAAGCCCATGTCGATACGACTTTCCCTTCTGAAGGAGCAGTCTGACGATGCCTTACATTACAGCCATAACGGATGTTAGATCGGAACCATTTTTGATTATGTCCAGCTATGCGTCATTAAAGGTCTCATGTTAATATTACCATCCGTTCAGCTGAAGAAGCGATACCAATGTTTTCAAGATGGCCACTAAAATAGCCATTTTGGATGTCCTAGCTGAACTTTTTCGTTTACGACAAACTAAATCTTAGAGTGAACGTGTGCAAAAAGAAAATCAGTGAAATCCATAAGGTAGTTTAGGACAAGTAGCGATAAAAACATGTCCCATTTAACTCTTCAAACAGTTCCAAAGCTGATAGGAAATTCGAGTAAAATCAAATTCAACATAATAACTGTAGCCTTTTCAAGTATAACAGCCCTTAACATGTATATACATGTGAACCTCGTGTTTATATTTGGAAAGGTTTATGTTTCTAAAGCCCTTTTTTTGCAATTCGTTTTCACCTTTCACATTATTTCATACTGACATAATATTGGCACTTTTGTGCTATGGTGCCGCTAAAGTCTAATGCATGCATGCATACATTGATATATGCATATCATATGTTTTTGTTCAATTCTCCTCCATTTTTTAAACTTTGTAGTATTCAATTTGAAGTAGTGTAATAAATCCATTATTGTGCTGAGGTGCTAAGCGCTAACACACACACACACACACACACACACACACACACACACACACACACACATACATACATACATACATACATACATACATACATACATACATACATACATACATACACAGACAGACATATACATATATACATACTGTTACGTGCTTAGGCTCGAATAAACAGCAACATAGAAAGAAGTAAAAAAAAAGCTTGTAAAAATTTAACAAACAATTTATTGAGCACAAATATTTTAATTTCAACTTATGGTTTTAGAGAATCAAGTCCAAAAATTAATCCAAAAAGAATTCACAATATAATCCACTAGTGGAATTGCAAGAGTCCTGCTAATAAAATGTCCTAATAGTTCCCGGTTCGAATCTTGACGATGTAATCCAATATGGACGACGATGTCACGTCATGAAGTCAGTTTTAGTTTTATAATAACTCAAATGAGCACAAGTAATTTCTAGAAAAATAACACAATAAATTCCTCTTGATTCTAAACGAATTGAAATAATTTACAGTCAAACAATAACACACACATCTTTGCATTCTAAAGCCCAGACTAACTACTGAACCATTAGCTTCTAAAACACAGCTATATACCGATTCCCTCGTAAACAGGAAGGGGTCACGTGATTTTCTAGAAGGTCACAGAACGAACCCATGCTCGCAAAGTCACGTATACAGTATGAACTAGAAAGATGTCATTAGAATCAACCAATCATTTTAGAAGCTTGTTTACACTCTGAAGCAAGGTCAGAAAATGAGGTTAACATCTGTTGTTTACTTGTAGAGTGAAACTTTCTAGAAAAATTTCCCAATGAATGAATTTTTAATCCAAAATGTCAAATTTGAATCTGACAAAAATAAATAATTTAAATCAAATATACGTAACAATACATACATACATACATACATACATACATACATACATACATACATACATACATACATACATACATACATACATACAGACACACACACATATACATACATACATACATACATACATACATACATACATACATACATACATACATACATACATACATACATACATACATACATACATACGTACCGTACGTAGCATTTTGACTAAGAGATCGGATGTATATATGTTTAGAGCAAGAACACGAAAATGCATTCTACAATCAATGCTTTCAAGTAGATAAAAAAATAACACTTTTCGATGCAGAGGGAAAATATATATTTATTTAAACTTTAAACAATATACTTGCTGTAAATTAACTACCACTTCACCGCCTAAAATGGTGGGGAGGGGGCCGAGGGGCCAAGTGGTCTAAAGCGCTTTCCGTTACGGATCATTGCCATCTCACCTCTATCTGCGTGGGTTCGAGTCTAAGATTCGGCTAATGTAGTTATGAGAGAATGTGAGAAAGCTTGCCAGTAGCTTCTCGTGGTTCGGTGGTTCTTTTCGGGGGTTTTCCCGGGTTCTTCCTCCACCAATAATACCGGCCGCAATGTATAGCCTATGATATGCTGAAAAAAGGCGTTAAACTCTACAACAACAACAACAACAACAACAACCTAAAATGGTAGGCAGATCGCAAAGGTTCGGTATCAACTGATCAAGGAATACAAACACTCAGTTACATGTTCGACTGAATGCCTTGCGGTATACCACTTCCTCACACTACCACTTCCTCACACATTTCAAACACAAATCTGGCAACGTTCCAAAACTACACCTTTAAACCCTTTTCTTTTCTTTGTCCACAAAGATGCCTGTGTGTAATGAGGCGTGGATAATGAGCTTGCTTGAAAATTGCACTTGACATATCGTGAATCGTGTTACCAGTAAACTGCGACTTCCATCAACGAGTGATCACTTACAATTACCGAAGACACGTGCGCTGATAATTAACTATTAGCAGAAAAAGAACGGATTGATCCTGTAAATTACTAAAGGAAAGACCTTGCTTAGATCCTACATTTGATTAGCTTGTTAAGGAAACACATTGACAGCTAGTGATTTTAACAATCGATTTGCGTACACATTCCTATACAACTTGTTCAATATTCAATATTTTAACTGCATCAGGAAAAATGGAAAAATTATACAAATAAACTGAAAATACAGCAACGGAAGTCAGTCATTCCGAGTAGTTTTCAACTCAGCACCATGTACACATCAGCAAATTAATTTGGTAATAACAGTCGGTTAAATTTCCAACCTTTCGGTCTGCTTGTCTCATTATATATATATATATATATATATATATATATATATATATATATATATATATATATATATATATATATATATATATATATCTGTGTGTGTGAGAGAGAGAGAGTCATGTGTGTGTGTGTGTGTGTGTATGAGTGTGTAACAGAAGAAACCTGCGCTGAAGAAACATTTGTTGTCGTATAGTTTCGGTTATGACTGAATAATAATAATAATAATAATAATAATAATAATAATAATAATAATAATAATAATAATAATGAGGACTTGGTATAGCTCATAATCTTTAGAAAATCTAAGAGCTTTACAACATCTACAATGATATGACTACAGACAAACAAAAAACAAAAACCATAAAATTGGAAAGAAAAAAAATGCTGTAAATATGTAAGGTACGAAATATTATTAGCTTTTTAAGTTTGCTCGTGCAGTCGAAAAAGATGAGTTTTAAGAGCACTCTTGAAAGGGATCACTGTGGCTTTGTGTCTAATTTCAATGGGTAATTCTTTCCAGATTGCTTGGGCCTGGTATGCAAAGGAACGTTGTCCATATGACTTTGTTTTCATAGTGGAAACAATAAGTATACGATTGTCAGAAGAGGAGCGTAAGTATCTTGCTGGTGTGTAAACACTGGTGCGGCCGGATAGGTATGTTGGACTGGAGTCCGTCAGTGAAACGTAGCACAGAGAAAACATTTTATGTTTGATTCTGGATCGGATGGATAGCTAGTGTATAGTACAGAGCAGTGGGGATGTGTACTCTAATTGTGCTACTCTAAAAATGATCCGAACAGCTGTGTTTTGAACTTTTGAAGTCTCTGAAATAAATATTGAGACGAACCAGACATAATTGAGTTAAAATAGTCCAGTCTTTAAAGTACTAATGAACATACAAGTGTTTTAGTGGCATCAACTGAAAGATAATTGCGAATGGAGCTGGTGCGTCTCAGCTCAAGATATGCAGCCTTGCATATGTTCATTACATGTTGGTGCTATGAGAGAGTACTGTCTAAAGTAACACCCACGTTTAGTACTGAATTTAATGTTGGTGTTGATGAAATTTTTTGTTTGAGGTAATTGATGTGAATGAGAAAGTCTTTGTGCTGTGATCAGAATGGCCACAGTGTTATCATCATTCATCTGCAGCTTGTTATTCACATAAAGAAATGCACCTCTCTACTTGTTGGATTGTAGAACCAACTTCGGTTGGGTGGCTTGATTTGTATATTTGGGTGTCATCAGCATACAATTAGTGCGACACTGGGTGATGATCTATGACACTTGAGAGCGGCTGAGTGTATAGAATGAAGCGAACATGTCCAAGAACAGACCTCTGTGGAACACCACAACATAGATCAACTGAGTTGAAATTTATTCCATTTGCAGATACAATTTGTGTCCTGTTGACTTAGTAAGACTTTAACCGTCGTAAGGATGCATTGTGAATGCCACATACATGCTGGAGACGGTGAATTAATATATCGTGGTCTATTGTGTCGAATGCTGCAGACAAATCAAGGAGGGTAAGGAATGTAATCTTTCCGCTATCCAAAGCAGATATAATGTCATTAGATACTTTCAGAAGAGTAGTTTCAGTACTGTGGCAATGGCAATATGCAGACTGTACATTGCTAAAAAGACTTTAAATTTAAAAGTTTTGATATGAACGGGAGATTAGAAGCTGGGCGGTAGTTCTTTAAGTCGTTATGGTAAAGTCTTGGTTTCGTCAGCAGAGGCTTCACGATCGTAGCTTTGAAAAATGATGCGAAAGAGAGGTATTAAGAACATCGGTTAGTGAAGGCAATATTGGGTTTAAGCACTCAAATAGCAGTGATGTTGGAATTGGATCAAGTTCACATGACTTTGGTGCACTCTTCAACACGATTTTCTATACTAAATCCATAAGAGATAGGTTCAAATGCTCATAATGGTTGTCGTTGAAATTCTGTACTGTAACTGTATGGTGACAAAGAGTCAATTGAAACTGTGTTGTCAAACGTATCTCTAATGGTTTGTACTTTGTCACGGAAGAAATTTTCAAACAGGTCCGGAAGGTCTACTGGAGAGAAGGTAGTTGGAAGTGGTGCACATTTGTTCTTTGACATTAGTTTGTTAGTAATCTTGAAGAACAGCTGAAACTCTACGTGATCCTAGTACTGTAGTGGGATAATTTGGCTAAATGGACTATGTTTGTGGCGTTTTTCTTAGCAGCTTCAGCGAAAGTGGCGGGGGAATCACTTGATGGAGTAAGCGGTGGGTCCTAAATCCACGCACTTTGGGCTCGTCACCTGGTGTTTTTAACCATCTTTCTGTCAGGATGAAGACGTCGATATTCTGGTCGTTGATAAAGTTAACTATTTCTGTGCGCTTTTCCGGTGGTCCTACTGAATAGGTGTTGAATAATGCAATACGCAATGGTATCTCTGGGACAGTTGCCACAACGGTTGACGATTGAAGATGGATTTGCACCAGGTTATCAAAATTAACGTCCGCACTTGTACATTGTTTATATGGAAAGGTCGAAAGGGAGATAACTGGAATTCGCATTCCTGTTCTACGCCGGTCAGCTTTGAAACAACGTTTCTTTTCTCGCTTCCGATTACATTTAAGTAATGGTGAATGTTGTCCCAGTTCGTTTAGTCTTGAGCACAATGTAGTATGAAGCGCCAAGGTGTGGTCATTTAAAGCAATTATTGAGGGTCAATCATGGCATAAGCGGGATCACGTGATGAAGGTTTATTAAAAAACAAAGGACGTCTTAACAGTGGAACAAGACAGCTGAGAAAAAATATAATTGTTCTCGTTTCCAAACCCAGAAGATGAAGAAACACGTACGAACTGAACAGCCAGTGAATGATGAAACACATTTATGTAGACGACGGTAGACAACAAGCACATATATCATGAAAAAGGCATTATAATAGAAGAGCTGCGTCCAGACGGTTAAAACGATAGCGACCATCATTCCGGAAGAGAAGATTGCAAAATTAGATCTTTCAATGTAATCATTTAAAACATGAAATAAGTATGAATTCATGTGTTCTAATCACAAGCTGTGGTGCTGATATGTTTCCTATTATTAATTTCAGTTGGTATGCCTAGCGACTCTGATCAAACCAGTACAAAGGATGGGTTTGCGGTTTAAAAGGTATATCGGAAAATTGTGGTAAGGGTTCTGCATGTACGCGTTTCGCGGCATTTTATCATGAATTGGTTTTTAGCGCTATTTCTATAAATACCAGACGAGTAAAACGTTTAATTCAGGTCAATTTGTTGGCTCTGTATTTGTTGTCTCTTTAAAGTTTATTATTCAAAATATATTTAAAATGTATTTCTGAAACCAATGCCTGTTGAAGAAATGGTCAATTGTGTGTAAATATCGCATCGCGGAGGTGAAGCCTGAGATCTTGTCAGAGCTGGGGCCAAATGTGCAGCATTGTTGAAAGGAAATTCCTCCAAAACAAAATGATGTTTAGTCGACAACATTGTAATTTTTCTGGAATGCAATGGGGAAGAGGGTTGACAACCCTAGCTTTCCACAAAGGCTGACTCAAAATAAACAAAAACCTAGCTTTCCACAAAGGTCGACTCAAAATAAACAAAAACCGCTGTTATCCACAAAGGCTGACTCAAAATAAACAAAAACCGCTGTTTTCCACAAAGGCCGACTCAAAATAAACAAAAACCGCTGTTTTCCGCACAATTTTTTATGTTAGCTATTAACATAATTAACTCAACATACTAAATACTATAATGTACATGACATGAAGGATCTTTTTGATACAATACAAATCACTTGTATTTTAGATTTCCTAAAGGAAGTGAATCTCTATTTTAAACTATAACTTGTATGCCATCACCTAGAATATTTTTATCTGATGCAAATATCACCTCTTATTTACAACATCTTGTCATCAACATACACCATATACATCTCCCGTTGATTGGGAAGCTTCATATTTTCCTGTCACCAACATCTTACCATCGTATATTTAACTATTATGGTTTTTTTATATCGCTGGTCGATGTTAAACCTTTCTTAATTTTGAACATCTGACCTACTGTATGGCGGTAAATAGGCTAAAAGTGCTAGTGCGCCGTTAAAATTCAAGCAAACAAACAAACAAACTCAACATACGGATATAAGGTCCGAATGGCGATTTTGTATTGCTTACGGGTGTAAATAACACCTTAAGAAACGGCTGTGGACAATTTCTTTATCTTTACCAAATGATAAAGGCCTAAAGAAAGTATGAATACATTATTATAAGCTAGTCGATTTCAATGCAACACCATACAGCACTCCGAACTCGTTACATTTCTCAAACGAATGTTACCAGACGGATCCTGAAAAATAGAAACTCTAGGATACGCGAATGCTAAGCCTAGACTAAAAGTTGAAACTGTTCCAGACATACCATTCATTGTATATTTTAAATCCTAGTTAAAAGTGTCAAACGTATAAGTTATGAAAATAGGCAGAAGGCCGAGTTTTTGCTAATAAAAATTTGACAAACGGACACCTGATTGTGCTGATGTGTATATGTTCTTTTCAAGATCACAATCTAAATCAAGTCACCACTGACCTATGTGAAATTGAGATCTAACGTTAATCAAATGGAAGTTTGCTGAAGAAAAAAAACATTATTTACCCTTGACACAGTCGTGTTTCGAGAAAAACAATTTTAAGTAATATTAAAAAATTAATTTAAAAAAAATTCAGTATATGCCTGTTATATGTAAATTGTATAAACGGTAATCTGTAATGATTGGAATTGATATAAAACTGTCCCTTGGGCATTTAAATAGCAGCGATTAAAAGAAAAGAGGTCACATATAAAATCGAAGTTTCACATTAACTGGCTGACAAGATAAATTAGGAGAGGCGACTACTGACCCCGCAGATTTGCCCCAGTGTGCAAGCGCCTATGGGACACGCCATTTCTCCCTGTGCTACGCCTTATTATCCCCCAGGACAAGACCCTTTTTTCATATTCTGGTCTGCATAATAGTTAGAGGTTAGAATTAAGTACACAAACATAATGACAGTTTAACACATTAACAATTATTCCTTATCACTGCACTTATCTTGTGAAAAGGACTGGCCCTCTGACATAATTCAAAGAAACAATGTGCTACAGAGTGTGTATGTAAGCACCAGAAAATGATCGGCAAATAAACGATGCCCAATTTTGTGGTAACTTCGAAGCTAAAGACTTCATTTTAAGAGTTCAAATCTGCAGTCAAACGTTACCGTACATGTATGTGGCCATTGTTTTCCCACATTGTATATCGCACCCTATTTCCTTTAGTTTAAGTGTTAAGACATGTAGCACTGTTTACTGAATGAAATATTTATTTTGAGTTAGATGTTTAGGGACACATATACTGCGTCGTATATTTTGTTTTATTCCTTCTTTTAATTTAACCATGGTAATGAAACTCTGCATATATGGTAGATGAATGTCAGGTGTTAACTGGCAGAGCTTCTTTGGCCGAAATGGAGATTTTGTTTGCAGAGAAAATGACCCAGCCTTCATTGTGATCATTCATGGGTTTTAAACTAATTGGTGACAATTTTTTTTTACAAGAAGTACTTCTGTAGTAGTTAAAAAATCTGAAATTTACGTGAATAATGTTTAATCTTAATCTATTTAATGAAGACAAAAACTGTCGTGTAATATTAATTAATTCTTCACTACAATATTCACAAATGATACAATAGAATATGGCATCTGTGGATTGCACACTTGATATATATTTATGTATGTTTTTTCTTCTTCTGAGAAATGAAAATTGAGAGACATATTGAAATAATCGGGAGTTCTCTGCGAAAAATCAAGAGATATTACAAGATAGGGAGGAAATACCTCCAAAATTGGGAAATTTGTTTTTCTTTCTTCTCCCGGCTTGAGAGTTAACATTTATGAACTGTTCGGGTTTGTGGAATTTCAGTCAGGGCTAGTTGTTTATTTAAGTCATCAGCCCGCGGCTTGTGCTTAAAACATTTCTTTAGTACTGACCAGTACAGGACATAGTATATTTTAACGAGACATGTATATACTATCAGATTTGTCTATACGCTAACTGTAGAATGCATGTAAAATACACTGTAAATGAATCATCAAAAGGAAGCTTCTTAATGCTTAAATTCATTACTTATTATTTCCACTCTGTCCATTTATTTGTGGAGTGTTTGTGTGTGCGTGTGTGTGTGTCTGTGTGTGTGTTATGGGTAGGTAATGAATATGATATTTACATATAATACGACTGAACCTTATCTTTCTTAAATTAATTTATTGCATTGTGGCCAAAAATAATTTGCTTGCATTGGACACCGTCACTTAATCATTATCACATTTTTGCACAGAACACATCTGATCAGTATTTATTTTAAAATTACAATGTTTTTGTTTTTTTTTAAATTCCAAAATATGAAATATGAGCACCTTCTTACTCCTGTAATTTTCTGCTGATATGTCTTAAACATATTGTTAAAACGTACTTCAACATATATAGTTATGAGCATATCTCAGAAACAGATTCAACGCGTGAATGTGCAATCCAAATCTGGACTCATCTGGTCTGTCTCGCTTGCCATGTTTCGTTTGTATTCGATGAATGGCTAGTACTGCGTCACGGGAACACATGATCTGTTGTTGTCTCATTAAAAGTCGGAAAAACTCGGCAATTTACGGAATCGTGCTCTTCCAGGCAATATAATTACTACCCGCCAATGATATTAAATTTATAAACATTACAGTCTAATTAAAATTTGTAGAGAATTACACACATAAAAGGATATTTTTTATATATTTCTAGTATCCTTTAACCGATACGTTTCTTCAACATTTTTAAAATTAATGATCGTGGTCCTAAATAATGTTTTAAGCAATTAAATTGCCTGCTACATACACTAATCCTATCGAAATTTATCTAATGAGCAATGGGATTACATAACAACTGATTCTGCGGAGTTGCTGTAGTCGGGACTAGATCTTTAGGATTGATTTGAAAATGTCTGTACGTATCTCGCTAGGTCTTGACATTTATCCTACAGAGTTCTTTTTCTGATTCAATTATGGAAGAATGTTCTGGCATTGAGAACATCGGATTAAGTTTGGTCTGATTGAGTACTTTACGTACGGTACGGCAACACAAGTGGGTTATTGAATTCGTCACGCTAACGACTGAACCACCTAACCTTCCTGGGACAATCGGATTGCCACAAAGAAATGATTGGATTGGTCGTCTCCGTTTGATTCAGTGTAATCAAATGTGAGCAAAAGCTTGTAGTTTTGATAACATCCAGTTGGAGCCAAAAAACAAGAAACTATGTTCTCGGAATAATTAGATACCTTTCAATTTAACATCCAATAAAGTGTGTCATATAATGCTGGACAAATCTGAAGAATGCTGCAGAACCATCCTTGGCATCTCATAAATTGACCACATCACAAATGAAGAAGTGCGTAACACCATCAGACACAAAGTAGGCCATTATGAAGATCTCACGGACGTCAAAACGAGAAAGCTGAAATGGTATGGCCATGCCACTAGAGCCAACAGTCTATCCACAGCAGTATTGCTGGGCAGTGTCCAGGGTAGCAGAAGAAGAGGTACGCAGAGAAAAAAGTGGACTGACAACATCACAGAATGGAACAGGAACAGTTCTGCGGAGACACAGGCATTGTCACATGATCGAGGCAAATGGGGGCAACTGGTCAGATGTTCTGCAGCACAGTTCCTCAACGACCACACTAGGTCATGAGACTGATTATGATGGTGATGAAAGCTCTTAAGTGCTGCATACCAAAATGGAAAAGGTATTCTCATGATTCACTCCGATTATGTAACTCTGCATATATGCAGAATGTGATAAAAAGTTCGGTTTAAAGCCGTCCAGCCAGATGGACTCAACCTGGTACAACAAGTCAAGTTGTCCAGCCAGAATGCATGCACCTGGTACACCAGGTCAAGCTTTACAGTTAGTTGAAAATAAAGATTTAAAGCAGCGATGAACTTGCACTGTAGTTCTTATCGCTAGTTTTATGCGAGATAGTGTCCTAAAAGTTCACTTAAACATAACAATGTCCAAGAAACGTTGAATCTGAAATATCCAAATTATTGAATATTTTTTTTTGTTGCACAAACCTCCTCTACACCTTATCGCGACTGAGTGATGCTTTTGATGTTCCGAAGCTTGTTTCTGGTGTTTTCATTTTTACATGTTTACTTCCATTAATAATGATCTCGATATCATACCCATACAAAGAAAAACTTAATTATGCATTACTTGTTTACATATACAAAATCAATAATTCAGTTCAAATTGAACATAAACTTGATTTTGGACCAAGTTAATTCCAACAATGTTACATTACAATAGTATATAGAGAAATAAAGAATTAAAAATTTTTTTTTTAAAACTGATTAAAAACCAATGCGTATTAAAAGATTGAATATACATCACATACAAAAAGGTAAATTAACGATAAAACGAGTTCTAAGATGGCTAATGTGACAATCTACTGAAAGTCTGAGCGGAACCAATATCATTAGGATGAGCTGGACACCATTAGAGGTCTTTCGTTACAAACCCCATGCTGATTCGTCAACCCAATCAGAAGGAGGGGTAACAAGATTCCCAAGATGGCTGTTGTAACAGCCATACTGGATGTGCGATCGGCACCATTTTAATTCAGGATTAATCACTATTAGTCTTCGTGTGTAAACTTCATCTCAATACCACCATCCATTCAGAAAGAGTAGCAATAACAAGATTTTCAAAATGGCTGTGGTCACACTCCACATTTTATCGGAAATATTAGCATTGAGAGCCAATTAGATATCATAAGATACATTGTAGCGAAAATCCCAGGATGACAGAACCATTTATTCTGTAGGAGTAGCGATAAGAATATTGTTAAAATTATCACTGTGGACACCTTAGGCATTTTCAAGACAAGATCTACGCGCATGTAACTTGAAGTGCATGCCTTTAGCAAAATTTAGTGTAAGTGTGAGATATAACTAATTAGTGTTCTTGTACTTTCAGTCACAGTGAACACTGCCACTGATCTTTCAACCCAGATATCGAAATTAATATTGCTTACCCCAAATGCAACATATTAATACAGTTTCGTACTAGCAGATGGTGAATAACGAGTTATTGTGAAGAATTTAAAATTTTATGAAAATCAGATAGAGATATTTTTTTGAATATCAGCAGCCTGGCATAATTTCTGGGGTGAAAAGAATCAAGAGACATTTTACTGTTATTATGATTGCCGTTGAAGATATCGAGTTGAAATAACAGAACAGTCCATTATTTAAAATGCATATGAAGCACGTTTATTTCAAATATAAATTACCTTAACATGCAGCTGCAATATCTCAACACCAACTGTAATGTCCCAACACACACTTTAATCTCTCAACAACAACTAATGTCTCAACACCAACTGTAATTTCCCAACACAAACTGTAATCTCTCAACTAATGTAATGTCTCAACACCAACTGTTATCTCTCAACACCAACTGTAATGTCCCAACACCAACTGTAATCTCTAAACACCAACTGTAATGTCTCAACACCAACTGTAATGTCCCAATACAAACTGTAATCTCTCAACACCAACTGCAATGTCTCAACACCAACTGTAATGTCCCAACACAAACTGTAATCTCTCAACAACAACTGTAATGTCTCAACACCAACTGTAATGTCCCAACACAAACTGTAATCTCTCAACAACAACTGTAATGTCTCAACACCAACTGTAATGTCCCAACACAAACTGTAATGTCCCAACACAAACTGTAATCTCTCAACAACAACTGTAATGTCTCAACACAAACTGTAATGTCTCAACACCAACTGTAATATCTCAACGTTCAACTGTAATTTCTTATCAGCCAATTGTAGTTTCTCAACATCCAACTGTAATCTCCTAACATCCAATTGTAATATCTCAGCACAAACTGTAATGTCTCAACACAAACTTTAATGTACCAACACAACTGTAATGTTCCAACACAAACTGATATATCCCCAAAAAAACTGTAATGTCCCAACACAAACTGTAATGTCCCAACACCAACTGTTATGTCCCAACACCAACTGTAATATTCCAACAGAAACTGTAGTGTCTCAACATCCAACTGTTATATCTCGACATCCAACTGTAATTTCTCAACATCCAACTGTAATTTCCTAACATCCAACTGTTATATCTCAACATCCAACATAAATTTCTCAACATCCAACTGTTATATCTCAACATCCAACAGTAATTTCTAAACATCCAACTGTAAAACCCGAGCATTTATAAAACCACAAATAATTTTCTTTAAAATGCTTGTAAATTTTTTCTTCAAAATTCATCATCATCATCAACTTGATATTATTATTATTATTATTATTATTATTATTATTATTATTATTATTATTATTAGGTGAAAACAATTTATGAAAGATGTCAACTAGAGTAAATATTTTATGTGAGGTGTTGTCAATCAAACGAAACAAGTCAAAAGATCCAATTAAACGTACTAAATATCTGACCTCAATATAATTTATTGAATGTTTGAATGTTGACATTTGCAATCAGTCAATATTTCCATAGCATGCCGTTCTTTTGACTGTTGGTATTTGCGAGCAATCAATTTTTGCATAGCAGACAATTCATCAATAATTCATGTCACTGATTCACTTAACAAATTTTAGTGCAAAAACGTACAAGGCATTATTGTAATGGATAAATGTTTATACAAGTTTAAACGTGTGCCGCTATTTGTATTATGTTAAGTGTCTTACACATTAATTTATCTAGTTCTTAATTATGGATCAGAAAAGTAAGGAAATGTGTATTGATTACAATTCTGTTAAACGGTTGCACTTAAAAAAATTTTAAAGATAATTTTGAAGTTTGAAAATCTACTCGAAAGATTTTGTATAATTTAGAAGGACACCCCATACACATCTCTCTCTCTCTCTCTCTCTCTCTCTCTCTCTCTCTCTCTCTCTCTCTCTCTCTCTATATATATATATATATATATATATATATATATATATATATATATATATATATATATATATATATATCCAATATTTAAGAATGCGCTAATATATATTGATGTGTGTGTGTGTGTGTGTGTGTGTGTGATATCGAACTGAAGGTTTACTGAGACATAGGCAGCTGTTCTGGAAATGGAAATTTGGCAACGTTAGTTCGGATTTATTACATTGTCTTGGTTTGAAGGAAGTGTGACCAAATCAAAACTATTTAGAACATAATGGTTATCGTAGTTTTGTTACAAAACGTCTAAATGACCAATTTTTCAAAAATATCAATCTAGAATCCGAGAATAAGTCAGCTATATTATTCATAAATATGTAGTAAAAATTGTGGCTGTATTGAATATTTGGAGATATAAAAAAAGAAGAAAATGATTTTCAAAAATAAGGAGAATTTTGCACATTTCACATACTTGAATTATAAAAATGGAAGATCAAAATCTAAGGCACTAGTTCAAACGAGCTGTAATTTTTTGCAACGTGCCGGAATTAGGGTATCAGCTAAAAAAAACTATTGTTTACTGAAATATGCGAGATATGAAAAAACTTTATTATTATTATTATTATTATTATTATTATTATTATTATTATTATTATTATTATTACATTTTGGTGTAGTCTGTAGGTCATGCAATAATAAATATGAGTTAAATACTATGTGGTCTTTGAAGAGCCCTGGAACCTGCATGAGATCTGGAACCAGCCAGGGATTGCGTGTCGGGGGTTGATTAAGATAAACGTAATACAACGAACAGTCAGTGCAAAACTAGCTTTTAACTAGCGGTACGAGCCTAAGAGCTTTCGATTCTCAGCGAGTCTTTGTCAAAAGAAATTACAAAACAGATACGGACAAGTCAAGCAATGAACACAAATGAAAAGGATGAATTTACAGAAGTTAATATGACTATTTAATGGAAGTATTGTTTGAAAATTTTAGATATCGTGCCTAATTTTTTATTTAACTGTCTAATGGAAGTAATTGGTTTACCTCCGATGAAACAAACCCGATGTTTCTTCAAGCACATCAGATTAAATTTAACTGAAAACAATTTGGTACAAAAGGGCTTTCGAGTTAATGCAAATAATGGCGATCCGCAATAAAATATGGCCGCTGTTAGCAAAAATATAAAAACCTTTAAACGATTTCATCGCAAAACTGTTTGTCAAACTTTACCTAAATTTGATCCAAAACGGTAAAATTTAAAGACAATACGTAGTTGTACAAACAAAACCTATCCGCGATCAAATACGACCATCGTTGCTAATAATACGTGAAAAGAAAACATTTAAACAACTTACTGAAAATGAATGTGGTACAGAACTTGATCAATATTGAAAGAAAGCAACGTGTGAGAAAGGCTTATTATTGGACAAATTACGTTGATTTGCTATAAAGTATCAATGAAAACCCTGAAACCTTGGAAGAATTGTTTTCAGAACATATGCAGTCAATGTTATTTGATACAGTGTATGCAACAAGCATCCCACTTACCTAGATGTCTCTAATAACTGATCATGTATATGGCCAAGAACGCACGTGTCAGTCAGATGAACGATTTCATGCTCACTTGCGTTTCTTGTTGATAAGAATAGCTGACTAATAAATATACTTACGGCATTACTTTATACATTTCAAGTTTGTCAGAGCAGGACATTTCAAGTGGGCCCTCGCTGTTCTTCTTGCGTTTCGACAAGTTCCCATGAGAAGCAGAGGCGTATCGAGGGGGGAGGCAGGGGGGGGGGTATATATGTCCCCGGGCGCCATACTAGTGGGGGCGCCAAATTGGGCTTTGAAATAAATTGTATCGGGTAATGGTGATTTTATTGATGAAAATAATGGGTTTCAGAATTGAGGTGGGGGGTGGGGGAATGAATATTGTCCCCGGGCGCCAAACACCCTAGCTACGCCTCTGATGAGAAGTGGCTCGTAAATCATTCATACACTACAATGAAGCTAAATGTTCTTTCAAAGTTAGAATCCCTTTCTTGCACTGCATTGTACAGAGGAATCAAATGTCTGTCCTCATATAATTCACGATGGCATAGGAAAGGATTAGAACATTTGCTTCACGATATTCTAGGTCATAAAATCGATATCATGTGGTATAACATTTAAGATTTATTGGTGGGACTCCAGGTGGTAGAGTGCTCAAAAGCCCTCGCCATTACAGCTCACTGCCATCTCGACTCGGTTGGCTTCGGTGCGGGTCTCGGGCTCATTGGGTATAAAGAAAAGTTGTCAGTTGCTTTCCGTGTGTTATTGTTTCTGACCGGACTTTTTCTAAGTATATCCTACACCAGTTACGGTGGCCGCAATGTACTGCCTACGCCATGTATCTTTCAAAGAATGGCATTAAACCCAAAACAACAACAAATAATTGTTGATCATCGTGTTTTAAAATGTACAACTTTGTTGGTAAGCATTCAGTGTACTGTACAACGAAAACTGAAAAGTAAGTATGAACGTAAGTTGCGTTTTGCGACATCTCATTGACAAAACAATAATGAAGGCTCCGTGTTGTGTACGGCCATTTCGAATATCAATGTGTGTGTGTGTGTGTGTGTGTGTGTGTGTGTGTGTGTGTGGTATATATCAATGGGACAGACGCTGTACAAATGGAGATCATATTCGCAAGGAATCCACGAAAAGATTGTTTCTTCTTTTTCACACAAGTCTTACAATGACCATCACTTGATGCATGATCGGCACCATTTTGATTTTGGATTGTCTAGAAATCGTAAAACGTCTTTTGGTGAGCACATGTTAATATGACACCCCATTATAGAGCCTAGCGATACCAATATTTCAAGAAGGTTGTTGCGTAAGATCAGTAAATATTTATTGTAGACCAACTAGACTCCATAACAAATATTCTGGTAAAAAGTTAACCCGTGTCGATATAACTTCAAGCTTTGGAGGATTTTTAATAACCATATTTTCAAAATGGTTACCATACGGCCATATTAGATGCTACATCGGCGCCATTGTCATCTAGAACCAACTAGATGTCATAATACGTCTTTAATTGAAAACCCTTTATTGATACAACCATTTATTCTGGATGACTATGGATAATAACAGTTTCCTGGTGGCCATACTAAATGTGACTTTGGTACCAAATTCATATTGGGCCAACTGCACCTGCCAAAATTCTTCCTGACAAAACTCAATGGCGATATCAACTTTCTGTTATTGTGTAGCGTCAAGAAGACTTTTAAGATGACTGCAATGGCGGACACATACACATTGGCTGTCAGACTAACTAAACATCATACAAATGTTGGGTTTTATTTAGCGCAAACTACATATTTATATCCTTTCAGAAGGAGTATCGATAAGAATCCTTTAAAGATGACCAATGTTGCGGCCATATTTGACTGAGTAGAGCCATTTTAATTTACGATCAAGTAAGACCCAAAGGTAAGTTTGCGTTTGAAATTTCATGACAATCCGCCAAGTATATTAGGTGTAGCGATAACAAACTTTTTCTGACAGACCATGAACCACATACAAACGACACACAAAAGACTATTCTATTAGTTCTTTTGGTTTCGCACCACCAGTAGAGTTAAATATAATGTATTGGCAGACGATGTACAAACTGTCTGCATTATGTCCTGTAAAAATGGGATTAAATCTAGTCTTTGCAGGTATAGAAATGTATGGGAAGCATCACTGCAGTCCGATCAAATTTTAGTATTCACTATGGGAAGCATCATAGCAGTCCGATTAAAGTTTAGTTATTTATTTACTATGGGAAGCACCATTGCAGTCCGATTAATTATAGTAATTTACTATAGTAAGCACCATTGCATTCCGATTAAATTTTAGTATTAACCATGGGAAGCATCATTGCAGTCCGATTAAATTTTAGTAATTTACTATGGTAAGCACCATTGCAGTCCGATTAAATGTTAGTAATTTACTATGGGTAGCAGAATTGCAGTCCGATTAAAACTGAGATATCCAACATGTCAGAGAGCTGACACTGACAGACCCTGTGTTGAACTTTCAATTTAAGGATCAGATAGAGCTGGATACGACTTAGGCGGATTTTAAGACCCCCCCCCCCCCCTCGCAATGACCTCGTGATTAAAAATAGCCCAACGTGGCATTTCGAAATAACGAAATAAAAATATTTTCATCACGTCACTTACGGGGCTCCGTATAAACCCTACGACCAAACACTGTAACATGATTGCTACGTTACCTTTAGTAGAGGTAAGACGAGGTTTCGCTATGTCTGTCCGTAAGCAGTAATGGCAGCGCATGTGAGTAAATTATATTTATAGCCGCAGGGCGAACTCGTAACCAGCCTTATTACAGCTTTCACAGTTTTAAGTGGTAAAAACAAAATCAGTTGTAACATGTAGGTTCTAATAATTGCTTTCCTTAAAACCAAATACGACGCTAATTCTGACCGGTCACTAATCATAAAAGGTCCGGAGTTCCCAAAGATCGCCAGAACCTGTCAGATCTACTTTGTATACGAAGATATCTATTTTGCTCTGATTGGCCCAATGGTTTGATTAGTTCAATTTTACCGAAATTTTATTTTGAGGATAAAACGTAAGAGGCATAAAGTAAATCCTGGAGCATGATTTGTATCTAACATTTTAAAATTTTATTCATTGCTGTACATTGTACAGATTATATTTTATTAGTGGCATACATGCATAGGGTCTAACCTAAGATAATAAAGAACACAAAATTGCATAGGATCTATAAACAGTTGTTTCCGTACAACTTGACAAGTTACTAACATATAATTAATAGCATTATGTTAGTAAATATTTTTACCAGATTCGACCATATCTCCGACTGGCTAGTAGGGATTGAATGGTCAATGAAGAATGAAGTTGTTTCTTTTTAGAAAAGTCAGGTCATATTAACTGATATTTTGATAAATTAGAATGAGTAGTATGATTTGTCACGTGGGGTTATACTGAGCAATCACATTACATTCCTATTTTAGATTCATATTGTAACATCAAGTCTGCAGACGTATTTTATGTTGTACTTTAGATATTATCTGAGAGGAAAAACATCTATTTTGTTCTGTTCGGTGGAAATGTGAAGTGTTCATTTTTGGGCTATAGTATTATCCTAGAAATATTGTGAACTATGATGCGCAATGCCATTTTTACAACGTCACGATTCTTGGCGGACAAGTACATTTCCGGTTCTGAAATGTATACTGAACTTTTCATTCTTTTGGATTTTTAAGAGTGCTCTTAAACGCGTCTTTTTTACTGCAGGAACAAACTTAGAGACCTAATAATGTTTTGTATCTTATTTGTTTTCATCATGTTCTTATGTTTATCAATTTCATGTTTTTTTTTTTTTGTTTTTCTGTAGTGTGGTCATATCATTATAGATGTTGTAAAGCGCTTAGAGCTTATTAAGATTCCGCCATGTATAGCCTATCGTGTGCTGAAAAATGGCGTTAAACCCTACAACAACAACAACAACAACAACAAAACAGAATTACAATTAGAAAACTATCAATTAACAGACTTATATAAAATAGAAAATAAACTCCATACATCCCATAAAATTGCGAACGTACCATTAATGTGTATGTGTGGAGAAGCATCGATAGAAAAATATACAAGACATGAAATATACTGCCAACTTCGCTAGCAAAAGTGCGACGAGTTCCAGTATCACCTTTTGGCACTTGTTTCTCCTACATATAACAAAGAAGCAGTTATTAACCAAGGACATATATGTCACACCACACGTAGTAAAATTTAAAGAATTACTTAATTGTTTTAAAAGCTGGCATTTAAAGCAACTTTAAAGGCATCGACATTGTTTTATCAAAACTTCTTCCATTTTGTTCTTGGTGTGATTATTTCTTCCTTAAATAAAAACAAGTTGTAGTAAAATGGCTACGCTAATATGTCAATTTAGTTAAAATTAAATCTCAATATATTTACTTTCAAACGTATAAATCATCATCATCTCTCTCTCTCTCTCTCTCTCTCTCTCTCTCTCTCTCTCTCTCTCTCTCTCTCTCTCTCACACACACACTATCCACAGTCAAGAGATTGTATGAAGAATTTTCCCTTGGCGAATACTTGAAAATGAGTGCATATGCATTTTGTTTTCATTGTATGTGCAGTTTGGATTAGAGATCCTTATTTCGTTATTATTGTTCAAAGTATGTTGCAACAAGTGCGTGTATCTGCACTGTGTTCTAATGACTAATCTTTTCATACACAAATATCACAATTTCTATCCTACAACATAAATGGTTTAATTCCATTTTGTTTTTGTTCTTTAAGGTTTATTGTGACCATGATCATGTTTCCATTTATTTCAGACACAATACCTTCAGCTGGTGAACACTACTAAAGTGATTGGTATATTCTTTCCGTTTTATTATAACATACTTTTGTACATATAGTCCCCATGTTTTACTTCAATGTTTTTACATGTATATTATTTGTTACCGTATGATTGGATATCAACAGTACATGTTTACAACGGACCGTCTGTAAATAGTAAACACATCCATACTGACACTTTTACTCGCTTGATTGAGTAATGTTTCGAAAGATTAAACATAGATTTATATCTAATAGTATCAAAAGCCACGTGACTTTCTGGGTCATAGTATAAAAATCTAAACACTACATTATTCATTTCTTTACCACATATCGTTACATGTTAAAGGAGCTATATTCCACAGTACTTACATAAGATAGATTTTGTACTATTACTGTTAAGCAACGAAATAGATATCTGAAAGTAATGTTTATTTATTTCCTAGTTTTTCCATGATCCTACATAGCTGATCTAAAACAAAAGTACAATTAAAAAAATATGAATCGAACTATATAATCAAGAAGGATAATAATCATCAGTGTTTAATAAAGACAGGAGAGTGACAAATAAATTCAGTAGTGATATGCGGCCACAACGAACCTACGGAAGCCCATTAGTGCCAGGTAAAAAAAAGTTTTGGGCATTTTTATGAGATAGTATTGCGTTATTACGAGATAGTATTGCGTAATTACGAGATAGTATTGCGTTATTACGAGATAGTATTGCGTTATTACGAGATAGCATTGCGTAATTACGAGATAGTATTGCGTTATTACGAGATAGTATTGCGTAGGCGCTAATGGGCTTCCGTACGAACCTCATGTTATCATAATATTAAAATCATTACCTCTTTTATTCTGCCCTGTCTTTCCAGCAAGACTATTGAACTTGTACAGTATGAAAAAGAGCATTTATTTCACATTCGACAAAAATGTTCTTATATCATTTTCAGTTGCTCTTATGCTGCAGGTTGAAAACAAATTAAATTTAGCAACACTAGAGTTAGATTTTAAATTATCTCGACATCTTCAGTTTATTAATTGTCTTGATATATTCAACTTTGGAGGAAAAATATCATAATATGCATGAAATCATTAAGGTGCCAAAAGAGATTGAAAAGACGACGAAAGCTTTCAAATGCGAAAGGTCAAGTTTTAAAAGAGTATTCACTGCTATGTTAATATTACGTCAAAATGAATTGTCAAATGTAACATTTATTTTATGTATTTATTCCGTTTGATAAGCCTCCATCAATCAGGAAGTTCTTCACAATCAGACAAAAAAGTATCAACAACACCTTGTCATTTGCCTGTTATTATTACGCATGCCTATAATTGGTTACAGTTTAGTCGGTAAATATTTCCACGACCGCAAAAAAATGTTCTGAATGAGATTTCGTTTTCATTACCAAAAACGCTTGTGTAAAATCTATTACCTTAATTAAAAGTAAAGTCAGTTCATTTTGCCGCGATGGTAGGGATGTACCGGATAGACTTTCCGTTGACTTTCTATACATATATCCCAAAAATTTGTTTTCATTTCCAGTACCATGTCATATTTTCATGAATAACCTCCAGACAAATTGCACTAAAATAATAAACCTTAGAAATTTAAAAGAAAGTCACAGGATTGTAACTGAATTTCGAACGCATCTTGTACTTCTTTGAAGTTCTTTCCATGGTGACCGCCAGTATTACAATGACTCCTAATATTATCAGAATCGTTCTGGAAACATTTCATGGCAAGAACAGAAAGTCGGAAATTACAGAATGTCCATGTTATAGAAAGATAAACATGTTTGCATCGCTTGAGCAAGATGCCACTCTTGTTTTAAGTCTAGATACAGGACATTTATAATTCCACAGAATTCCCCGAAATTACATACATTCTTCACAAATAATAAAGTAATCAATGTACCGAACACTCATGAAAGACACTATCAAACATATATTAACAAAATGCTAACAATGAACTTGAAAAATAGCAGCTTAATGTATTCAGTCTCCATGACGATGAAACCGAAAATGAAAGTACATTGTGGATCAGTATATGTCGCTCCTATCTCCCTTGTTGTTGGATAGCTGCTTCAGCTTTATGGTATCTTATCTGTCTAAATGCGTGTGCAATACAATTTTCATTATTTTCAGATTTAAACGAAGATAAAAACTATAATGCAATAACCGTCTTTTTGTCTTTGTTTGCTTTTTCTTTACGACTTGCGACTATTTACGCGTTTCACATAGAGATTATTCATCTCTCCGTTTCGTGTATTCATTCGCGTGGTTTTCAATTTCTTTGTTACATTAAATAATTCATCTTTAATTAATTCCAAAATGTAATAATAAGCCATCTAATATCGATTACCTACTATTTGATGCACATCAATTTTATATGCGATAAACATTATGTCATGTTCCATCTCTTTGCTGGTTTTATAATTATGCAAAGCCATGATTTATAAACCGTATTTGAAATAGTTCAAGTAGCAGGGTTATTGATTAGAGATTATTCCTACATGAGTATTATTATAACAAAAGCATCTTTCCGAGGGTTTAAGCCCTGCTTTTAAAAGAGTTTTAGTAGCTATAGAAATTGGCCACGAATCGCCAATAATCAACTACTCAAGCTTAAACTCTCACATGTCACACAATACAAAGCACGTATGACCGAGAGAAAAAAACTTTCTTCGGTTCATTCATTTGAATGTTGAGAACATTTTTTGCATCTAGAATTATCTAGAACATTTCTTTTCATCCTCTTTTTCTATAACACACAATCACCGATATCAAGAATAAACACATACTCCATGTAATATTAGCTCTGAGAGACGGAAAGTTCAAAGACAGTTTATTTTAACGATTTTATTTTAATTGGGTCAGTAATCTTGGGAAAAGATGCGTACTGTGCGCTATGGGTATGAACAAAAAACCCTAAGTACACTAACTGGCCACTGACATTCCATCATATATGTTTGAGAATGATGATCTTTTTGGTGTGATGAAACAAATATTTCATTACGTTCTTGTGTGGCTGTTGCTACAAATTCGGGATTTCTTGACCTGGTGTGAGTGAGCACATATGCTTGTATCAGACTGCGCGGGAGCGAGTTGAAGAAATACTCTCCAAAGTTGTTTCAAACCTGAGCAATGCGTGCTAGATGGAAAGCTATTACCGGCCCCAAAAATATATTAAGATATTATAAGGAACTTGAAATTAAAGCTTCAAACTCTACAATGAAACAAACATGCTTGTAAAATAAAAACATTAAAGCGCATACAATAAGATCAAGATTCAAATAAAATAATCGATGCACAAACGTCAAAGAAATCAGTTGAAACCATAAATATGAGCGAAACAAGCCAACTTCAAATGAAATAAACTGAATGTAAAGCGGCTATGGCTTTCGATAGTTTTAGCTACAATGTCAGCAAATTTACCTATGACGAATAGCATTTCTTTAGTTTAAAAAAATAATTTTTGAAAAGAAGAACCCTAGGTAATACAATAGCATTTTTTCTGTGGAAATGTACATTTAAAAGCAAAAAGATCTTAAAACTGCAATTTTTATTTGTGCTTTGTTAATTTGAAGGGAATAACAAGGATATTATCAACCGTACATTATATGCCATTCCCATATTTAGTTGTCTCCATGTAGGAACAGATCAGCGGTTTTCAAAGACCTTGACGTTTGGTCAAATTATGCGGTCTTGAAAAGTTTACTTTACAAAGCCGTTATCATTTTCCCTGGACTTACCATACTTTAGACCGTTGACCGTTTGACACCAAGATCTAAAGGTTTATTTCGTCGCCTTAGTTAAAGCCATCCATACGATTTGGTAAGGAACGTACACTAGAACAAAAGTTATTGCGCAGAAACGCAATGACCATAACCTTTAACCTGTTGACTACAAGGTCAATATGTCTTCCTTTACCTTAAGGTCAAGTGATACACAGATGATGGTGTATAGAACTAAAGTTGTTCTTCTTTCTTCCGGAAACGATACAGATAACAGACAGACGGACGAACGTCATAACATGACATTTTCCGCCTTTGGTGAACGTATAAAATGTGTTTGTGTTTGTCCTATGTATGGTGATACTACAGCATACTCTTTAAAGTCCATCAGGATGCTGATCATCATTTTTCTTTATAACACCTAGATCTGAAACAGCTTGTTTAAAAAACACTTATTGGATTGAACGTTCATTGTATTACCTAATTTAACACATCGTCTGTTACCTGAGATGTTAATAAGATTTTAATCAATATTAACCAACGTTTTCGTTATTTAGTGCTAACTGCATGGGCATGTTTAAAAAAAAAACGTAAACAAAAGATGTTTCATCTAGGCTTAGGAAAATTAACAATGAAAGAAAAATTCGTATCTTAGTTATTTCCTTTCTTCTTTTATCGCTTTTTCCCTTCAATCTTGAATTTCCCATCAGACGATAGCTATATAGTTCATTTTATGTCATCCGAACATTCAGTAATTGGGCTGTGAAAACATTGTATTCATTCACAACATTACTTCTATTTCATAATATATCAATTTTTCTTTTCTTTTTTTAAAAATCGCAAATAGTACCATTGTGTGGATCATCTCTGAAACTTCGATACATTCAATTCGACGTGAAATCGTATGATCAATAAAGGAGAAGCAGACTTAAATGCATTTAGTTCTCATGTACGTTTGGTATTTGATGTACCAGTTTTAATGTGAAATTTCGTCTAAGGGCTATCAACTGCAATGTAATAAGATAAAAGAGGTCAACATAGATAATATTTTTTTTAAAAAACTTTCTAAGTCTTTTATACAAACACGTACATCTGCATATGCTGAAACACGTGTATATACAGTACACACACACACACACGCGCGCGCGCAATGCATTGAAACGTCGGTAACTGTCACATGAAGGCTTTACGCATGAATCAGAAAATGCAAATTATCTTGTGCAAGAACCTACAAAGCAGCTAATCGATGTCAGCGCACTCGCTGAATCCGATAATAATGGCGTCTTTTGTAGTGGTTCTTATTTTGCGATCCACTTAACCAGCTGTTGCTGGGCCCTACATCGCACTACATTGTAAAATAAATGAGTCAGAAATATGTTACATGTCGTCTTCTTTAATGACATCGTCAGATCTAGCCACTTTGTACAGAAAATCGAAAACAGATCTTTACTACAGACAGTGTCCACACTTGAAAAAATGAAAACATTTTTTTTATTATCTCAGCGTCAAAATATTAATCACTGAACTAAAACAACATATATAACTGTATATCTAAAACCATGTGCAGGACACATGGACACACAAACTTAATCTTGTGCATTAGGCAGAGATCTTTATTTTCATACATAAACATGGTATACATGGAGTATATCATAACGACTCGATTATTATAACCCCAAAAGCAATTCTCTTGTCTTGAAGCAACGGTAGGTGATATTGACCTTTTGACTTTACACAATCCAGGATTCAGCATTGCACCTTGAGCAAACCCTGTGAACACTTTCCCAACCCATACTGCTAGCATGTATCTAAATGTAACAAAGGGCAACTATCTTGATTATTTTCGAGGAGGTGGACGAAAGTACTTAAAATGTACCACGGTCAGTCCAACCAACTGGGGGTCTTTTTTAAGTCCCTTTGTAAATCTTGGAAAAGGGTATTTTATACAAATCATGGAACAAGTCATTCTAAACGTTTTGAATTTTTTTTTTTAAATTGGTGCAGCCAAAATGTGCAGAACATTGATGACATTGTGAAAGCCATGTTTTGTGTTTGCGAGAAAACTCTCAAAAAGAGATAATTTTAAACAGATGTAACAATTATTTACTTGATCCTCTTGTCTTTGACACTATCGTTGTAAGTTATAGGTCATACACCAATTTACCAAGAAAAAAAACGCCGCCACCTCCACGTCCACCCTCGTGACCCATGACCATTTGGTCACCATTAAGTTTATCTTTCTGCTAAATGCACCAAAATATTTTTTAAAAAACACTTAAGGAATGGGAGATTCTTTTCAAGAAATCCCATTTATTAACCGAAATTTTGACACTTTTCAACAAACAAAAAATGGTAGGGAGGGAGAGTGCTGCCGAGCCTCTTGCCATTTGCTTTGAATGCCTTTTGGGAGCTTTTCCACCGAGCCTCTTGCCATTTGCTCTTTTTGCCTTTTGGGAGCTTTTCCACCGAGCCTCTTGCCATTTGCTCTTTTTGCCTTTTGGGAGCTTTTCCCCCGAGCCTCTTGCCATTTGCTCTTTATGCTTTTTGGGAGCTTTTCCCCCGAGCCTCTTGCCATTTGCTCTTTATGCTTTTTGGGAGCTTTTCCACTGAGCCTCTGGCTTTTGTTTTGAATGCCTTTTGGGAGCTTATACACCGAGCCTCTTGCCTTTTGCTCGTTATGCCTTTTGGGAACGTATGCAGATAATTATCTTTATATGTATCTTGTTCCCCTCTGTCTTCTGGCGGATATTTACTTTAGGTTGGCGGGCTTTGTCATGGTGGAAAGTTTTGTAAGGTACAGTTCGATATTTCCATTTTGACTTTGGCTTTGCCATTTTTGCTAACTAACTTTTGCTCAATACGATATAGCCATGACTATCCTGATGCGCCGTTAAACCACATACATACATACATACATACATACATACATACATACATACATACATACATACATACATACATATTGGAACTTTTGGACCTGTCTGTAGTAATCATTGTGATTCTCTTATGTATATTTTACTCTTATGTAAAAACAAGTATACTATTTTCAGATAAAATCGATTGTGTAAACAAAATCTACTTGCAGGTTTAAAATGCCGCAAATCTGCCACGGATAAATACAATTGGCAATCATGTTACCTGGTGTTATCACAGAGAGGTTAATTCCCTTTTTATCAAGGGCAGGTGTTCAAATCAGTAGGAGTACCACGGCAGAAGATCAAAGGGATTCAAATGGATTGTAATATCAAAGTAAAATTAGCCTGGTTACCCAGAACATGCCCTATTACCTTCTTTATAACTCGATTTATGACCCCCATATACATACGTCAGTACATGGGTATTATATGAACACTTTGAACAACCCACACTCGACTTGGCATGTGATGATCGGTTAACACGAATATTTTGTAATACAGTATAAGCGTAGTGTTACAAACGCATTCTCAAACTTTCGTGGTTTTCAGGGAGAGAATACGAGTATGTTTAAAGCTAACCAATCACACCAAAACATTTGAAGAAATTACAAAGTTAACTAACGAGTATTACGTATACACAACTGAGGATCCGACATGCTTGTTCGTGGAAACTTCCAGTAATCACCATTTTATATTCAAATTATGCAATATTGCTCTAAAACTAGTTGTCAGTGTAGCATCACAAAGAGCTTCGTTAATACATTTTTTTAAATTATAAATGTTCCTTGTCAGCAACAATACTACTTATACCTGTTTTCACCCTTGTAAACAATATTCAATTTTACTTATCAAAAGCTCTTTATTATTGTGTTTTTTAATTACTATTTTGATATTATCACGATAGAAAATTGATTGTTCCATACTTGCAAAAAGATCTAAAATCATCGGTTCCTATTTGTTTCGCGCAAGAGTTATCGTTATCAGCATTGGTTTTTAAATATAATACCAAATTCTTTTGAAAAATCAAAATTTCTTTATATGTATGTATGTATGTCTATGGAGAAAGCATATGATGTAGGGCAGATAAGTTATAATGCACTCTCTGCTTAAAATCGAACCCGCACCGCGGTTACAGCATCCACTGCCTTGTCTGCACGCACCGATCCCAACACCTTTCCAGCTAAAGTTATAACAAAAAACGTATTTGTCTCTATCGTGGGTGTAAGCACGTGTGTTCAACAGAAATTCGTATCTTGCCTCTTGTCTAGCAAAAGAGTAGCATCGGAGTCTTCCGACAGTAACATTAGTATGTAGAAGGTATGACTAATGAATACCAGACAGACAGAAAACCTATAAGCGTCTTTATTTTATGTGAAATTATATACAGATAAGGAACATTATCATACAAAAATTCAAGTAAAAAATTTTAACAAGCGCATATTTTTCCTCCGTTTTCCACGCTGAAGTATCCCCCCTCCCGATTTCCCATAGAAACATTCACATTAATTGGTTCTTTCTCCCCTAATAAAAGTCGACACAATTTTGTATTAATTCTTTGACATATTCTCCTGGGCGGAAACTCCAGATATCTAATCCATAATTAAGTACCAGATAAAACAAGAGTACAAAGGACAGGAACAATGTAGTAATAAACTAAGTAAATTAACTATATTCTTCTGATCAATTAGCTACTGCTGTGTACATTTTCTGAAACTATTTTTTAATAAATGCAAACCACGGTACTTAGGTGGCTCTGCATTGTCGGCTAATTTACCACTGTAATATATTGGAACTTTTGTCTGTTTGCCTCTTTCATAAAAAAAAACAAAAAAAAAAAAAAAATAATTTAAAAAATTGAATTTGTATTTCTATAAGGGGAGAAAAACGGTCAATTTTCATTTCAAACTATGCAGCATGGTTTTCAATAAATGTTCAGTTGTTTTTTTTATAGACAATTACCGCATGTTTTCTTTATAATAACAAAAATAAAGTCATCGATACAGAAAGTATCAACTACGTTAACATTATGCTGTATACCAAGAACAATGTCGTTCAATAAATGCGAAAGAGCTTTCCTTCGTTTCAAGCCATATTGTAGAGGAAGCAAAATCACTCAATATGTTTCCCCTGAAGTATAAATTATAAATGTACATCTCTTGGTTTAAAAAGATATAACCTCGTTATATATTAATACATTTGTTATGGGTTGTTTTCTGTCTCTTTTATTTTGTTGGCTTTAGGGTAGTGGGCAAGCCTCAACATTTTGGAATTAATTGCCTTGAGAGCAAATAATCAATATTTCGGAGCCCTTTCATTTATTTTTCCATACGTGTAATTCGACTAATATGAACTTTCATTTAATACAGTCAAATAAAATATGTGTGCTCATGTACTAAATAAACGTAGTACGGGTATCAAACTGATCAAGATTAGGTAACTTTCGTATCAATATGAACTACTAGGATAGCACATGTATTACATGTAGTTTGGGCATTGACCACTATGGGAAATAACATTACAAAGGTTTACAAGAAAATCAATAGTAACGTCAGCTTACTTAACCAGTAAAATTTCGAACAGGACATTGTTCATGACGTTTTGGCGCGTTTCACATACTGGTGGGAGGGCGCACCGATAGTCTCTAGCTGCTGAAAAATGTTTAATACTTCACAATCGCGTCGGACATCGCAGTCGACTTTTTACTATGAGGCCAAACCGACAATATTCGAACAGAACTGCTGACTGTATCCGACACCACAGGAGTCTGACGTTTTATCAATAAAGTACGGCGAAATGTCTGATAAAATGAAATACCCTTAACAATTACATATATATATATATATATATATATATATATATATATATATAAACACAAGGAGTGCAAGCGTGACCACAACCCTTCGATATAGCCCATTCTACCAGTTTCTACCCTGCAGTAAATATGCTGAATAACATGATGAAAGTAATTTCTCAAGATAAAATGTTCATCTTGCTTTCATATTTCAGATTGCATCATTTTATAATTTTATTTAAATTTCCAGAACAGAAATATGTAGTCAAAGTTCTGATAGTAGTAACAACGGTTGATGACGTCATCACACTTCAAATATTTACGACTGTTGCTGGATCCGGTAACTTTAAAAACACAGATTCTGCGCCGTGTTCGGTACATTTATTAAACACCAACGGATATTTACTGCAGGATAGAAACGGGTAGAATGGGCTACTTCCGTTAGATAATCATCCTACCTTGTCTAATGTGACCGTAATGGTGAAAATAAAGGTTTAATTCGCTGGTTCGATTCAGGACATGGTCATTTAAGAGCTATGCATTGGTAAGTAACTGTCTTTTGACTGCATATGTGTAGTGTTTCAGTCTTCTTGCGATTCTGAAGCGATAAAAGACTCGTGAGAAAGTTTCGAAACGAGCGAAGGGTTGTGGTCACGCTTGCACTCCTTGTGTTTATATTATTGATAAGGGTATTTCATTTTGTCAGACATTTCGCCGTACTTTATTGATAAAACGTCAGACTCCTGTGTCCGACACGGATACTCCACTGTTGCTAGTCTCCGTGCCTTCCAACTAAGGTAGGTGAAAAAGTATTTGAAATATGATGAAATGTATGAACGGACTATACCGATCCAGTGCATTTCGAACTCGTGATTTGTCGCCCACCGGTATTTATCGCGGTATATGCCATCGCAGCAGGGTAAGGTTAAGTGTGGAGGGGGCGAGGGGTTAAAGAAAAAGTTAACTCAAATTAGTAAAAGAAATCTCCAACCGTTATAATGATATTAGTCATGAGAATTACAAATGTTTTCAAAATTCTAAAAAGAAAAGTCATCATTTGCATATAATTCACTAGATGGTTTTCATTTTATATTTATTGCATTGATCTTCCTCCCAAAGTCTCGCTAATTAGTATTTAGCCATTTTAATTAATTTATTATCATCTTTAACTCTGTGCTTCTTCTTCACAATTTTAGATGTGCTACACCTGCGTCTAGTTATACGATTTTATTATATTTCGAAGCTTCATTCAAAACAAATTCTTTGTTATGTACTCTATACTAAGGCCATGTTCTCGCATAACTCATATTTAATCAAGCCTCGCCTGTTTACGTTTTGAAAGAATTATCCAATCAATATCTTTCAGAACAACGGAAGTTCGAAAACAATGTAACATTTTTTCAATTACATAAGGGCTGTATGCATGATCGACACGTGATTTTAGGTCACGCACCACTTCGTACGTATCATTAAAATGGATATCACCTTCCCACAAAGTGACGTAGATAATATTCTGTGTAATCAGGCTATTAATGAAAAGTAAATAAAGATAACAGGGGTGACAATGAATACATGAATTCACGAGTTAATATGCTCAGCTCCTGGCAAAAGATATATATATATATATATATATATATATATATATATATATATATATATATATATATATATATATATATATATATATATATATATATATATATATATATGTATGTATGTATGTATGTATATTTGTATGTATGTGTATATATATATATATATATATATATATATATATATATATATATATATATATATATATATATTATACACACACACACACACACATGTTACTACGCTGCTGAATCCATGTTTTCTTATCTACTATCGTGGTATGCAGGTACGTTTAATATTAATGTATTACCATTATTTATTTTGACCGATTACTATGAGAGCAGTGACGCTTCATAAGAAAATGTACGAAGAGTACAGTATAAAGGTCATATATTCACATAAAATCTTGATAAGATCAATGGAAATAATTATAGTGTAATCTACAAATTGGTGGAGCAGAAAGCGTATTCACCTATTTCCACCAGTGGAACGTAACCACGCACTTGCTACAACCAATCCCGTAACATGAGACATCCATTTAAAAACTATAGCATGCTTGTGTACTATGTTAGGAAGATTTAAAATTCAGCATTCAGATAATTGTTTATTTAAGAGGTATCTTTATGGTTTCCAGTTCATGCGTTTAATCCTGCTACAAACAAATACTGTGAAAACTCTACCATATTTCACAGTGCCGTTTTGCAGTAATTCCAGTAGATTATTATCGACATACACAATTATATCCTAATATTTCCGTAATATGTAAGAGCATTACATAAAACATAGACGCACATCAACTTTAGACATAAATAACCATTGTCTAATTCTGTCTTCTTCATAATGGTCACTATACCATGCATCATCGATCATCTCCCGTTTCTCCTTTTTGATGTTTTCTTTAACATAACTATATTCACTCACAAAACCGTTTTTCTATAATAATAAAAAAAAATCAATAACTAGGTTTCAGTGACGAGTAAAGTGTCAGACTTGTATATTGTATATCTAATAGTGTCCACAAAAACAAACATCTATTTAAAACTATTGTAAAGTCGGAAGCGCGAATTTTTAAAATTCTATGCTACAACCAAATAAACAGTATTTTAAACTTCTGTTTCGAAAGTACAAACGTCTTAAATTAGACAAATTATCTCACGGCCAACAATATACATATTAGCCTTATTTTCCATTCTTTTATATATATATATATATATATATATATATATATATATATATTCTTACGTCCTTAGGCTCGAATAAGCAGCAACACAGAAAGAGTGAAAACTAACAAGCTTGTAAAACTTTAACAATGAATTTGTTAAGTACAATTATTTTCATAAAATAAATAAACTTACTGTTTTAGAGAATCAAATCCAACATTAATCCAATATAAAATTCACAAAAATAATCCACTAATGGAATTGCAAGAGTCCTGGTAAATAAATGTTCTAATAGTTCCAGGTTCGAATCTTGACGATGTAATCCAAAATAACTGACGATATCAATTGATGCAGTTCTCGTTTTTCAAATAATCCAAAAATGAAAATTATGAACACATGTTCTTTTCCAAAAAGGTCCTCTTGCTACAACGAAATGACACAATTTCCAGTACAAGGTAATTAAAATTATTACTCAGACAGAAAACACAACTTAACATCATAAAAGCCCAACATCTTCTGAATTGTACTATCCCAAACAATAATTTAAATACCTGATTTTTTTACGTAAACAAGTGATCACGTGATTTTATGGAAATTCATGGAAGGTCAAAGAAAGAGGCTACCTTCACTAAGTCACGTAATAATAGAATAATCCAGAAAGATGTCTTTGGATTTTAACCAATCGTTTTAAAAGCTTGTTGACACTGTCTGAAGCAGGGTCAGAAATTAGATCAACAAGCCAAGGTCAAAAACATGTTTACAGATAAAGTATGGTCATAGAGATTTTTCTAGAATAATCTCCCAATTAATGAATTTTAAAGCCAAAATGACAAATTTGGATCTGACAATTGAAAATTAATAATTTAAATAAATTAGACGTAACACCTTCCCCCATAAAATAAAAAGAAAGGTTTATATGATAAACTTTATTTTCATAAAAAGTTTCTTTTTATCACAAACCAATTTACATCCGAGATTAAAAGAACTCATATAAATTACACAGAGTATATATTATTTTATACACGGGAAAAAGCGTCTGCAATTATATTATCAAGAAATAGCCTCAACCTTTTAACTTGTCCATGTCCCACAAAATGTCCTAAGAAAGTCACACTGGCACGGCAGAACTCACTTTTAAATAAATTAACAGTCAAACATGCATCAGTGAGTCTGTCAAAGAATTTTCGAATTGTTGCTAGATGTTTCATCCAGGTGTCGTTGTAGATGATGACGTCACAATTTTCTACACCAGAGATAAACATTTTTATGAGACGTTGAAATGGACTTTCCTTATATTGGTAGAGTCCATCTGGAGTCACAAAGTTGAGATTTCCTTTGCTCTTTCCGTAATGGAATCTGCCAAAATCCTTTCAGAAGGTCAAATTTTGTGACATACTTGGCATTCCCAATTTTATCCATGCAATCATCAATTCTCGGTAATGGGAATGCATCTGTTTTTATCACTCTATTCACCTTTCTATAATCAGTGCACATACGGAAAGTTTTATCTGGTTTTGGAACAAGTATGCATGGTGAACTCCAATCACTTTTACTGGGCTTGATAAAATCATTCTCCAGCAAATACTTAATTTCTTTTTTTTATATTCCTGTTTGAGTGGACTCATCCTGCATGGATGCTGTTTAACAGGCTTGGAATTTTCAATTTCAACGTCATGAAAAAATTTGTTTGTCCTTGTAAGAATATCTGGACATAAGTGGTCATATAATAATAATAACTTTCAGTTCATTTCTTTCTTGTACTTGCAAATCTGAAATTCTCTGGTTTAGATTTTTCATAATTTCTGAATTACAAAGTTTCGTCATTTCAATATCAGTAGAATCTGATGATATTCCTTCACTGAGTGGGAGAGGTACAACTAAATTAATTACATGTTTAACATGGCTATCTCTTTCAATATACTGGTACTCCTATAATTTATTTAGAACCCAGGAGCACTAATACTATAATTAAACTAATTAGTTTTCTTCTTCACTTTGTAAGGGCCGCAATATCTAATCTGAAGAAAAGAAAAATGAACAAGAGTAACAAAACTCCATTATCAGACTCAAAAGTTCTCTCCCTTGTAGTTCTTTCAAACCATAGTTTAATTTTTATCTTGAATTGCTGAATTGGGCATTCATTCATAACTTGCTGGAAAATTCCAGACATGAAGTTTGAACCTTGGTCAAACTGAATAGATTTGGGAAGGCCAAAATGAGTAAAAAAAACTTTATCAAAGTTTTTACTGTAGTTTTATATTTTAAATTCCTCAACGAAATAGCCTCTGGAAACCTTATTGACCCACACATTATAGTCAACAGGTATTGGTTACTTGACTTGGTCTTAGGTAAGGGACCTACACAATCTACCATAATTATACTAAATGGTTCGTCAAATGCAGGGATAGGTTGCGGATGAGCCTTAGGTATCTTCTGATTGGGTTTTCCTACCATTTGACAAGTATGACAAGATCTACAGTATTTGACAACATCACTTTTGATTTTTGGCCAACAGAAGTGAGTCAAGATCTTGTGATATGTTTTATTAATACCTAAATGACCAGCCAAAGGAGTTTCATGGGCCAGATTAAGTATTTCCTGTCTGTAAGGTTCTGGAACTACTATTTGATAGTTCACAGGCCATTCATCACCAGCAGGTACCTCGGGAGGTCTCCATTTTCTCATAAGAATTCCATTTTTAATGAAATAACAGACAGAAACTGCAGTGGCTTCAGTATCACTTATGGCCCTTTGAAACAAACAGGAGATCTCAGGATCTTTGTCCTGTTCGACGACAAGTGACTGTCGTTTATCACCCTGATTAAGAGAATGAGTTGTTAAAAGAGGATCACTATGATCAATACCTTCTGATTGATCTAAACAAAGAGTAAAAGTGACCTCATCAAAAACCTGACCTATACAAGTGTCAGCTGAAGGAATGGTGTCTTCTTCAACATCATTCTCAAGATCATCACCCTGATTAGAATTAAGAGAATGAGTTGTTAAAAGAGGATCACTATGACCAATACCTTCTGATTGATCTAAACAAAGAGTAAAAACCTGACCCATACAAATGTCAGTTGAAGGAATACTGCCTTCATCAACATAACCCTGACCCACACAGGTGTCAGCTAAGAGAATACTGACCATTTCAACTTCATTATCAAGAGCTTTTTTTTTGCCATAGCTCTGGTAAATGTACAAGCTTGAAATATATCAAGGATTTCTATTTCAATCGGATCAACTTTCTGATCCAAGTTAGGCTTGTCAGTTACAAGTGGATTAACCGCATCCTTGACCCCAGCTAAGTCGTTGCCTAGCAATAAATGAATGCCCTCAACGTGGTAAAACCGAGACTGTTCCGATCGTTACAGGTCCTGACACTAAGTCTGATGACAAATTTATACAATGGAGAGGAACATTAACAAAGCCGCACTCTACTCCCTGAATAAAAACACTTTCATTAGAATAAGACTTCTCTGAAAAAGGCAAAGTATCTGACAATAAAAGACTCTGAGAAGCTCCTGTGTCCCTTAAAATTTTAATAGTGTGTGGGATTGGCTGAATAACCCAAGAGTAATATAGAACCCTTCGATATGAATGGTTTATAATTCTCCATATCAAAATCAGACTGGGATTTATTAGACCCAACAATTGTATTGCTTTCAAGTTTCAATACATGACTGTGACCTTGACCTCTTGGAAATAAGAGCATTTGGAACATGTCTGTCTTGATTCTGATGCCTATTTTTTAATTTGTAGCAATGAGAAACAATGTGTCCTTTCTTCTTGCAAAAGTTACACGTCGGAAGATACAAGGATCTAGAATCAAACTTCTCTGAAGTTTGATTTTTGAAAGTTGTGTTAGTTTGAGTTTTATAAGGGCGTGAATTAGGCGGAAATACTTTTCTGCCAGAAAATTATTGAGTAGAAGTCTTGTTAACAAAAGGAACTTTATGTGTCAAAGAATATTCGTCAGCAGCTCGAGCAGCATTTTCCAAGGTTTCAATCTGATGTTCATCAAGATAAGTTTTAACATCACTATGGACACAGTTTTTGAACTCTTCAATTAATATAATTTGCTTGAGATTTTGATAATCTTGTTTGATTTTCATGGCTAAGTACCATCTATCAAACAACTGCTCTTTTTCTCTAGCAAATTCAACACGAGTTTGTCCAGCTTTTTTTCTGTAATTTCTGAATTTTTGTCGATAAGCTTCAGGGATTAACTCATAACCTCTTAAAATGCATTCTTTAACCACATCATAATCACGACTTTGCTGAAGAGACAGTGAAGTGTAAATCTCACTAGCCTTACCAGTAAGTACACATTGTAGTAACTGAGTCCAATTTTCTCTTGGCCACTTTAAATTTTCTGCAACTTTTTCAAAAAGAATGAAATATTTGTCTACTTCTGTTTCTTTGAAAGGGGGCACTAATCTAATATTCCTTGCTAAATCACAATTTTGATTTGAAGTATGATTGTGATTCTCACTTGCTAGCTCTATTTCTTTCATTTTAATTTCTTTCTCAATTCGCATCTGCTCTTTTTGTAATTCAAATTGCCTTTCTTTCACCTCTCTCTCTCATATTGTAATTGTCTTTCTTTGTCCCTTCTTCTCTCTCTCTCTCTCTCTCTCTCTCTCTCTCTCTCTCTCTCTCTCTCTCTCTCTCTCTCTCTCTCTCTCTCTCTCTCTCACACAAATTGTAATTGTCTCTCTTTCTCCTCTTTTTCAGACTGTCTTTTTTTTCTCCCTTACCTGAAATTCCAGCTTCTTAAACTCTAATTCCATCTTTAATTTTAATTCTAATTCCTTTAGTTTAATGTCAGAGTCTGATGTAGACTTACTGACCGAAATGAAAGCACTTTGTTCCAACATATCCTTTTCCACCAAATACTTGACCAAAATCTGTTTGATATCTTGTTTCGTTAAAGAAGCCTTGACTTCAGAAAGATAAAATTTTCTGGCAAGCTGAATCAACTCATCTTTTTTTTAAAAAGATCTAATTGCTCCTGGGTAGGATTAGAAAGAAATATTTCTACTTTAGATGTCATTTTAATACAAGCCTGTCAGTCTCAATAAAGATTTAAAATCTTCAAAAACTAGGGGAATTCAAATTTAAAACAAAAGTTTTCAGAGAAAAATTCTAGACAAATTCCAATTTATCTCAATCCCGGACGAGATCCCTATTTCTATGCTACGTTCTTAGGCTCGAATAAGCAGCAACACAGAAAGAGTGAAAACTAACAAGCTTGTAAAACTTTAACAAAGAATTTATTAAGTACAATTATTTTCATAAAATAAATAAACGTACGGTTTTAGAGAATCAAATCCAACATTAATCCAATATAGAATTCACAAAAATAATCCACTAATGGAATTGCAAGAGTCCTGATAAATAAATGTTTTAATAGTTCCAGGTTCGAATCTTGACGATGTGATCCAAAATGGCTGACGATTTCACGTGATGCAGTTCTCGTTTTTAAAATAATCCAAAAATGAAAATTATGAACACATGTTCTTTTCCAAAAAGGTCCTCTTGCTACAACGAAATGACACAATTTCCAGTACAAGGTAATTAAAATTATTACTCAGACAGAAAACACAACTTAACATCATAAAAGCCCAACATCTTCTGAATTGTACTATCCCAAACAATAATTTAAATACCTGATTTTTTTACGTAAACAAGTGATCACGTGATTTTATGGAAATTCATGGAAGGTCAAAGAAAGAGGCTACCTTCACTAAGTCACGTAATAATAGAATAATCCAGAAAGATGTCTTTGGATTTTAACCAATCGTTTTAAAAGCTTGTTGACACTGTCTGAAGCAGGGTCAGAAATTAGATCAACAAGCCAAGGTCAAAAACATGTTTACAGATAAAGTATGGTCATAGAGATTTTTCTAGAATAATCTCCCAATTAATGAATTTTAAAGCCAAAATGACAAATTTGGATCTGACAATTGAAAATTAATAATTTAAATAAATTAGACGTAACACCTTCCCCCATAAAATAAAAAGAAAGGTTTATATGATAAACTTTATTTTCATAAAAAGTTTCTTTTTATCACAAACCAATTTACATCCGAGATTAAAAGAACTCATATAAATTACACAGAGTATATATTATTTTATACACGGGAAAAAGCGTCTGCAATTATATTATCAAGAAATAGCCTCAACCTTTTAACTTGTCCATGTCCCACAAAATGTCCTAAGAAAGTCACACTGGCACGGCAGAACTCACTTTTAAATAAATTAACAGTCAAACATGCATCAGTGAGTCTGTCAAAGAATTTTCGAATTGTTGCTAGATGTTTCATCCAGGTGTCGTTGTAGATGATGACGTCACAATTTTCTACACCAGAGATAAACATTTTTATGAGACGTTGAAATGGACTTTCCTTATATTGGTAGAGTCCATCTGGAGTCACAAAGTTGAGATTTCCTTTGCTCTTTCCGTAATGGAATCTGCCAAAATCCTTTCAGAAGGTCAAATTTTGTGACATACTTGGCATTCCCAATTTTATCCATGCAATCATCAATTCTCGGTAATGGGAATGCATCTGTTTTTATCACTCTATTCACCTTTCTATAATCAGTGCACATACGGAAAGTTTTATCTGGTTTTGGAACAAGTATGCATGGTGAACTCCAATCACTTTTACTGGGCTTGATAAAATCATTCTCCAGCAAATACTTAATTTCTTTTTTTTATATTCCTGTTTGAGTGGACTCATCCTGCATGGATGCTGTTTAACAGGCTTGGAATTTTCAATTTCAACGTCATGAAAAAATTTGTTTGTCCTTGTAAGAATATCTGGACATAAGTGGTCATATAATAATAATAACTTTCAGTTCATTTCTTTCTTGTACTTGCAAATCTGAAATTCTCTGGTTTAGATTTTTCATAATTTCTGAATTACAAAGTTTCGTCATTTCAATATCAGTAGAATCTGATGATATTCCTTCACTGAGTGGGAGAGGTACAACTAAATTAATTACATGTTTAACATGGCTATCTCTTTCAATATACTGGTACTCCTATAATTTATTTAGAACCCAGGAGCACTAATACTATAATTAAACTAATTAGTTTTCTTCTTCACTTTGTAAGGGCCGCAATATCTAATCTGAAGAAAAGAAAAATGAACAAGAGTAACAAAACTCCATTATCAGACTCAAAAGTTCTCTCCCTTGTAGTTCTTTCAAACCATAGTTTAATTTTTATCTTGAATTGCTGAATTGGGCATTCATTCATAACTTGCTGGAAAATTCCAGACATGAAGTTTGAACCTTGGTCAAACTGAATAGATTTGGGAAGGCCAAAATGAGTAAAAAAAACTTTATCAAAGTTTTTACTGTAGTTTTATATTTTAAATTCCTCAACGAAATAGCCTCTGGAAACCTTATTGACCCACACATTATAGTCAACAGGTATTGGTTACTTGACTTGGTCTTAGGTAAGGGACCTACACAATCTACCATAATTATACTAAATGGTTCGTCAAATGCAGGGATAGGTTGCGGATGAGCCTTAGGTATCTTCTGATTGGGTTTTCCTACCATTTGACAAGTATGACAAGATCTACAGTATTTGACAACATCACTTTTGATTTTTGGCCAACAGAAGTGAGTCAAGATCTTGTGATATGTTTTATTAATACCTAAATGACCAGCCAAAGGAGTTTCATGGGCCAGATTAAGTATTTCCTGTCTGTAAGGTTCTGGAACTACTATTTGATAGTTCACAGGCCATTCATCACCAGCAGGTACCTCGGGAGGTCTCCATTTTCTCATAAGAATTCCATTTTTAATGAAATAACAGACAGAAACTGCAGTGGCTTCAGTATCACTTATGGCCCTTTGAAACAAACAGGAGATCTCAGGATCTTTGTCCTGTTCGACGACAAGTGACTGTCGTTTATCACCCTGATTAAGAGAATGAGTTGTTAAAAGAGGATCACTATGATCAATACCTTCTGATTGATCTAAACAAAGAGTAAAAGTGACCTCATCAAAAACCTGACCTATACAAGTGTCAGCTGAAGGAATGGTGTCTTCTTCAACATCATTCTCAAGATCATCACCCTGATTAGAATTAAGAGAATGAGTTGTTAAAAGAGGATCACTATGACCAATACCTTCTGATTGATCTAAACAAAGAGTAAAAACCTGACCCATACAAATGTCAGTTGAAGGAATACTGCCTTCATCAACATAACCCTGACCCACACAGGTGTCAGCTAAGAGAATACTGACCATTTCAACTTCATTATCAAGAGCTTTTTTTTTGCCATAGCTCTGGTAAATGTACAAGCTTGAAATATATCAAGGATTTCTATTTCAATCGGATCAACTTTCTGATCCAAGTTAGGCTTGTCAGTTACAAGTGGATTAACCGCATCCTTGACCCCAGCTAAGTCGTTGCCTAGCAATAAATGAATGCCCTCAACGTGGTAAAACCGAGACTGTTCCGATCGTTACAGGTCCTGACACTAAGTCTGATGACAAATTTATACAATGGAGAGGAACATTAACAAAGCCGCACTCTACTCCCTGAATAAAAACACTTTCATTAGAATAAGACTTCTCTGAAAAAGGCAAAGTATCTGACAATAAAAGACTCTGAGAAGCTCCTGTGTCCCTTAAAATTTTAATAGTGTGTGGGATTGGCTGAATAACCCAAGAGTAATATAGAACCCTTCGATATGAATGGTTTATAATTCTCCATATCAAAATCAGACTGGGATTTATTAGACCCAACAATTGTATTGCTTTCAAGTTTCAATACATGACTGTGACCTTGACCTCTTGGAAATAAGAGCATTTGGAACATGTCTGTCTTGATTCTGATGCCTATTTTTTAATTTGTAGCAATGAGAAACAATGTGTCCTTTCTTCTTGCAAAAGTTACACGTCGGAAGATACAAGGATCTAGAATCAAACTTCTCTGAAGTTTGATTTTTGAAAGTTGTGTTAGTTTGAGTTTTATAAGGGCGTGAATTAGGCGGAAATACTTTTCTGCCAGAAAATTATTGAGTAGAAGTCTTGTTAACAAAAGGAACTTTATGTGTCAAAGAATATTCGTCAGCAGCTCGAGCAGCATTTTCCAAGGTTTCAATCTGATGTTCATCAAGATAAGTTTTAACATCACTATGGACACAGTTTTTGAACTCTTCAATTAATATAATTTGCTTGAGATTTTGATAATCTTGTTTGATTTTCATGGCTAAGTACCATCTATCAAACAACTGCTCTTTTTCTCTAGCAAATTCAACACGAGTTTGTCCAGCTTTTTTTCTGTAATTTCTGAATTTTTGTCGATAAGCTTCAGGGATTAACTCATAACCTCTTAAAATGCATTCTTTAACCACATCATAATCACGACTTTGCTGAAGAGACAGTGAAGTGTAAATCTCACTAGCCTTACCAGTAAGTACACATTGTAGTAACTGAGTCCAATTTTCTCTTGGCCACTTTAAATTTTCTGCAACTTTTTCAAAAAGAATGAAATATTTGTCTACTTCTGTTTCTTTGAAAGGGGGCACTAATCTAATATTCCTTGCTAAATCACAATTTTGATTTGAAGTATGATTGTGATTCTCACTTGCTAGCTCTATTTCTTTCATTTTAATTTCTTTCTCAATTCGCATCTGCTCTTTTTGTAATTCAAATTGCCTTTCTTTCACCTCTCTCTCTCATATTGTAATTGTCTTTCTTTGTCCCTTCTTCTCTCTCTCTCTCTCTCTCTCTCTCTCTCTCTCTCTCTCTCTCTCTCTCTCTCTCTCTCTCTCACACAAATTGTAATTGTCTCTCTTTCTCCTCTTTTTCAGACTGTCTTTTTTTTCTCCCTTACCTGAAATTCCAGCTTCTTAAACTCTAATTCCATCTTTAATTTTAATTCTAATTCCTTTAGTTTAATGTCAGAGTCTGATGTAGACTTACTGACCGAAATGAAAGCACTTTGTTCCAACATATCCTTTTCCACCAAATACTTGACCAAAATCTGTTTGATATCTTGTTTCGTTAAAGAAGCCTTGACTTCAGAAAGATAAAATTTTCTGGCAAGCTGAATCAACTCATCTTTTTTTTAAAAAGATCTAATTGCTCCTGGGTAGGATTAGAAAGAAATATTTCTACTTTAGATGTCATTTTAATACAAGCCTGTCAGTCTCAATAAAGATTTAAAATCTTCAAAAACTAGGGGAATTCAAATTTAAAACAAAAGTTTTCAGAGAAAAATTCTAGACAAATTCCAATTTATCTCAATCCCGGACGAGATCCCTATTTCTATGCTACGTTCTTAGGCTCGAATAAGCAGCAACACAGAAAGAGTGAAAACTAACAAGCTTGTAAAACTTTAACAAAGAATTTATTAAGTACAATTATTTTCATAAAATAAATAAACGTACGGTTTTAGAGAATCAAATCCAACATTAATCCAATATAGAATTCACAAAAATAATCCACTAATGGAATTGCAAGAGTCCTGATAAATAAATGTTTTAATAGTTCCAGGTTCGAATCTTGACGATGTGATCCAAAATGGCTGACGATTTCACGTGATGCAGTTCTCGTTTTTAAAATAATCCAAATGAAAATTATGAACACATGTTAAAAATAAATATATAATATATATATATATATATATATATATATATATATATATATATATATATATATATATATATATATATATATACATACACACTCTGCAATTACATTCGTAATTTGAATTTCTATGTCTGATCTTTTTTTTCTTCGTGTATTGTGGACAAAAATATCCTGAAAATTAAACATTCATACCTGGGGTATTTAACTAGCTGTTCTAGAATAGACACATACATTAGTGTGCTAATTAATACTTGTTAATTCAATACGGTGGGTCTTGTGCAAGCGCAGATGTCCATGGATAGTTGATAGATATGGATAGAATTCGAAAATTTGTGGATCATTTTTCTTTTCTATAAATTGAAATTGAACAGGTGTGCACATGCTTATTATTTTTAAACTTGTTTCTAATTTCCAATTTCCTGTCGCCATCTCAAATGGCAAAGGAGAAGTCACGCGAGATAAAACCTCATAATCGCAAGAATTCACCAAGTAAGTATATTCCCAACACGTTCTAAATTAGGTATGGGGTAAGCAATAAAGCTGAATATCGAGTTTAATATTCGTTTCAATGTACATAATGGGTCAACTGTTTTTATGTATATTTGACTGTGATAAATCAAGCATGGGTTTCAAGAGTAAATATTTTTGATTTACAGTCTTCTGATTATAGTAGAAAATGGAGTAAGCAAGGAGTAATGAGGGATACGTAGTACATAGGTAATGCATGACAGGATATCGGATCAGTAACTACACACACGTCAGTTCTATACTGGTATATTTTGTCCCACCACACCCCCATTCGGACTAAATTTATATTTTTCTAAAAATTAAAACAAATCATTCAACATACAGTTTATCTTTGCCAAGGAAGCTTTTCATTTCCATATTTTGCACCAAGAAATATTAAATAAATTAAGAACATAATGTGGTACGGCAAAGTAAAACATATTTAGCGAGGGAGGGGGGTGGGTACAAGGGTCAAAAATTAGAAACCGGAAAACCAGAAGTATAGACTTTATTTGGCCTAATGTTTCCGGATCGTATAACTTTACTAATGAATTTGAGAACTGGCATACCATTGCATGCATCATCTGCAACTGAAGGCAGTATAATGACGTAATAAAACAATGGTCATTTGTACTAGTAAGAGTTTCTGAAAGACAAAGAGACGAAACGTACAGACATGTATACCACACAATGTTATTAAACCAGATTCGACACTTATATTTCATTTAAAAATCAATGCATATGCTTTCATATTGAGTATTGACAAGTTATTCTTTGGCGGTATAAAAAAGCAAACACAACATAAAACCAGCCACCTTTAACAGCAATGAATTTCTACCCAGATTAGAACCGTGTTTGAAATTTACAAAACCTAATAATACGCCCGGATGAAGAAGTTATGTCAATGTCCCCTGGACATATCACACATGGGTTTCCTTGCTAATCGTTTGTAATAACCAGACCCACAATATTTTGAACGTTTCTCTCCCTTTTGAGAAACGTAGTCAATATGAATGACAGATTTGGCGCGTGTTAAACAGTTTCAAAAACGCCAATCACCAATCTTTTTACCTTGTAAATTTTCCAAGGCAAATTAAGATAGTTTTGCATAGGATAAAAATAATAATGTTGACTGAGAGTCAACATATTTTATAACCTGTACTGATATAAAACAATGACCTTATAACTGTATGACTTATTTGCGTTTCATAGCACATCCAGACATGGAAGGTTGTTTGGTGCAAAGGCAACCAGCTGGAGTAAAAGACACCTTGCGAAGAGACTCACCACGGCGGATCCCCAACCTGATTTGGACAGGATTCGATCTTCTGGTCGTGGCTGACAAATTAAAAGTTCAGTCACATCCATTTCATGACAGAAAACAATGGAATCGAAGTCTTCTTTATAAAGAATAAGTATCGTGAGCCCAGGCTTGTATCATATTTAAGCATGTTTCAATAAAACAAGAATTTTGATGTTTGTTTTCAAATTTTAATGTTCGTCGGTACAATAATTTTAGAAAATTATCGCTCTTGTTTTGTTCCTTCATGCTTTACCTTTATCAATTTTCAATATGTTTTTCATTTATTAAAAAACAAGACTCGTACAACTTTAACAAGAGTATAAAAAAATTCTGACCTTAGTTTTTAAAAATACCAATGATTCATCGGAAATGCATTGCTGGGCGCAATGGTTCACTGGAAATGATAATATGTTAATAATATTTCCCGTTAATACAGACCAGTGAAGCGTGAAATTTGAAGAATACAAAAATCTTTGAAACGTGTTTTATAATTTAAGAACGATGATTTAAAATATTAAGTAGGTAATATCTATATTAGGAATAACGAAAACAGATGTTGAATGCCCTTAATCCACATATATCTTGCATCGATAAATCATCTGTGTTATTTCGAATTCAATGGATGGATGGATAGATAGATCCCTCCTTGTTCTCTCGCACCCATTCATATATATATATATATATATATATATATATATATATATATATATATATATATATATATATATATAAAGTCAGGAAACAATCGGGCTGAGAGAATGGTGATTCTATAATTCCTCCCGCTTACAGTCCAAAAGATACATGAATTTGCTTGAAACTTTAAAAATATATGGAACTGAGTCTTTTATTTATCCCAAATGCATCCAATATTTGAGAAGTAAACATGACCATGTATTTTGCTTACGAGATCTAAGGATCCCTGAAAATTAAATGTTACAATTAACCAAACAGAAAACGTCAACAAGATATATATTTATATCATCTTTTGTTAGTTTAAACTATTCGACTGAAGCAGAAAATTGTACATTCCGATGAGGAAAAAACCCACCAATTACAAAGACAAACGCGTGAAGAAAATATGTATTTACCCGCTGTTTTGTAACTGCAACCACAATCAAAGACTCTAATTGTTATATATATATATATACTTAAAAAGATTTTCACCCAAAAAAATGATCTATTATATTGTTTTTTTTTTTTTGTTCTTTATCAAATCGAGGTTTTTCAGGGCAGCTCACATTCTGCCCTCCGTTTTAAACGGGTCACTGTCTCATTAACTACTGTGTGCATAAAAGACAATGTGGACCCTTAATTGAGAGACACCAATCAATCAAATATGGTCTAATCATATAGGTGTTAGACAGGCGATTTGGATTGATGGCCTGTGAGATGCTTGTTCTGCGGGGAAAACGTCTGTGTAAATAGTTTCATATTTACTTATTTGTAAAAGAAAATGTATAACTTTGAGTGGCGCTGACAGATGAATTGCTAACAGAACAACAAATGAATGACAATAACTGATTTTTCCACAAAATTGTGCGAACCAGTAAACCATACGACCGATTGTTAATTGATTTTATATACATTGGGATAGGAAAGCGCACTTTATATATATATATATATATATATATATATATATATATATATATATATATATATATATATATATATATATATATAAAAATGAGAACTATGTAATAAACAAATAAGCGAAAGACTCTGAAATGCACATTTAGCACTGAAAGCAGGAGGCCCAAGCGGAAATGAGATCCCTGAACCATCTGGCGTCTGAATAATATCCGGTTCCACCAGGAGATGGCGAACAAAGGTGGGTTAATATGATGCTTCTGCCAAATTTAAAATAGTTTGCCTAATAACAAGAATAATGTGTATGAAAATTTGAATACTTAAAAAAAATGGCTGGTTGATCAGCATCACTTGTACTGAATTTACATTCAAGGAATCCCGCTATCACTGGCAATTGGGTCAAAGCGGTTTTGCATTAGCTAAGTGTAATTTTTGGTTGTATCAAAGAAACGGTCGAAATGTTTCGGCAAAAAATGAAGCCGCCCAGAGATTAAAATATTGAAAGAAAACAACATCTGGACTGGTACATAAGAGTCTTTAGTGCAAGACGTAATTCATACAAAATGCCCATTGCAACCGTTTTAGAAAACGATGTAGCTCACCAAAGAATATCTAGTATTAACTATTTACCTCAGTTGGTGTTCTTATCTATGAGGCCCTGATTTCAAACTAATACCGTCACACCGGATACCTTCATGCCAATTTTATCGCACTCGACGAATTGTTCTTTCGGCATTCCTTCTCTAAAGTCTTTTAAATTGGGGTGAGGGTGGGAAACATTTTCTTTAGTAACAACATTCTTTCTCTCAAATTTGGTAAAAATATGTTGAGTGGTTATAAAGTAAAGCTCGTTGGATTTATTTTAAATCTTGTTTTATTATATAGGCCTTCATATTTGTTAGTAGTTGAACATCATGTGTACACATTACTGAGGCGATTATGACAAAATGGTATATGTCTCTTTCGTTGAAAATTGTTCAAGTGATTCATTAGAACTCTATGAAGATATGGAACAGAGACCGACGATACATCACAGACGTATGGATTCAAATTAATTCGATGATATCAACAGCCCGCTACCTTAAGCCTTTGGGCGAAATATAAATTATGCGGAATTCAACATTGGGTATAATATTTCTAACAAGAGCCAACATTCGGTACTTTTTCTTTAGTACACATATTATGAAAACAAGTACTATTTGATCATCATCAATCTATATACTTTTCTCGATGGGATGAATAATGACGTTGTTTATCAAGTGATTATCGCCTGACACATATCAATGCCCTGGTTAAATGCTAAGTGGATCAGTCAACAAGAGTATGCTCTACAGGTCTAATTCATTTCTATTAACTAACATGCGACATACAGTATCATTCACCAAACTACTTAATAAAACATATTTCCTTTTTTTTCCCCACCAGGCTAACAAGGGGAGATGCAAATATGTAGTTAAAATCGGAATCAGCTATTAAATATTCGATAGATTAAGAACATTACATAATTTTTAAAAAAAACCGAGTAGGATGAACTTTGGGGTCAATATCTGCTGTCATATAAGGTAGGTGTATATATGCGTAATGGATGGGAATGTCAAGAATTTTTATGTTATTACCCAGGAACCCAGTTTTTCGGAGTATGGAAAGACCTCCGGGAATCACACAGTGAGGAAAAGACCCAATGGCAACAACCAGGGAATGTATAAACCGTACATGTGTTGCAACGTGAGCTAATGATCACATCATGTATTGATTCTCAGACATGTGAAGCATTCCATTCAAGAGTTATTTTTACGCAAAATCACACCCAGCTGCGATAAAAAAGAAGAAATGTTGGCACAATATATACTCACTGTTCAAGTACACTACAAACGAACATGCATACTTATATAACAGGGTTCATACTGAACTATGAATGGTAAATTCAAAGACTTTTCCCAAACTTTCAAAGACCACAGAGATTTCCAAGACCTATTTTTGCTAATATTGTGTATACAGGTTATTTGAGAAAACAATGAATGCCAAACACTACAATATTGATTACTGATTAAAGTCACACTATAATTAATTTCTTAAAATCGTATTATAATTATCTGGATGATAGGTTAACATTCGTTGTTCTTTCAGAAATATGTAACATATGTGTCAGATTTAATACAAAATAAATTGTTCTCTTAACAGACATCAGCATTGCTTTAAATGCATTATTATATTTGCTTTTTTTTCTGTTCAATCATTTTGGAAAAAGACGCCACCACTCTCATCTTTTCCTCTGCTTTTCTCCTAAGAGCATTTGACTCTCTGACAAGCACAATGAGTCCTTTTAACTCTGCCTCTTCTGCTTTCTGTACAAAGGAAGCATTAGGCTGGCAATGTTAGCTTCAAGAGGCAGCTTTTGGGCATTAAGTTCTTCCACTTCATTCAAGGCTAACTCCCGTTTCTTCCCTGTTTGGTTTTTCTCTCATCCTTCTCTGCTTTCTTCTTATCCAAGTAGGCATGGTACTTATGTCTTGCAGAGGAACCAAATTCATCATTTCATTGCTAATGATGATTTCCAAAAGTCCACCTGCTTTTCTCCTTTTGTCAATGATTAGCCTTTGAGCTCTGAGGCTTTCTCTGCTGAGGTTCTCACCAGATAACCCGTTTGTTGACAGAAAATCCTCTCTCCACTGTTGCCTGCCCATGTGACAACAACGTTTTCTGGAGAACATTCCAAAGTTCGACATATTCCTTTCGTTTGGAATGGACAGAATAAAACACTTCATCAAGGTTAGGCGGTATTTTTCTCCATTTTTTTAAATAAACGTTATCTATAAATCTAGTAATATTTCAAGCACTTCAAAGTACTGGGCAAAGCGGGCTCAATTATAGTCTGAAGTCCGTTAATCATGAAATGTGCAGGAGATGGCAGTATTAGTGCCATTCTGGTCACATTCAGGTTAGAAATTATAAATCAATGATTCAGTTCACTTAGGTCTGTGCACTTTTTACCATTTAATTATTTTCGTTATTGAAATCAATAGGGGTACAAACAAACGGGGATGTATAGTCAGGCTATAGATACACAAATCAATTTCGGCAATGCAATTTTAAAAAAATATTATATCATTGGGGAAAAAGTTGAGGGTCGGCAATGAGAAACGGGGACATTCCGTCAACTGACTTGCCTAATCAGATGAGTTGACTTCCAAACGTTAAAGCTTCACAGCACACTTTTTTTTATATACTTGCAATTCAAAAACAACAACTGTTGCTTAACTCTACTATAGTGTACGCATGCACACTTTGAAACTGTTTATCCATGAATTACATTTATTACAATGGATGTTTCTATATTAAACCATGGAACATTATTATGTAGAACAAAGTTTTGAATCCTCGAGCGTGTTATACTTTCGCGCACTTTCTACGTGGAGTGAATTAGTGTAAAGAATATTTGGATTGGCCAAAGATGGACTCGTCCAATCAAATTGAACGATTCGTCAAAGGAAAGAAGCCAGGAAAACCAGCTACATCTGAAGCTAACGACCTTAGGCAATTTTATTTGTGACTTTCCTTTGATGAAGTGTGTAACCGTCTTGCTTTGATGAAGAGTGGTTATTGTAGTTGCCGCCGAGGCCAACTTTGGATGGCCAAACAAAGCCTGTTTTGTTGTTGCGGCGGCAATGAAACTTAACGGGTCATCAAAAAGAAAGAAACCAGGATAACTAGATTACATCCGAATCTAACGACCCCGGATAATTTTATTTGCGGCGGCAATGAAACTTAACGGGTCATCAAAAAGAAAGAAACCAGGATAACTAGATTACATCCGAATCTAACGACCTCGGATAATTTTATTTGTGATTCTGGAAAGATATTAAAAGTTGGGGGTTTATTTCAATTTTCAAAGACTTTTAAAGACCTCAGGGTAATATGCTCGATTTTCCCAAACTTCCAAGGCCTTGAAAATGCTACCTCAGTTTTCCCAAACTCTCAAAGACCGTACGAACCCTGTATAAGGATTAGCTGAATCTAAATATTAACGCACTTATCCGTTGTTTTCACGTCACGTCACAAAACGTGTGTGCTTCCATCTCCGCCATTTTGAGTCCCTAACCCACATAACCGGCACGTTTCGTTTTGTGAGTAAGAATATAATAATACATCACATTCTGTTGTGCATGTCAAACTCGCGAGATCGAATCGCGTGACTCTTTTTACGTGTTTTCTTCAATTAAAATATTTATATTTCAACCATATTTGGTATTCTTTCCTAAACAAATAGATCGATCAATAAACAAACGCATAAACAAATGGATATACAACCAAGTAGAAACATGTATTGATTTTCGATTTTTACGGGCTTAAATCAAGCATTTGATTATCGTTAAAGTTTAAAAGCCAATTGTTTATATACAATTTCTTATTTCTAAAAGCATTTCAGGAATACATCATTTTGACATTCGAAACAACATGTTCCGTCAGACGTGTGTTTCGTTTGAATGCACTAAAGAAGAAACTTCTTTGATCGGTTATCGCTTTCATCTAGTATAAGCCTACGTCCACCATCCCCTCCACAAATACAATATTTGAATATACTAATTGAAATGGTTTCTTAAAAATTCTATGCCACAAACACATGTTGTCGCTAAAAATATTTGTACATAAAAGTTCTAGTATAAAATACATGCTATGAAATGTTAATTTGTGACTGACATTGTATCCAAAAAATCATGATCTGGAAATACTCTTTCAAGATGACAAGCTTAGGGATATGATACGAATGACTTTTTAAAAACGTCAATATTGTCTGTTTGTAAACAACAACAAAAAGTGCATTTCTTAGATATCAATATACACCATTACGTTTCTACTTTACTATTCTGTCTTTCGATATAAGCAAGGGAACCTCCAGCTTTATTTTTATTTTTGTGCTATAGTGCAAATAATTTCAAGTATAATCTATGTATTGTGTCGAAGAAGTAAATATCCTTATCGATAGTTAAATCAGATTATTATTCTTGAATATACATGATGACTAATGTTGACAACGGTTTGTTAGCGACTCAAAATGGCGGCAGAAGGTGCGCGCGTTAAATTGTGGGTATTTGCGTACTTAATCGTGACGTCTGTGAAAACAACCCATTAAAACAATTTCATCCCATCACGCACAGATCCTTTTTGTTTGATATGAAGATATTCATTAATACGTTTTTTATTCCATCACTGACAAATCGTTATGGCTTGGATATAAAGATAGTCATCAAAACGTTTTCATCCCATCACTGACAGATCAGATTGGTGTTGGTATATTGCTATGCATTAAAACATTTCCACCAAAACATTGACAGATCAGATTGGTGTTTTGATATAATGATATGCATTAAAACGTTTTCATGCCATCACTGACAGATCGTTTTGATTTGGATATAAAGATATTCATTAAAACGTTTTTATCCCATCACTGACAGATCTGTTTGGATTGGATATAAAGATATTCATTAAAACATTTCCACCAAAACATTGACAGATCAGATTGGTGTTTTGATATAATGATATGCATTAAAACGTTTTCATTCCATCACTGACAGATCGTTTTGGTCTGGATATAAAGATATTCATTAAAACGTTACCATCACTGACAGATCGTTTTTGTTTGGATATAAAGATATTCATTAAAACGTTTTTATCCCATCACTGACAGATCTGTTTGGATTGGATATAAAGATATTCATTAAAACGTTTTCATCCCATCATTGACAGATCGTTTTTACTTGGATATAAAGATATTCATTAAAACGTTCTCATCCTTCACAGACAGATCGGTTTGGTTTGGATATAAAGATATTCATTAAAACGTTTTCATCCATCACATACAGATCGGTTTGGCTTGGTGCTTTACAACAGAATGACAAGTAGTATCAAGAGTAAGACTACAGTGCTTTACCAAGGGACACACCACGGTAGCTGACCCACGTTGGTCTGATGGTAGGATTCAAACCCGCGCCCTTTCAGTCGTGAGTCGTGCACTGAGCCACTGCATCTACCTCTCTTGATAGGAACCACGCAAATGTAAATTCCTTTAGATATGTGGTCTTATTTCCCTGAACAAAGCAAGGGTTACATCTCCATGAGCCATACGTTCCAAGTGTACATGACCAAATTAGTGGCTGTATTTAGATGTTGTTCAAACGAAAAGAATCTTATACATTCTACAACTACAATTCTAAATTAAATTCTTTTATTTTATTTAAATTTATATAAAATAAAAATCTAAGATCTCTTAGCCCTTATATATTTTAATCATGTCCATGTCAAATATGATCTCAGACTTATGAATTAAAATGGAAACTTCTAAATCTTTGGGGAAAAAAAGACCCATTTTTCAATGTGTCATGTATAAGAATATGTTATATTACTATATTAACATACTGAAACAGTAAAGTAGTTTACAAAAAGCCAAATAATAAAATAATACTGTAAATATTGCAAAATGCAACATGTCATTGTCAAAGCAAATTATTCTAACGAATAAATGAATTACCCCCCCCCCCCCCAATTCATTTTTGCCTTTTGTACAATAAAATGGTGCTTTCGTCTTTTCTGCCAATTATGTAAATAATGGAGTACTGACATTTACAAAATATATAGTATAAACAAACCTCTCTTGCAACTGAAAGCACTAAAAATTCATGCGGCTCCTTTGATATTTAACGCTCAAAGCCCTCGTTTGCATATCAAATGGGAAGATTAAACATTGTGGGTGGGGGTAGAGGTTTTTTCTTCAAGTCATGCTATGTTAGACCCAGACACATTACAGTCGTTTTTTTGTTGATGTGCTGTTCAGTGCAACTAAAGCCAAAATAATTTTCTCCTACTTGTAAAACATAGGAGTCCTGTGTGCTTGCAAGTTTTGTAGCAGTAGTGAGTTGAATATTTCCGTCATAAACTTTGACCAAGTATTATCTCTCGCATTGAATGCTATGCCGTATGTATTAATTAAATCTGAAGTATTCCACCATTGTTTCAACCTAATGTTTTGTAATATCTATTCACGAACGAGATAGACTATTATGCAAAGTTTAAAAAATCGATTCCATTAGGTGAGAAATATATTTTTACTTCTTTTATTCTAGAATTTGTTAAATTTAATGCAATTTCAAAAACGATGTAAATCCTCCAACCGACATCAGCGGTGTGGCGCTATTAGTTTCACTCTTCTCTTTGTCAACATGTTACTGTTGTTTTGCCCCCACTTGGCACAGTATAGCACGGACTTTGATGAAGTGCCGCTAAGCCCTATACATACACAAGCAACCTTCCAGTAAATAGTGTACTATTTACTAAATAGTGTACTATTTACGAGTAAATTTTTCACATATACATGAAAAATAACACAACACTGACGCACTAATTTATCCCCCCAAAAATTAATTTTATTTATTCCAAGAATCTGTATGGGCAAGTTAATATGATAGAATATGCTGTCTTACTCAAATATTTTGCAATTCCAATGATGTCAATCGTAGAAACTGCTATTTTCATTCAGTACTTTCATATTTACATAAAAAATAAGGTTAATGAGTATTCGTAACTAAGTATGGGTGTAGTAATACTGAAATTTTGTGCGAAAAAGGGCTATATTTACTCGAACCTAGTTGAATAAGCCAAAACAACGGATTTGTTTGTGATTTCATGTTAGATGTGTGCAGTATTGTCCATTTTTAGTTCCTTGTTTATTCTGATTGTTTTTTATGGTTTAACGCCATTTTTCAGCACAATATAGGCTATACATGGCGGCCAGTATTAATGGTGGAGGGAGAACCCAGACAACCCCCGGAAAGAACCACCGACCCACGAGAAGCTACTGGCAAGCTTTCTCACATAACTGCGTTTTGCCGAATCTTAGACTCGAACACACGCAGACAGAGGTGAGATGGCAGTGGTCTGTAACGGACAGCGCTTGAGACCACTCGGCCACTCGGGGCCCTTGTTTATTCTGAGTTTTTATGTTTGATGTTCATTGTTCCATATCGTTTGCCACCCGTTGTGGCAGTTCTGTGACGTGATCTAGGTTTGTCATGAAAGTTCTAATACGGTAAAAGACGCTACAAGTTACGCATACTTAACTAGTCCCAGTTCTATCAAAGTAATTATTAACCCGAAAGTTTTAATACGGTAAAAGACGCTACAAGTTACGCATACTCAACTAGTCCCAGTTCTATCAAAGTAATTATTAACCCGAAAGTTTCAATACGGTAAAAGACGCTACAAGTTACGCATACTCAACTAGTCCCAGTTCTATCAAAGTAATTATTAACCCAAGGTAAATAGCCTGTACTTTAGAGTAAACACAATTTGATCCATGGAAAGTTGGCATTCTTATTAATCTCGACTTTAGCGTGCCGTAAATAACATATTAACCAATTTATTTATCATCACAATCTTGTTTATATTATGAAGTTGAAGGCATTTATCACAAAACAGTATATGTTGGATTTATAGTTATCACATTTTGTGATAAATGCCTTCAACTTCATAATATAAACAAGAAGAAAGAACTGAATGGAACAAAATGCTCATATCAGAAATGACGATACTATTTTTAATTGTCACACACACACACACACACACACACATTGCTTATATCTGAAATTCGACTAATATTTCAATCTAGCAAAAAACAAAAACTAGATCTTTAACACTAGCTATTCAATTGACACAGACTATAGCGACATTGAAACTCTCAAACAAATGTATTTCCAACGCTAATCACAACCGTCATTACCTGGTCTCTACACAATAAAACCACTCTTTTCGACTAGTCATGTAATTGTCCTAATTAAATTTAATGACCCGTTAAGAAGCATCCAACTCATCTTTTGTATACTATGCCAGTAACAAATTTTCATTCGCTCTCTCATTTTGTTTGTTGTTTTGTGGATATAACGCCATTTTTCAGCACATGATGGTGTTGATAGGCTATGTATAGTGGTCAGTGTACCTGGTGGACGATTAGCCCACGGCCACGAGAAGCTACTGGCAAGCTTTCTCACACGCCCACGTTCGCCAATCCGAGACTCGAACCCCATACAGGCAGAGGTGAGATCGTCTTGACTAAGTTAAAAACATTTTGAAAACTTCATAAATTTGATCCTATTTTGTGTGTACGAAGCCGAACATTATGGTGACCTAAATGAATATCATGCTCAATGTCAAATCACGTGATGCAAAATAGTATAGGTTTGGCTACACTTAGCCTGTCAACGCTATCATGTGCTGAAAAATGGCATTATATCCACAAAAACACACGGCCAGCCAGGGGCACTCGTATTTTGAACTGAAGCAGATTTTCTCACTGAAACAAACTTCAGTTAGGTCACCACAATTTTCAGCTTCGTACACACAAAAAAGGGATCTTAATTTATTAAGTTTTCAAAACGTTTCTAATCTTGAATATAACTTGTGCGAGCTATGGGGGGTAATTATGCTGCATGCCGATATTCAAAATATGACAACCTCACCAACTTGCCAAGCTGACATCACTTTTACAGACGACATTCGGAGAATCTCCAAAACAAAACAAAAATATGGTTTCAAACGCTTTATTTTTGCTTCATTTTTAACAAATTCTATGAAATATTCTAAAAAAAAGGACAAATGGCTTATTACTGATTTCTTCCCTCTTTTTAATAAAAAAAAGAATGCAAAATTAGCATTGTGTTTATAATGAAGTAAAATATATCAAAGTTTATTTACAACTGAAACAACTTGTAACAATTTATGGCGGAAAAAGATTAAATTGAAACTTAAATACCAAACAAGTGAAACCGGCACTGACTACAACTGAAAGATTAATGAGTTTTTGTATTACCGGTATAATCTTTCTTAGTAATCGTAAGTGTTGTCTTAGATGCAAAGGGTCCTCAAGATGGGTTAATGGTCAATTGTGAAAGGTCCCTTTAAGACACTGACGTTGTAGAAGCAAAAAGATTTTCAAAGAATTCAATATAAGTTCTTCTTTTCAACCGCTGATTATTGAAACCATCATTGATAATCCTGATAAATTCTAAAATACAAACGTTGTAACAAACCATATTATTATGCTTGAGTTACCATGGAAACTAGATGCTTGTAAGGTGCAATGCGATATTTTGCATCATGTCATTTGACATTTCGCATGATGTCCACCCTGTGCATTAGTCGCTAAGTAAATAACTCTGCTATCAGGCGATTTACTATACAATGCCCTAGCCGACCAGCTCTGAAGTCATGTCTGTATGTTAAACGCAACAAATTTATTCCACATACGTGGCCATCATATTACTTTGTTAATTCTCATGATTTACCGAATTCAATCAAACACATTTCTTGGAAATCCATTTAAACACAGCACAATTCTTTCAAAACAAGTGTTTTGACAAAAGCGTAAAATTGTCGATGATGTTTGGACCACTTCCGTTGTCAAATCTTCATTTTCGGAGGTGCGTCGAGGGTGTGGGGTGCACGTTGAAAAGCTCTTTAATTTCGGAGGTACGTAAATCTTGCCTAAAGTACGCAATCCCATAATGCTTAAATAGAAGTGACCTGAACCTGTGATGTTTGCATGATGTAATGGATTAAAGATCTCCGAACTTGTCACAGTCTCATCCTAAGCTTGTCTAAATCTGTAAGTAATAGTTTTGGAACCAATAAAGTTATTTTTATATGCATTCACAGACTGGGTCAATGGTAAAATTCCATTTATACGTGGTTTGTATCATGCTTACCAGTCAGTATAGCTTAAAACTTAAGCTAAAACCGTTGGTCAAAACTTAATGTCTGGATTAAACAACCACCTGTTCAGTTCATTGGAATGCAACTTTATAAAAAGTCAGGTCAAAGTAATTTGTATCTGCCGAAGTACGTGTCCATAAGCTCAAAGTACAAAAACTGCAAGCAATAACGTTTTACTTGAATCCAAAGTCAAGTACGTCTGGTTTCAAAACGCGTTCGCAAAAATGTGGTTATGTTGGCGATCAGTACAACTAAAATACTGGCAAGCTTTCTCACATACAGGCATTGGCTGAGCCTGAGACCCGAACCCACTCTGACGGAAGTGAAATGGTAGTGACCAGTAAAAGCGATACCTTAAGAATACTAGGCCATCCAGGACAAAAAATGATGCAATAAAGGTTTGAATAAAAACATCAATACCTCTGTTCATACAAAAAGAGTTGTATTAACGTTTTCCAGATGGTTACCATTACATACTTGATCTGAAAAAAATCGCTTACAGTTACTCACTATCTATGAATTAAATAAGCATACAACAAAGAAATCACTAATAAAATCAGTACAAGCAGTACAAAGATTCAAAGCATTCTTCTGATTCGAAATTTCTGCAATTCGCCCCTCCAGTATTTGGTGCAGAAAATGTCTCAAGTCTTTACCGTCAGTACATATGATTGAAACAAACTCCTACTTTTTGGATTATCCCTAGGTCTGCGACTGGGTTGAAAATTCCGTATAATGTGGAAACATTCATACATGAAGTGAAATATATTTAAGAAAGCAAGATAAAATGCGAAAGGATGGACACCTCAAAGTTCCGACAAAAATCGACTTGTGAGGACACCGACTGTCACCGGTAAAGTCTTGTATAGACATCACTTTTAATGTCACCTTATTTACAATACCCCAAATTGGGACCCCCCCCCCCCCCTTACATCACCTCCTACCGGATTTCTTATAGTCGATGTGGCAATTTGGACTGATATCCAATTTTATTTTGGATTAGCTTTTTTCTCATTGTTCCCTTTCATACTATAATTGATAATTGGCAGACACAGAAACAACATTCCAGAGTAAAGGATCATTATTTCAACAGCATAATTCATAAATACCCATGCGGTTGATAATATCAAACATACAAGAATAGTATCTACTAGAAATTATATTGTACTTGTAAGTAGAATCCAATTACAAACTGCACAGACCCCGATTTGCCTTCTTATAATCGACCGGCAGATATGGGTGCATATGGTTGTTTAGGAGTAATCCGATGAAAGAAAAACAAGATAAATCGTCATCTTTCGGCGCATATTGTGACGGCATATCTGGGTCTATGTTGTTTGCAGTTCTTTTAGGTCGGTAAGCGCGTACATACCAAAATACATACAAAAGTCATCGTTCAGGGATACAAACCCTTGTGAATTGTATTACGTCAAAAAAATGTTAATTGCTGACATTCCAGTGACAATGTAAAATAACGAAACATTAAAACGGTTGCTATCCCATTTTCCATCCAATAAACACTGTTCCCTGTGAACTATATTCATAGGGCAAATGGGCCCAGTACCCAAGCCCTGGCTCAAGCGACCACGTATATTATTGTCTTATTTCACAGGCCGATCCCACGAGGCTCAAAGGGCCCCGTATACTATCGTCTGATTTAACAGGCAATGTTGTTACTAGTACGTACTCTAACTTTATAACTGGATAACGCATGCTGGATATGGGCACCTATGTTGACTGTGTCCAGGGCCCCCACCCCAAAGACCTTAATCCGGCCCAGCTAATACGCTGTCTTGGGCAATTAAAACTAATCAAGACAATATTTAGCTGCGACATGAAAATGCAAACTTGTACTTTTGAAATTTGCTTCTTAGATCTCTCTTTCTCAAATGGAAATGGCGAATACAGAGACAGTATCCACACATTTTTTTTAAAACTTATTTACACTCGATGTTCAAGTTACAACCTCCAGCTGCTTTCTTGATAATATTGCAAGCTGTCAAACAGGTGTTTTTTCTTCTTCACAATTTCACAAGTCAAATAGTAGCTGCTTTTAAAAGCTACCATATTATGTTTCAATAATGTCTTTAACACAAACCTATTTATGAAAATGGTTGTTTTGGTTTAGCATGCACTTTTGAGGGAAGATGATACACACAAAAAGATAGATACGTGGTGAATAATTGTATTATATGCACGGTCATGTTAATCATTTGTTAAACACATATGACAAAATAAATACTTACCCCACTGGAAGCAGAGAGAAACAATGAAAAATATCCAAAATAAATCCAAATAGGTATGAATGTATCTTCTCAAAATGAACCCCATTTTAGTCTTTAAAATGGTTCACACTAGTCACATTGAGGAACAGGTACAAAAGTATTACACATTCCCTCCTGCCCCACATTCAAGAATAATTTGCCTCGTCATTCCCTAATATTTCCTGCATAATCTGATAAGTGATTCTTTGAACACAAGTGCATATCATCACTTTCAAATAATTTTACATTACCCCGCTATAGCAAACCTCAGCAGGTGTGTTGTTAGTACCATTTAACGTTTTGCTGGTTAGCACTGTATAATAATGAAGTATACACTCCCTTCCTTCACCAGGCGCGCTGTAAGCAAATGATACACACGCCCGACCGCTACCTTTACACTACTACCGCAAGGCGATACTCATTGCCTCTTCTATAGCCAGTGTCCTCTGCGATCACACTGCGCGCACGGCTAGCTACAAGAAATCCATCCAATTAATAGCCTATAAAGAATTCGAAGTACATAACATATAGACGAAACGTTCATAAATAATTATGATATTCCTCTTTTACCTTTACTGAGGTGATTATTCAGCTCAATATCTGAACGAAAAATTCGCTAATCTTTATCGTACAGGTATTTTCCAGAGCTAAAATGTGTAGCGTATAATCTGTACCGAAAATTACGCAGAAGCTAGTTAGGCTGCCGTTGTACTGTTACAAAATGAAGCCTACTAAGTGGTGGCGCGAGGATTCAACTGCAGTATGGGGCAACGTTCTTTAGTAGAACCCCTACCTTGCTAAAGTAAACAGTTTTTGTCAGTTTTCAACCCCCCCCCACCACCACCACAAACACACAACCTCCCATACAGTGGCGCCACTAGGGTTGGTGTCACCCAGTGCGGTAACTCATAGCGTCACCCACACAGACCCACTTCCTGACAAATTTAAAAAATGTATAGACAGTCGTGTGTAGTTTACTCATGGTGTCACCCTCATGGACTTCCTTCCTGTACACATTTTTATTTTTTATTTTGTATATAGACGGTTATTTTTGGTGTCACTCCCTCTGATGATAAAATAATATGAAACATTAAGCTGCTAAAAAGATCCGGACGACGCCACCATATTCACCCCACAACGCACATTGGCTCATCCCTTCCCACACAACATAATATATGTTACAAACTGGTTCTCAGAAATGCAGAGCTAGTTTCTCTTAAGTACACAGTGGCGTAGCGAGGATATTTGGCGCCCAGGACAAAACACCCAAATTTGCGCCTCCGGCTGCCCCTGTTGCGCAGTTATGTACCTTGTTTCCAAAACGAAACATAAACATAATCATTATCAGTCATAATATAATTATTAAACTATTACAATTTAATTGCTAGAAAAGAAAGTATAGCCTAGGGTTCATTATATAATCCAACAAATCTATCAACGCCCGGGGCAACTGACCCCCCCCCCCCTCGCCACGTCACTGTAAGTACATAAATGTTAGATATCGTAAATTTATACATTAACTGATGTTAAAAATGATCGTTGCGAACATGAAAAGTTTTAGGGGTTATATAGCGTTCTAGAATTAATCTGTCATGATATGTGTTGACCATTCAATTTTGTGGGGGTTGGGTCCAGGATTACCTTTTTTTTGGAGGGTGGTAGTGGTCATTAGACAGATGCCATCGCTTATGAATTGGTTTTATGTATTTTTGTTCCCCCATAGATATTTTGTGAAGTGTTTTTTTATAAATTAAAATTGTATCATTCCAAAAATAATTTTGATAAAAATTTAGATATAAAATTAGATATAATTTTTTAACGGGGTATTTTTCCCTGATGTGCATGAAGAGCCTAGGCTGTGATTTCTTTTTCAGTCGATCCGTTATGATGGCACCACTTGACTCTGTCCCAGCACAAAGCTGGTAAAGAGTTTGAGGTGTCACCCTGTTTTGCATTTTCTAAATATTTTCGTAAAATTATGCATCCCTTGTCCACCCCATAAAGAGAGTTGTTTATACATAAATTAAAAATAATATATATATATATATATATATATATATATATATATATATATATATATATATATATATTTGTTTGTGTGTCTATGTGTGTGCCTAGTTAAACTTTTTCCCCACCCGACAAGTAGGTCAATTACTGGCCGCCATGTATAGATGATGATGAATTTGAATTATAGTGCTGTATAGCCCACTATGGACATGTAACACTGTTTTAAGTTTCCAGCAAAGCTGGATATTTAATTTCTCCTGGGGGTGAAGAATTGAGCTGCTTCCCCCAAGCCTTTATGTACTCCAGGAGTACTTTTTAATTTGGTCGTCAGGTCGAGGTTGCTATTAAGTAACAATCGACCTGAATGGAAGACCCTGGGTGAGTGGGAATAGACCCAACACACACTCAGCCCTAACAGCCAATTATGTGTGCTAATGGTGTGCAATGGCACAAGTGGAGGTATTGGAAATTAGTTTCACATCTCCGCCATTTTGGAGTTATCCGAGTTGTGGCAATAAAAGAGAGGTACCATTAAGTCCAAGGATGTCGTACAGCCGCAATATCGTGATTCCGTGCTTAAGTCAAATCTGGTCCAGTTATTACTAATGGACAGAAAAATAGAATAATGTGTGAGCCACCTATGTAATTAAATGAAATCAATGAAGTCGTAACATTTGTATAACTATCATAACTTTCAAATATTTCTAGTACAAAGTGTACATGTATTAAGTCCCTAACAAGATTGAATACTAAGATGTCTATGCGACATAAATAATTATAGTCACTGTTTGGTAAAAATAGCTTGTTAATTTTGAACTGTATGCAAAAAAAAAAGAATGATCAAGTCAAGTTTCGTGAAATAGATTGTTCGAAGAGGGTTCTCGTACCAAATAAGGACCCTGTTAACCAGGCAATGAAAGCAATCGGGTTCTTTTCTGTATTGCTTTTTCTTGCCTGTTTGAGTAGCCCCTAATGTCAGGCTGCCATCTTGTTCTCATGGTGTCCCAGCATATGGAATTACATCACGATTAATACTTCCAGTTCAGTACGAATGTAGTTCTAGTCTATTTTTAGAACATTTTTTCCTTTCTCATTTTGGTGCTGATAGAAGAGTTATATTGATGCATTTTGGTAGGGAATTAAAGATACTTGTTTATTCTTGAGAATATGAGCTGAGAGAGTGGTTGTCTGTGTGTATTTTGGCGACAGTGCACATGGAGTAATAAGGCCTTGGTGATGATCCGGAAGTGAAATATGTGGTCTGTGTACATGTTCTGTTTACAGTGCAGTCGCTCAACAAAATGCCGATCAATCCCTGACAAAAACTTCACCGTTAAGTCATCTTTGGATGACGTTTTAGATTAACATATGATTTGTATCGATTGTCACAAAGTTGAAAGGTCAGTACTGAGAAATATATGTAGAGAACATATAGTAAAATTAATTGTGGTGTATGTCCATATGGTTGTTCCCTCGGACGAGCATTTTCCTTTGTCCTCAGTTCTTTGACGTTGTTTCTCTCCTGATGTTTTTTTTTCCGGTTTTGGTCCAGCGGCGATGTCCCTATATCCAAACTCCTCCCCCCCCCCCCCAATTTGATGAACTATGTACTGTTTTGAGTTAATAGAATATACAGCCCTTATAGTTGAGTTGGGGGTATATATGCCTAAAGTTAGATAAAAATGAATTGCAGCCTTTTTCTGCGGGGCCTGGTAATCTTGGGCTTTTAGACTACCTCATACTGTCTAAATTGGGATCATAATATCGGGACAGAACTTTATGATATCAGACCATCTACTTATATTTAATTTTTGGCTCTCTGACTTTAGAACTTGATAGGTATTTGGTAATTATTATTTACTGTCAATGAGGCTGTATGGAGAGGAAAGTTGGAGAAGGTAATAGTAGTGAGAGTAGGTTCCTATACTTATTTTACGAAATGTTTTTGAAAACAAATTATTTTTTGCCTTTTACATGGTGTTTTTTATTCTCTAATTGTCTTCATTATCTATTCGCTGTGGGTTGTGTACCCTTATTACGTTATCTTTCATCAACTTTCATGTATAGCTCATTTTGTGCTGAACAATGGCGTGAAACAAATCAACAACAGCAACAACAACAACATAAAATATTTCCAGTGAGGCCACCACACCGTCACAAACTGGGAGCAAGATATTTTAGCTGTATTTAGTCACTGTATCTTCCCGAATCAGGGGCCCCATTTGGCCGAGTGGTGTAAAGCGCTTTCCGTTACGGATCACTGCCGTCTCACCTCTGTCTGCATGGGTTCGAGTCTAAGATTTGGTTAATGTAGTAATGTGAGAAAGCTTGCCAGTAGCTTCTCGTGGGTCGGTGGTTCTTTCTGGGGGGTTTTCCGGGTTCTTTCTCCACCAATAATAACGGCTGCCATGTATAGCCTATCGTGTGCTGAAAAATCGCGTTAAACCCTAAAACAACAACAACAACATCTTCCCGAATCTTATCTTTCGCATGAAGCATACACAGTCGCTAATACTTAACCCGAGGCTACACTATTTTGTGTATTCAGGGATATAAAAAATACAGGTAAACAACCCCACTAAAATGAAACAATTCAGTTTCGGGTTTAATACGAATTTTCACACCTGGATGTAAAGTTGATTCCCATAATTGATTGCAACTTCAGATTACCTGCTAAGGTGCGATATATTCTACTGAGTACATGGTGGTCTCCCTGCTCTTACCTCAACAACAAAGAGTTAAATTTAACATTAAAAATCAATGCTGATTTACGCGTGTTTGTTGGAATAGTTACAAGCGTTTCGCAGAAGTGATCTTTTTTTAAAAATTTATATGTCTGACGAGATCTGCCCTTTAAAAACTTGGTGTTTAGTTTCACTTTGATTTTAATTTTAGTTAATTTAAGAGTGAAAAGTACAAAATTGTATTTTCCTATAGTACAAGTCACGTGGGTCATGTATGCGCATTTATTCATGTTAAATTAAGTATAAATTGTTCTTTTAAAATTTAACACTAATTTTCTTTAACCAAAGTCTGTTGAATCATGATTAGCAAAGTAGTAAATTTGGGTAAATATAAGAGCTCGTCGAGTGGAATAGCCACAGTCGAGGGTAGTACGACTTAGTTTATTAATATACCTAGCTTTAATGTTGCCAAAACAGCTGATTGTATTGGATTACATATTTTGGTTCATTTCATCCAAACATGTCTATGTACTTGAAATTTGATTTCGCCGTATGCGTCTCATGACATTCCAAAGGAATACGGATGTTAACGAATCTAAATGAAGTGCATTCTTGCCACTTAAAAGTATGTGGAATCAATTGTAAAAAAAAAAAATGACACCCATTACTGAAATAGATCGGTGTTGAATGTCTGCATGTCTCATGTCACTTGTACTGTAAACTACATCTACTCAAGCAAACAAAGATAAGATAAACCCTCAAGAACAAAAGACATACTTTTGGACTAATTGGATTAGAAATGTTTTGTAAATTTTATCGTCAAACTTGTGAAGACGACGTCACTTTCCTCTACTCTCTACATTTTTTTTATTTTGATGCAATTCGACATGACAACATTTAAAATAAAATAGTAATTTTCCGTTACCGTTGGTGACCTTTGTTTGTTTCACTTAAAGGTATTGCCTACCCGGAAGTTACTGAACACCATCCTTTTTGCTTAGGTTTCAAAAATGAACTCCGATGTAATTTGACGGAACACGAGCATAAAGCTAGCGACTTCAACAAATAAATTTCACCCGACATATATATCTTTTGACTAATAGCCTTTTTAATCATTAAAATCAAATACTATAAGGAAAGAAAAAGAAATTCATTATTTCTATATAATAAATCACTCTTTCTCATCAACTCTCTATGACCACGCGACTGTCATATATAATAATACGTTGTCCATACAAAATAGTGTTCCACAACAATCCATTATCCTTTTTGAATGGTTGATTACAAAGAGCCAGGTATGTCAATGTGTTATTGGTGTTTCGACTATTAAGTAACAGAAAAAGAAGTTAAATTATCTGTTTCAGTAAAATCAACAAACAATATATTTCTGTAATTTACAAATTGAAAATTTAGAGATACTTAACGTATTTTACTTGACGTAAATGTATGTCATTTAGGTGGATAATTCCAATCAAATTGTAAACAACCTAGATATAAAATACAATGGACAAAAGTTCGTCATGAAAATATGTTGTTTACAAATGAACATGATGTTAAAGTAAAAATCTACAAACATGGACAAAACGTTAATTAATGAATGTTCTTGCCAACTGGTATAATTCTAACAAGTTGCGCTAAAAAGGTTTGGCGCATGTCTTTATTTGTTTGTTTGTTTGATTAGGATTTTTAACGTAGCTTTAACAATTTTTCAGTTATATCGCTACGATGTCTGCAATGAGGTAGTTTATAGTGATGTCTAGCACTGAGACATCATGCCGCAGACATGTAGCATGATGTCTCACCCAGTCACATTATCCTGACACCAGGCCGACCAGTCCTAACACTAACCTCTTTATGCTGAGCGTCAAGCGAGGCAGCTGTTAGTACCATTTTTGTAAGTCTTTGGTATGACTCGGCCGGGGATCGAACCGACGACCTCCCGCTTCCGGGGCGGACGCTTTAACCACAAGGCCACCGGAGCAGTTCGCATGTCTTTATAATTGCTCGTGTAAGATGGGCCTGATTGTGGATGCTAGCCGCATATCTCGTAGTCCGACAAGCAGCCTGTTACGTCTAAGGGCTTCAACTTAAGTATCAAGACTATGAAAATACAAGCGTTTCATTTGACAAAATATAAATTTATTTCCCTAAAAATAAAATCAAACAAAGTGGATGAATTCAAAATAACTTCAGTTTATGAATTCTTAGAAATACTAAATTATTCTATCAATTCACACTAATACAGAACATGTCAAAAGGTATTCCGAATAAAGGTTCTAATATGCATATGCGCTCATGCGCTAGCACCACTTAAGAATCACATTTCTAACTTCAAAGGCCTTTGCTTCAAGGTGAAAGTAGATTTTCACTGTAGCCCCTTAATGTTTCACATCCAGCAGAATTATGACATATTCGAGTCCTTGAATAAATTCACATAATCCTACAGGTATTAAATGTTTAAATTAAATGTTTTCCACTCTACCATTCGAACAAATAATTAAAAATAAAGATCTCTCTCACAGAACTAGCGCTTAGGCTGTATAATAAATATACACGGAGTTTTGTATTCGCTTATATAAGATCTATATGTGCATCAACTCAAAATAAAAGCTTAATCCCTAACAAGTTAAATCATTATAGTCTAAAAGTACTGTTACGCAACAGTCATAATTAGGCCATATCATTTTATTGAGCCAATCAAGAAATATGGCATGCAGTATATCTCAACGGGATAAATATACGCCTAGTTTCACGTGATATCTATGTGTCTTCCATTCAAACTAAATGCGTGGGGTACTTGACTGACGTAATCGTTGTCTTGAACTAGATAATCTACAAATCTACATTGCTTTATGAATGAGAATATTCCATGTGTTTTTCATTTACTTTACAGTTCCAGAATGCAATTGAATTAAAAAATGTAAAGTCGCAGTGTCATAGACCCAAATGATTTAAATAAAGCTAGATTATAAATTTAGTAGATTATACAGATATACGTAAAAGAGCTCCAAACGTGAATTGATAACAGCTGACCATTTAGAAGATGAATAGGCCAAATCTTTAAAAAGTACAATCCATGCAGACAATCTTGTCCGTATACAGCGGCGTACATTGTTGACACTTACTGGTATTTCTCGTGTCTCTCGACTTACTGTGAGCTGAAGGGTCCTTTCAGCAATAAGTACAGAAGGTTATCGGATGAAAATGGAATTCGAAATTACTGCCATATTTATTGAGAAATTGCATGATGTTTTCGGTGTGCTGAAGATGTTTTCTGTGTGCTTTGAAGTCAAATTTGATTACAAATTTTATTGAGAGATTTTCATCGGTGTACAGAAATAATGTACATGTAGCATAATATAAATTTATTACGTTAGATACATGAAACATTTGTAATATCAGGGTTGAGTGTAAAGCGATCTTTGTTTTTTTTCCAAGGCAAAAATTAACATGTTACACCACGCAATCATCATCAGTATGTTTTATATTGCTGCATGATGAGTGCATGCTAATTTGTGAATCTAGACCATCAAAGAATATTTTCAAGAAATAGTATGTGTGTGCGTTTTATTGTTTTTGTTTTTGTATTTTATATATATGAAGCTTCATTTTTACATGTAATCAATTGTGCCTAAAAATGAAGGAAAAAAATGTAGTTCTAACAGCCGTATAGGGACGAGTAGAGGGAACGGGTCAGATGTTCAGCAGCACAGCGCCTCGATGACCACACTAGGTCAAGAGACTGATGATGATGAGGATGATGATATGGACTGCTCTTCTTCACAGGTTGAGCTATTTCCACAGCCTCTTTCTTTTAACTTATTAAAAATCAGACATTGTATTAATCACAGCAAAGTGGACCAACGTTTCAATCCAAGTTATCTTTTGAAAATATGTATTTTGTGTCCTGTTAAAATACACTTATTATTTTCTGATGTTATGTTGAATCATCATATTATACCAGTATTGAGAATCCCCTGTCGAATCCTACCAGAAACGTATAAAGTGTTAATAGCATCTGCCTCGCTTGGAACTCAGCATTATTAGGACTGGTCGGCCTGGTATCAGAATAAGGTGCATGTGGGAACATAATGCTACGTGTATGTGGCATGATGCACCAGTGCTAGACATCACTATAAACTGCCATACTGCAGACATCGCAACGATATGACTGAAAATTGTTAAAGCTGCGCTACAAGTCCAAATCAGTGAGAGAGAGAGAGAGAGAGAGAGAGAGAGAGAGAGAGAGAGAGAGAGAGAGAGAGAGAGAGAGAGAGAGAGGGGGGGAGGGGGAGGGGGCGCATGATGTAAATATTTTTGTTGCGTATGGCTAAAACTCTTCCCAGGACAGTTTGTGCCAAATTTAAAACATTTAGAGTATTCACATGTCCAAATTTAGAACATTTTTCTCAAGTCTTGATAAATTACGCATTTGAAGATTCAGAGAGATTAACTGAAAATCATAATTCAAAGCGTCATCCTAGTATTGTTCTGGAAAGTGTCTAATATGCAGAAACTGGTTGGTAAACTCTTGCACATAGAATAAAGAAGATATTATATATATTGTATTTGATTATAAATACTCAAATACCTATAAAAGATACGACTATATTTAACGGCAGAGATATGAGGCATCTCATTATGGTCAGCATAGGATCCATCTCAAGCATACTTCATTTTTAGACGCCCTCTTTCAAGTACGACTTGTCTCTGAGACTTTCTCCATTAAGATATCCGAAATCTCGGAAATCTTTGAAAACATTTATCAAATTCGCCAAAAGAGACACCACCATAGTGGGATCTTGTCCAAATTGACGTTAGTATACAGTATACTATACGTTGACACTCAAATCATTCACTCGAAAATGACGTTAGTATCCAGTATTCTAAAGAGTGAAACTCAAATCCCGTTCTTACAGAGTGTATTTAGGATACTCTCACAAGTATGCATATGGCTATGAAACCGAAGATGCTGGTCACTGATTGCCCCTTTTGTTAATACACAAAGAGCTTTGACTCGATTTTTAAAAATATACGCTGTATAACTTGGGATTAGGTTAGCAAGGTGTAGTCGAATTTAAAGACGATGCTTATTTTGTCATACACATAAATGTAGAAAAATATATCAACGAAATTTTAATACTAGCAATTATATTGTAATTTAAACAATTAAACAGTTATATAAAACCAAAAACGACAAAACTGACTAACTCTCTCTGTCTCTGTCTGTCTCCCCCTCCTCCCTCTCTCTCTCTCTCTCTCTCTCTCTCTCTCTCTCTCTCTCTCTCTCTCTCTCTCTCTCTCATTAATTGCTTCTTTCAATAATTTCATACTTATATGTTTATTTCTCTTTTCCTTTGAAATGTTTCGCGTAGTTTAATGTACAATTTTTTAAACCTTGTTTTAGCGATGCACTTGAACGTTTGTAAAAAGGTGTCATCTTGGTATTATTTTGGTATGTACTGGTAAAGGACCTAGTTATTAGACAACTCACGTCCACTCCATTTTGTTTAATACAATGACAATAAACTATGTTTCAAACAATTGACATAATCTTTTTGCAATAGATAATTCTAGACTAGACTTCAAAATGAAAAACACAGACTTTGACAGTATATGTTGTGAAAAAAATGATCGAAAGTCAAAGAAAATTTGGTCATTTAATAAAAGAATGTGGTTCATATAACGCTAAATAACGTGCGAAACTGCAGAGTATAAAACTTGCAGAAGACAAAGCACTAGGAACTAATTGCGAAGTCTTTCTCGTTCACTCTTTCTCTCTCCTAAATATTTTAACTTCACCGCCGGCAAGTGCTTTGCAAACTTGTTTTTGCTGTAGTCGAATTTTATCCAGTCCCGAGCGACTGGCAGGCCCTTTACTGTGTTAATTTTTGGAAATGAAAATAATGATGTATCTTGGTGTATCGCATTGGTTTTATTAATATGCAATCAAGTATTGCGTTTTGGAGAAGAAAAAAAACATCTGGCAATAACATTGAGTTTAGGATTGTTGTTATTTCCTCCCGTTTCATCTGGGGAGGGAAATTGGTATTTTGTTGTAAAAAGTAAACGAGTCGGTTTCGTGGTCTATCATAGTGGCTCAGCATGTGCGGGTTATAAACCACACTTGTGTGACGGTGTTGTTATAGCATTTATGATGTATAATGCACAAATGTGTGAGTGGGCATTACCTACTGATACCTTCCTTCCTCTTTATGGTTATAAATAGTACATTTTGCATAGTGAAGGTTGGTGTGTATAGTCATTGATTTTTACTCTTCATAATTGGTTCTCGTTCTTTACATCCAATCCCCGTACACGTCTATTTGCTGGATTGCAGTTTGTAGGTGTAGGAGTTTGAGAGTTATGAATAAAACTTGGCCACTCAAGGTAGGTGTTGACGTTTGGAGTTCTGCCACGTTGAATCAAAGAAAGAGGCATCGGTCAGTCGGTCGTATGGTCTAAAGCACTCGCCTTTACCAATTACGGCCATCTCACCTCTGTCTGCGAGGGTTCGAATGTCAGGGCTCGGCCAGTGTGACTGTATGAAAAAACTTTCCAAAACCTTCCCGTGGGTATATGGTTCTTACCGCGGTCTTCCGAGTGTTGGCCCCCATCCCCAGTCTCCAGTTATACAGGCCGTCATGTATTGAGTATCTTGCGTTGAGAAATGGCGTTAAAACAAATCCAACAAACATGTTGAATCCAAATAAAGTCGATAAAATCATGCTATGTCTTTACCTATCAATGATTTTAATGGTACATGTTTCGTATAAACGACAGGTCATATTTAATGTTGAATACCATAGTGTCATCTTCAGTGTTAAATTCTCAGTGATCCCCATCGAGTTATGATTTATCTTAAAATCTAAATGATTCCCATACATTCACGTATAATGTTAATTTTTCTACATCGACCTATCGGGACCTCTATCACACACATATCATCCCCAATACATACATATATGTGCCTAATCGGGATTCGGGTGATATCGTACGTAGCATTAATTTTGTCAAAATCAAAACGAATTTGAATTAAATTTATACAACAATTTAACTAATATAAATTTTCAAAATGTTTTGATCAATATTGTCTTATTCAGCAAGGTATTGATGGGATTTTGCAAATATCAGTATTCATATCACGTTCACATAGGGTAGGAAAAGAAATGTTGGAAAGGAATAAAATGCAATATTTCATAACCTTTTTAAAATTCACATAAAACTAATGAAAAGAGAAAAATGTTCACATACTATTTCCTAGTATAAAAATTAACTGAGGTTTAATTGTCAATTGTGGAATCATTCATATAAGGTGAACTATGTGTTTAATGGACTTGAGTTTTCACTGGTGTCATTTATTTGGAAAATTTTACTCGAATTTAGCCCTGTCTTTCTGAAACGTGTCTGAAAGACTGCCTATGTCGACGTGTTGCTAACCTTTCTGCTTATTCCATATCAGTGGCAAATCCTAATAGTTTTGAGGTATAGAAAGATACTTCACTCCTTAATTTCTATATTTCTTTCACACCTGTTTGCAGTTGGCCATATAGTTAATATCAACCAGAATTCTTTCCGTAACTTCTGTTTCTCTTCAAAAACTAATTGTCTGGTGAAATCTGTTTTTTCTCTTTAACAATGAAATCCTGATTTTATTATGCCTAAATCTGTTTAGTGCTTTTTTATATTACCTCTGAGAGCCAGCTTACAGTTGTAGTTCCACAACGGTACAGTTTGTTTAGCGCATAACTCCGCTGATTTGGGTATGGACTGTTGTGGATGTTTTGCTTTTATTTTCGTTTCAACTATCGACAGTATTATTCTATAAGCTAGCTGTGTAAATCCACTAAGACCCTGTGCAACACTATGCCCAGTCTGCCTTGTCATATCTCCATTTTAGGGGAACTGCTGTGCTGCTTTTGTATACTTTGGTCTCATTATTGGGTAATATTGGCATGTGGTTGATAGCTAGGGTGTTTGGTCTACCAGCGAATTGGATACATCCGCTATCTTTGGGTAATGTTAGATATATGGCTGAGATATCATTGTTTTCGAGGGTTATTTCGGTATGTGCACCATTATTTAAAACAACTAGATCTGATAAAGCTATACACTTTTCAATATGTCCACATCTGCTATTCAAAATTTGTTCCTCCTCAATATTTCTCGTGTGCATTAAAGTCTCCGCAGCTTATAATGTTATCGCATAAATCACCAACTATTAAATGATATGTTTGTGCTGCAATTGTGGGCCCTTATCCACTGGAATTTTCTTGTGTTCTCAATTTTGGGGCATCCGAGATATATATAATAGGTTTACTGGACAATCAAATAAAATGAAAATGAAATAAATGAAACACAAAAAATATGATAGCGCCATTTAATACAACATTGTCACGGAATTGTATAAGCTCTTTTAAGTTATTTTGTTAAATTCGTGTACTAGAGTTACGTTTTTGGCGTACAACGTTACCGAGGATGAATAATGTATATTGTGTTGTATTTCAAAATAGTTCGGTTCATTCTTTGCCGCACGTGCGAAGTGCTTTTGATGAGATAAACCGAATGCCTTCACTGCACAGACAATATATATTTATGAATACCTCACCGCAAGTAAATCTCTTTACATTCTAGAACGTCTTCTATAAGGACTCGCACATCTCCAGCTGTAAAGGTATGTAAACTTAAGTAATTTCTCGTATATACGATAACACTAATGTACAACAACAAAAAATTTTGCACGTTTTGTAGCTTTCGTTTTCGCAGAATAATGCACACGTTTATTTTCTTATTTACGAATTAGCGAAGGATTAATATTAGTAATAGAAGGCTACAATTTTGAGAAATGTTTAGTACAGTAGGCATCTAATCGAGAAGGGTTAGATTTATTTCTGAACTTGTTGTTTTGTAATTATTGTGCCGGTAATATTATCTGTATAACTTACCTTGTATAACGTTATTACGTTTGTATGCCCGTGTCATATATATAGTACACGGTATTGCATTTGTTTTCAGCGCCCAGTGTCTGGAATGTCCAGTGTCCCGTGTTGTCCGGTATTGTCCAGTGTTTGGAATGTCCAGTCTTTGGAGTGTCCCAGCTGTAGAGCTATCCAGTATCTGGAGTATCTCGTCTGTAGAGCTGTCCAGTATCTGGAGTGTCTGGATTGTCCACTATCCTGTGATGTCCAGTATCTAGAGTGTCCATTATCTGGAGTGTCCAGTGTTGTCCGGTTGTGTCCAGAGTTGCTAGAGGGACCCAAGCGTTCCAAGTATCGGAGTGGTCGAGTTCTATGTGGTGCAAGCTTTAAAGCCAACCACAGGAATTATTCGTAGCAGCTTTGAAGTTGAAGCATGTCTCTTCCAAATTGTTAACATCGTCATTTACGTTTAACATATAGCCATGACTATTCTACAGCATTTTGTCACGAGATAGACCATTCTGAATCCAGGACAGAAAACGAACACATCTGTATTTAGGGCTGATCTTAAAATGGAAATGCATGCTGGATATTGGGAAGAATTCTTATACAATTTAGCATGTAAACTTGACTGCTTTTTTTCATCCCTTGCCGCCGCTGAAGGAAAATTCACTTCAAAGCTTATATACCGTAAATCTGCTCGTCGCTACTTAACGGTTCTCTCTCATGGTTCCAGCAGCAAAAGAGGCCACTTTCACCAAATATGACTACAATAATTCAAACAGTAGCGTGACATGTTTTAAAAATAATTTGCCGGATAACTCTGCTAGTTTGGGTATGGGAATATACATCAATAGAAAATTTGCCTTTCAAGACAGATGCAATGTCATCTGATCTACGGGTGTCGTGTAACAAAGCACATGCGTAAAAGAAAAAACATGTACCCTGACAGTACTAGACGTAAATATTAAATGCATTTATAAGAATCGTCTAGATATACCGTACATTTTTTTGTAGCGAATACAATAGGAATTTCATTAATATACAGCTACCCTGCAGTGAAAATTAATAGCAATAAAAAATTACCATTAAATCCCGTGATGGTCTGTGAATGGACAAGGCTGTAAAATATGCTACATCATTCAAAACATGACATGCAATTGATCCAGCGGTGTATTATATCAATGTATTGGGGAGAGGGATTTAAATTAGCCAAACAGGTATGAATGTGATTCGGGCTGACCACGAATTTGCTTTGCTTCCATTGTATATCTCTAACCATACACAACAAATTCATTTTGATTCCGAAGACTGCATACTATTTTGGCTTAGATAATTTGGTGTGATTAATTACAAATTAAAGCAAACATCCAAATTATTTGTAACAGACTTGCAAATCATTAACTAAAGCAACTCCACAACTACACTTGACTTATATTACAAAACGATCTGTTCGCAAAATGTTTATAAACTTTGTATAAGGAGTGAAAAAATTCGCTCACACTAACTGGGAGCTTCTTTTTGGGGGGGGGGGGGGGGCACCAGACAGATGCCCCCCCCCCCAATAAAAAAAAATTAAAAAAGTTTATATGTGTGTGTGTTTCCCCAAGTGTTTTTATGTTGTTTTTTATTATTCTTTACTTCTAAAGTCCCCATTTAGTTTTCCCCATCGGGGTTATAATATATTTTGACAAGGGGTATTTTTTATTTCCCTCGTGTATTTTAAGTAATCCTTTCTAGTTGGGATTTGATCTACCCACTCTAGTAGGCTACTTTAGTTTTGTTGACCATGGCTAGTGGTCTCTTTTTATCCTGGTGTATGCTATATGTATGGTGCTATTTGTGTGGTTGCTATAGATAGTATATTATATACTTGTGTATGTGTTCAGGATAGCCTTGTTCAAAACCATACCAGTTGTCTTATCATTGTTATTTTCTTCACCAAAATGGAAGATGAATATTCAATTTTAATTTAATAATTTTTGTTTGGATTTAAATTATAAATTTAGAATTTTGTATAAATTGAGGTGCATTATTTACAAATAATTATGTGTGTCTCAATTTATCTGGTTTGTTATTTGGATTGGTCCGTTTTCCTTGAGGCAGAAACTGTACAAATTTATTTGGCTGTACAGTTCCTACCTCAATTTGTCAGGCCATTGTTTATTTTAAATTTCTCTAATAAATGTTTCAAAAGGGTTTATCTTCCCAGAAATTTGGGAGCCACGGCTGCTATAGGATGCAGTCTTGGCAGAGAAGGCATGGAAAAAGATTTCAGAGAGTGTAAAAAGTATTGATGTATACATATATACATAATTGTTCAAAAAGTTTTCATAATAAGGAAAATGCAAAGTAGAATTTAATTTAATTTATTTGGGTTTTTCTTCCACACTCTTCTGCAGGCCTGATCACTTCGCGTAGCGCCATGCGGTATAGCCCTGCAGTGTCCTCATATGTACTATTCCCCCCAATTTTTTTTTTTTTTTTTTGAAATTAAGTGAATTAAATTTTATAGTGAGTTTTACTATTTATAACATTTTGTATTCCCTTAACCTTCATTAGGGGACCACATCTTATTAATGTATCCGTTATAAAGTCCGTTATTTGTCGAACCAATTGTTTATTAAAGTTTCCGTCTAGGAAGAGTAATTGTCGTCTGTCATATTTGTCGATCTTCATTATTTCCATAATTAGTTTGATCCTTCCTTCCTTTGTTTCGTCACATTGAGTAATTGTGTGGTACTTGGTATATGGGGCTTTATTGCAAAGAGGGCAATTGACTTGGGTCTTTGTTAGGCGTCATCTAACTGCCACTTCGCCTGTTAGCCAGGCGTTGTGGAGGTATGTATAGAGCATACTCTGTATCTTTGGAGAGTTGACGTCAGACTAACTGGGAGCTTCAATTAAAAAATCAAAACTAAATGAAACATAATTCTAGTTACCACTGAGAAGTTAAAGAATGCTTCAAATTGCAGACACTAACAAAACGATGTGTACTAGCCAAGCTCGCCTTATAAACACTGGGAAATGATGCATGGTTGTAAACACTGACACAATAATATATGCGGCGCGCATGCTCGCCAATGAAATTATGTGTGGTAGGCATGCTCGCCAGCCATATATATATATATATATATATATATATATATATATATATATATATATATATATATATATATATATATATATATATATATATATATATATATATATATACACTGACGAAATGATGTGTGTTCAAATGCTTGCCATATCAACAGTGACGAAATGATGTGTGTTCCCATGCTTGCCGTATCAACAGTGACGAAATAATGTATTTTGCGAGCAATATTCGTCACCCAATTACTGATATAAATGATGCCTGATGGCATGCTTGTTATATAAAAACTTATGTAATGGTGTGTGGTGGCATATTTTTTCATTTAACCACTGATGAAATGATGTGTGGTATGCATGCTCCTCATTAACGTGTGTGATTTGGATTTTTAACGTAGCTATTAACACTGTTTCAGCCATATCGCTACGATGCATGCAGGGTGGCAGTATATAGTAATGTCTAGCACTGGGGCATCATGCCGCAGACAAGTAGGATCGTGTCACACCCAGACACATTATTCTGACAACAGGTCAACCAGTCTTAAAAATAACCCCTTAAAAATGAGCGCCAAAACAGACAACTGTATCTATCATATTTTATAAATATTTGGCATGATGCAGCCGGGGTTCGAACCTGTGACTTCTCAAATCTAATGCGGACGCTCTAACCACTAGGAGACCCGAGAGGTCAGTGCTCCTTATATGAAGATTGAAGATGTAGTGTGTGGTGGGCATACTTGCTACATAAGCACAGATGAATTTGTTTGTGGGCATGCTTGCTATATAATAAGCACAGATGAATTTGTTTGTGGGCATGCTCGCCATATAAACACCGATAGATTCTCAATGTTGGGCATGCTCGCCATATAAGCACTGATGAAATTTATTATGGAGGGCATGCTCGCCATATAAACACCGATGAGATCTCCATGGTGGGCATGCTCGCCATTTAAACACTGATGAAATTTATTATGGAGGGCATTCCCGCCATATAATCACAGATGAAATAATGTGTGGTAGGCGTGCTCGCCATTCAAACACTGACAAAATGATGTGTGCTTGCATGCTAATACATGGACGAAATTAAGTGATCTTGAATGCTCGCCATTCAGACAGTGACAAAATGATGTGTGCTTGCATGCTAATACATGGACGAAATTAAGTGATCTTGAATGCTCGCCATTCAAACACTGACAAAATGATGTGTGCTTGCATGCTTATACATGGACGAAATTAAGTGATTTTGAATGTTCGCCATTCAAAAATTGACAATATGATGTGTGCTTGCATGCTAATACATGGACGAAATTAAGTGATCTTGAATGCTCGCATTTCAAACACTGACAAAATGATGTGTGCTTGCATGCTTATTTATACATGAACGAAATTAAGTGATCTTGAATGCTCGCCATTCCAAAATTGACAATATGATGTGTGCTTGCATGCTAATACATGGACGAAATTAAGTGATCTTGAATGCTCGCCATTCAAACAGTGACAAAATGATGTGTGCTTGCATGCTAATACATGGACGAAATTAAGTGATCTTGAATGCTCGCCATTCAAACACTGACAAAATGATGTGTGCTTGCATGCTAATACATGGACGAAATTAAGTGATCTTGAATGTTCGCCATTCAAAAATTGACAATATGATGTGTGCTTGCATGCTAATACATGGACGAAATTAAGTGATCTTGAATGCTCGCCATTCCAAAATTGACAATATGATGTGTGCTTGCATGCTAATACATGGACGAAATTAAGTGATCTTGAATGCTCGCCATTCAAACACTGACAAAATGATGTGTGCTTGCATGCTAATACATGGACGAAATTAAGTGATCTTGAATGCTCGCCATTCAAACACTGACAATATGATGTGTGCTTGCATGCTTATACATGGACGAAATTAGGTGATCTTGAATGCTCGCATTTCAAACACTGACAAAATGATTTGTGCTTGTATGCTTATACATGGACGAAATTAAGTGATCTTTAATGCTCGCATTTCAAACACTGACAAAATGATGTGTGCTTGCATGCTAATACATGGACGAAATTAAGTGATCTTGAATGCTCGCCATTCAAACACTAAAAAAATGACGTGTGCTTGCATGCTTATACATGGACGAAATTAAGTGATCTTGAATGCACGCCATACCAACACAAGAAATGAGATATGTTTGCTTTAATTTAATGCAAAGAGATATCCACTGCAGTTTTTCAAAACTTAATCAAACATCATTCACAAATCCGCATGTCTACGCTAAGGCATAAGGGCTTTATGTCCTTAGTATCGCATGGTGCTATGTTGTAATGGGACTGATTTTTGACGATAATTAATCTGGATTCTGGTCTGTCTCGCACGTATTCTTCATATAAATGTATGCTTTCTGAAACATCCACGGCGGTATAATGGCAAGTGTATATTTTCCTGTGATCTAAATACACATTACATTTGAAAGTTAAATGATTGCGTTATTCAGCAGAACATTAATGAAGTTTGGGATTCAAGAGTGAAAATATAAATCGACGTATTCAGTAATGATGGTTGCATAAAATAACACGTTTCTTGACTCTTTTGTAATCTCATCTCAAACCATGTGCAGATGTCCTATTTTTTAAATTAAAAAATACGTATATTGACGCTAAAATACTTACGATGAGCGCAAGTTAAATGTTCTAAGTGACTAAACATTATCTTTCTGGCTGTTTTAATGAGCCAATATGTGTTTCTCTTTAAAACTCAGTAACCGTTTAAGAATGTTTTATTACCTTTTAATGTGAAACAAATTGTAGTAAAATAATAGGAGCTCCGACAAGATTAAAGAATTACAGATCAAAGAAGAAATCTCTTTGGGAGAAACAAGAAGCAAAAAGAATGAATGAATGAATAGATCAATCAATAAAAACAAAACTATGTATGTATGTATGTATGTATGTATGTATGTATGTATGTATGTATGTATGTATGTATGTATGTATGTATGTATGTATGTATGCATGCATGTATGTATTTAGACGATACTAAATTAAATTTTAAACTGTAATGAAAGACTCAAATTAGGAAAAGAAACTATTCCAAATAAACGTAAACATATAGTTCTGATGTATCAAAGGTAAAGGCGTTCTAATACTTCAAAATACGCCGATAGAATCTATTGAATCTGTAAAATACAAGGTCAATTTGACTATATAAAAACACATTTGTGTTATCCTCATTAAAGAACTTTTATTATTATTATTATTATTATTATTATTATTATTATTATTATTATTATTATTATTATTTAAACGTTTAAGATTTTCTATGGCGTATTTATCATTTGTGCATTAACATTAGCAATGAACATAATAAGTTACCAAATTAGCCTCTCTTTGACAATTCATATGAAATTTTTGATAATAAATTAACTGAGTGTACAACAAATATTTCTGTCTCGTTCACTCAATAAAACTGTCCTCCATTATATGTGGCACTATGCATGCTGGCAACATTGTTCCGGGAGAATGCATGAGACAGAAATGTGTGTCCTGTACGGCATTTGCAACACTACTTCATCTAACCGATTTTGTTTTTTATATTCGTTATCACACTCCAGTGATGTGTTTGATGTTCCAAAGTTTGTGGAATTTGTTTTCCGCATATTTTATCGGGTATAAGGAAGAATGAAAGAAACTGCAAAGTCATTATCGATACAGAGATGCAGGAGAAAGACTAAATAAGCCTTAATGTTTGCGAAATAGTTTTTGGAGGACTTTTTAAAATAATCTTTAGGAATTATGTATTTATGTATTGGCAATCATTCAAAAATAATAGTCGATCCTTATTTTTTTAGAAGGTATACTTTCTATGGGTTTAATTTGCCAACATTAATGTATATTTCATCCATACCTTTTGTTTTAGCTGGGACATTACGTACATTAATGCTCATTTCATCATGTCTTTTAATTCTGTATTAATTCGGTTAATTTAGGCCCATTTCATTCCTTTGTTAATGTATGATCATTAAGGCCCACTTCACTTCCTTAATACCCGCGTAAATTACAATCATTAAGGCCCACTTCGTTCGTTCCTTAATGTTCGTGAACATTACATGCATTAAGGCCCACTTCCTTCCTTCCTTAATGTTCGTGGACATTACGATCATTAAGGCCTACTTCGTTCCTTCCTAAATGTTCGTGGACATTACGATCATTAAGGACCACTTCGTTCCTTCCTTAATGTTCGTGAATATTACGATCATTAAGGCCCACTTCCTTCCTTCCCTAATGTTCGTTGACATTAGTTCATTAATGCCTTTTTCGTTCCTTCCTTAATTTTCGTGGACATTACGTTCATTAAGGCCCACTTCGTTCCTTCCTTAATGTTTGTGAATATTACGATCATTAAGGCCCACTTCCTTCCTTCCTTAATGTTCGTGAATATTACGATCATTAAGGCCCACTTCCTTCCTTAATGTTCGTGGACATTAGTTCATTAATGCCTTTTTCGTTCCTTCCTTAATTTTCGTGAACATTACGTTCATTAAGACCCACTTCGTTCCTTCCTTAATGTTCGTGAATATTACGATCATTAAGGCCCACTTCGTTCCTTCCTTAATGTTCGTGAATATTACGATCATTAAGGCCCACTTCCTTCCTTCCTTAATGTTCGTGGACATTAGTTCATTAATGCCTTTTTCGTTCCTTCCTTAATTTTCGTGGACATTACGTTCATTAAGGCCCACTTCGTTCCTTCCTTAATGTTCGTGAATATTACGATCATTAAGGCGCACTTCGTTCCTTCCTTAATGTTCGTGAATATTACGATCATTAAGGCCCACTTCGTTCCTTCCTTAATGTTCGTGAATATTACGATCATTAAGGCCCATTTCATTCCTTCCTTAATGTTCGTGGACGCTACCATTATTAAGACCCAGTTCATCCCTTCCTTAATTTTCTTTGACATTACGGCCTTTAAGGATAATGCAAATAATAATGCTTCCAACAAAAACTAATTTAGATTAAATTGTTTTAACCTTTTTGAAACATACACAATGTATATGCAATAAATGTATCTACGAGTATGTATACAAAAGTATTAGGCAGCAAACAAAGACAACATTGATCGATATACAAGTATTATGCTGTATCGTAATGTAATTCAAAACTAATTGTCTTTACCTAGTTTATTATTTTATCTCTTGACAGAAGACATTAGATACTCAAATTTACGTCATGTAATGTCATTAAAAATAAATGGCTTTACATAGTATGTTAATTTCACCTTTTCACCGAGAAGACATCAGAGAATCAAATTTATGTCGTGCATGAAGCAACCTAAATCATCTTCGTAATTGTTTCTTTTGAAAGTCAAAAAAAAAAAGAATCATCAAGGAGGAAGTGATAGTCCGCTACAATTATATTATTATTACATAATGCACAAAGCGTCATGAATATGCCTCTATGACGAACTAATTATACGGCAAGGCCTTATGATACTGTTCTAAAAAGAGTTCTAGCTGCTCTAGATGTATCACCTCCAAATCTACACAAATATAGTTCCAACTCGGAATTATTTGACTGTATAGCATGATACATTACAGTGCTAGAAGCATATGGTGTAATCAAAATCTTATCATTCAATCGTTTATTTCATCACTAATTTGAATACAAATGGTATCGCATCACTGTACAGATTCAGCCATAAATGTCACAGGCCTTATTTATCTAATGTAATCTTAATCTGGAAAGCACAATTTACAGTATTGTAATTTGTACAGGAGTTAATGTTTTTTTTTTAAATATTAAAACTATATCAGTCAGTTATAAAATACGGTTGAAGAGAATCAGCATACCAGCATTGTAGTATACTTACTTTTCGTATGTGTGGAGTGGAATTCTACCCACCCCGTGATATAATGTATCTATATGTGGTAAATTCCTATCTTAAAATGATATTTATATTTTCAAACTATCAAATGCATATTATCTACGTGCTTTGCTTGATAAAATCAAAATACTTTACAACACTGTTGAATTACAGATACTACTAACAAACCAGGGCCATCTCTGGCGGCTTAGTAGTTAGAGCATCCGCCTCGGATGCCGGACGTCGCGGGTTCGAACCCAGGCCGATTAATACTATAGGCCTATACACATCGTAGAAACGGCTGCCTCGCTAGGCGTTCAGTATTAAGAGATTAGTGTTAGGCCTGGTCGGCGTGGTGTAAGTATAATGTGACTGGGTTGGACATGACGCTCCAGCGCTAGACATCACTTTAAACTTCAACACTGCAGACATCATAGCGATGTGACTGAAATTGTTTTAAAACTACGTTAAAAATCCAAAACATACGTAAACTAACAATTGAAATAAATTTCACTTTTCTTAATTGATCGACACATATGTGATATAAAATAGTAAACAACTCTTGCAAAGAAAATAAAGTATAGTAACACACTCTCGCGGTCATCGTCGATATTTTTTTAACAATATCAATGGAGATAAAGGAATACCTTTGCTTGACTTAACTATATGATACGAAAGATACTGATAATTCGTCTCATTATTTTTAATACATGACCGCAAAGTCTTTACTATTTTTGTTCCACAACCTGCCTTGATCAATTTAATTATTGTGATAGATCTACAAATCTCTATCAAAAACCATTGCAAAATCAATAAAGCACAAAATGAGAGAATGAAGCAAAATTATAGTCAGTATTCAGGTTATGATCCAGAAAACAAATCAACTGATCCGAAATAGTATTGTATGTTTTGGTCCATTTAAACAATTGAGATTTTTCTGCTGTTTTTTAAAACATAATTAAGGGATTACAGTACCACTATTCAAGTTTTTATTAAGCATTTATATATCGATCTTCTGTATTATTAGTTTATTACCCTTCTTATGAATTAGACCAAATATAACAAATTTCATTAATAATTAAGTTTTAAAAAAACATATTGAAACATCTTACAAAATGTAGAGCTGTCTAGTGGTATGAACGTGGGTTCGATCATACCAAAAATATATTTTAACAAAAATGATACAGCTGCATCGCTTGGCGTTCAGCATTCAGAGTTAGTGTTAGGACTTGTCGGCCTGTTCAGGATAATGTGAGTGTGTTGGACATGATGTTACATGTCTGCGGCATGATGCCCAAGTCCTAGACATTACTATAAACTGCCACATTGGTAGCATCGTAGCTATATAACTGAATCTTTTTTTCCAAGCTACGCTAAAATATCCGAATCACATATCACAAAAATGTGTGGGATGTAGATATGGCATGTTGGACTCTCCTGATATCGTAATAGGTGATTGACGGAAAAGGAGAGGGGCCGCTCAGCGGTTAGAGTGTAGGACTTACGACCGAAAGGGTGCGATTCGACCCCTACCATCGGATCAACGTGGCTTGGGCATTGCACCTTACTAAGCTGTCTTGGAACTAAATAACCTACTTATGCTGCTATGCTGTTGAAAAACCAAACCAAGCAAAACAAAACCCTAAATATCACACGAAACGATCATATATATAATTACATACATTCTGACCCCAAGCCGCCACTTTTGTTCTTCGACAATAATTCCACAATCCATCTAACTTCACCAATGTTACATCAAAATCGATATTAGAATTCATATTATTTTTATCCACTGAATGATATATGTAAAAATCATATAAACATTTACTTTTCTCACAGTGCTTGTACAATCTGTATACCAGATTGGAAGCAGTAGTTTACGTCCTTCGTCCGACCTTACTTTTATTTAAATTTTTAAACACAAAAATCCGCCAGTCTTTTTATTAGCCCTCTTACGTAAACCGTTAGATTTGTTTAAACCTTATTAATGGCGGTACACCGCATTAATGTTCTCGCAAATAACAGACCAATTAAACACAATGCTGCCAATCGTGACATAACACTTAAAGGCTGCGGCTAAACTCTAAAACAACAATGGCATTTATTTCTCAGTTTCGCGGTCTGATGTAGAATTTCTATTTTCGTCGTCTGATTTATGGTTTCACTTCAGTCGTTTCAGGAAATATTAATAGACAGGCGCAAAGTTAACAAAAAATGCGGAAGCGATTCAAGTGTGTATTTCAAAATGATTGGTCGGTAGTACCTATAAATCAGTTATTCATTTGATATGCAAATGTATCCGTTTTTATGTGATACCGAATGCAGTATTAACAAGCAACGAGCAACAATATCCTTCTTATGTCTAAAATAAGTTATCAAAATAAATATTTACTCTTTACAATAATATAATAACAACACAGTACGTACATGTGGAAGTTGTGTCATCTCTCCTAAGTATGCAATTAGCTAATCACATTCAACGCTTTGCGTATCGTGAGATCCACTCACTGATACTGTATACACACGTAACGACAATACAACTGTCCTTGTTTGAGTATTCTGTTAACGATAAGATTTGACGTAACCTGAGCGCTTATCTTTCTTACGATTTGGCTAGAACAGTATCATTGTGAGAATCTTATTTCGGATGCAAGCCTACGTTGTATAGATGACGCAATAACCAAATAATACAACTAAAATCTGGAGAAATAGATTCAATTCAGCGTATACTTCAGTTTTAATACTATTAAATTGAGCACAAGAACAAAGATGACTTTATATGTATAATTCGTTATTGTGGTCGTCGCAGATCTGCCAATGAATGAATCAACATATACGGGTTGTGTCAGTTTTTATGTTCTTAAGTATACTATACAATTTGTGAAGTCAACTGTGTTTCTAACATTGATATGCAATATTATTTAAAGTGGTATTGCTATCTATAACGTTTGTAATTTTTATTCATCACTGCAAATTGTAGTGATTATCTATAGCTGGATTTAGTGTCCGTGCATACGATATATTTAAAGATGCTAAGAACGTAACGTTGCATAGGATCGATACATTGGGTTTATTGTTAAAATTGGACAGGTCGGTTAGGTGGTAAATACAAAGAATTAGGTGTATTCCCATTGTACGTGTTAAATCATGCGAGCGAATTCGTCTACGATGTTGGAGATTTGCAATTTGTCACATAGGAGTAGTGACAATGTGTGTATACAACCCTTTTACCTGTATATCAGTGGCTAGAACTGGATAATTTTCTCATTCTTATTTATTTTGTGCTCTTGTTGTAACCTAAAGTTTGCAGATTTAGTTTTTGTTGTATTTGGATATTATTTGAGTGAAAAAGCGTTTGCTTTGATTATTCATTAGAAATAGAAAGTGCTCGTTGGACCATAATACTATTCTTGGAATATTGTGAATTGTTAAAAAGAGCTTTGTACAACACCATTTTGACACATCATGACATTTTGGTGACAAGTATATCCGTGGACCTGGAATGTATACTAAATTTTCATTCTTTTGATTTTAACAGAACATTATTTTCCAGTATTATTCTGGATTAACTTTATAATACTTAAGTTCCTCTTAAAGTTTCATTTTATAACTTTGATAATTAAATTACGTGTGAAATTTATGTACAATTTTTTTTGTAGAAAAACATCTTATTTATATTACCTTATTTATGACCATATAGTAGTAATAACATTTTATTCAGAACAGCCCGAATACCATTTTAACATTTTTCTTGTAGATTGTACATCATCCATTGCATCTAATTTGTTAATTTGTCACTCACTGGAGCATATATATTCCGCTGCGTCTGAGTTGTCAATTTGCCAGTCTGTGGAGCGTACATAATCCAATGCCTTTGATTTGTTAATTTGTCACACGGTGGAGCGTACATAGTCCAATGCATCTGATGTGTCACTCGCTAAAGTGTCCATTGTCCAGTTACATCTGATATGTCACTCAAAGCTACTTACATAATCTAATCCATCTCATTTAAAATTGAGAGTACGTAATGCAGTTACTTCAAATATTTCATTTGATTTGTTACTCAATGGAGTGCTCGTAATCCAGTTTCATTTGATTTGTTACTTAATGGAGTGCTCGTAATCCAGTTTCATTTGATTTGTTACTCAATGGGAGTGCTCGTAATCCAGTTTCATTTGATTTGTTACTCAATGGAGTGCTCGTAATCCAGTTTCATTTGATTTGTTACTCAATGGAGTGCTCGTAATCCAGTTTCATTTGATTTGTTACTCAATGGAGTGCTCGTAATCCAGTTTCATTTGATTTGTTACTCAATGGAGTGCTCGTAATCCAGTTTCATTTGATTTGTTACTCAATGGAGTGCACGTGATACAGTTACATCTTATTTGTAATTCACTGAAGCGTAAATAATCCTTTACATCTGTGTTGTCCTTCTCTGAATTCAACTATCACATCTAATTTATCGCTTACTGGAGCGTAGATAATTGATTACGTTTGCTTTGTCGCACACAGGAGCATTGGATTTGTCACTCTGTGGAGAAGGTAGTGATGTTTTACGGTCGTTTGCGCAGAACGTTATCAACTGAAACTTATTTATTTTTGTAAACTACGATTGTTTTTAAACGTATCCATTTATTTTACTTATTAATTTATTGCTCCAGTGGCCTAGTAGTTAGGGTTAGAGTGTCCGCCTCAAATGCAGGAGGTCGTGGGTTCGATCCCCGGCCACGTCATACCAAGACTTATAAAAATGGTAGTAACAGCTGACTCGCTTGGTACTCAGCTTTCGTTTTAGGATTAGTCGGCCTGGTGTCAGGATAATGTGACTGGGTGGGACATTATGCTATATGTCTGCGGCATTATGCCATAGTGACAGAAATCACTACAGACTGCCACACTGCAGACATCGTACCGATATGACTGAAAATTTGTTAAAGCCACGTTAAAAATCCAAATCACACATACACAAAATCACACACTTATTAATTTACTACTATCTGAGGATCGACGGATAGGCTAAGGCCTTAAAGTACAATCCCTTTGATCTAAATGTGACCGCACCTTTTCCCGTGGTGAGTTGTATCTTCAAAAATTAATACCATCATTGACTTTAATATATGTATACAGAAAAGTGTAGGAAAAAGCTCAACGTATTTAATATGCGTGAAAAATATATCACTGCGACCTACCTTTTTCAGCATAATCCCTGATGATGAATATGCCGGTCAAGTTTGATGGATGTACACTCAACAATGTCAGAGAAACGGAGCTAACTTAGTGAATCGCTGGATCATGAAAATATAGAAACTATTACCTACTTCTGACCGCGAGGGTTTAGTCCCTTCCAAAATAAATGCATATAGCACGTTTTGTGCCTGTACGTGTAACAGTGGCTACGAACCTGAGATAAACGCAAATATTGACGTCCACCTTGAAGAATTCGGAAAGATGATCACTATATTACGTCATTGCTTTGCAGGCAAGACAATTTCATTTGGTATTTGTTTCAGAAAAGGTCATCAGCTGTTGGGACTGATGATACAATATTTATTTTACAGAATGTAGATGTTGCAACATTTGTAGTAGAAACAGTTTATGCTGCAACATTTGTTGTGGAGACAGTTAATGTTGCAACCTTTGTTATAAAGACAGTTGATATTGCAATATTTGTTGTAGAGACAGTTTCTGCTGCAATATTTGTTGTGGAGACAGTTGATGTTGCAACATTTGTTGTAGAGACAGTTGATGTTGCAACAATTTTTGTAGAGACAGTTGATGTTGCAATATTTATTTAGGGACTGTTTATCTTGCAATATTTGTTTCTTAGACGTTTGATGATGCACTATTTATTTTGGAGACTAGCTAAAATAAATCTCCATTTGTTTTTACAAGAAACGACTTTATTTGTTTCATTGAATATTATATTAAATCAAACAATGGATACAAACCGAGCGTAAATGATAACAATTTGGTGGAAAACTTTTTCATTTCATCAGTAGGTTGTACGTGTACTTTGTGTTTGCGGTTTGATTTGCTTGATTATTTCCATATTATGTATGCGGATGACATTGTTATATTCTCTAACAGTATATGAACCGTACATAAATGTTAAACAGTATTTTATTATATCGTGAAAAATGGAACATAACAGTTAATATAGCTAGAAAATATGTTAAGTTTTGGAAATATTTGAAAAAGGACCATTTTATAAAATTCTTTTATTTATAGGTAGCAATATCAAGCTTGTTCATCGTTGTAGCAGTTTAGGGGTTCTGTTTGATTACAACAGTAAATTATTCACGGTTACTCAAACGGTTGGCTGCACAAGGTAATGTTGTTTTGTTTTGTATGGTTTAACGTCATTTTTCAGCACATTATAGGCTATACATGGCGGCCAGTATTAATTGTGGAGGAAGAACCCGGTGTGTGTGTGTGTGTGTGTGTGTGTGTGTGTGTGTTTAGAATTGTTAACGTAGCTTTAAAAAAATTTCAGTCATATCGCTACGATTACTGCAGTGAGTCAGTTTATGGTGATATCTGGCACTGGGGCATCATGCTGCAGACATGTATAATGATGACACACCCAGTCACATGATCCCGACACCAGGCTGACCAGTCCAAACACTAACCGCTTAATGCTGAGCGCCAAGCGAGGCAGCTGTTCGTACCCTTTTTGTAAGTCTTTAGTATGACGTGGCAGGGGATCAAACCTATTATTGTAAACATAGATGTAGTTTCACTTCTTTATTATCCCTGTTCGAATTCATTTAATTGTGTTGCGATTTCGTGATTTCTAATATAATTCATGTCTGTTGAATGTATCGTGTTTATTTCTGAAATATTGGGGACATTAACAGAGGTGCAGTCCTTTTGCCATATAAATATGATTTAGCAACACGATTTGTTTAAATTAAAACGATTATTAATTTTGTCCACTTTAAAACTAAATGTTTAGATTGCCAATTATGCATATGGTCCGATCTGACAGCTGTTGCCCTTCGGCTAAATTGCAAAGTTTCGTCTGTACTCGGTGATCGATCGAATAGGGCCATACGTCTAACTGATGAATCAGCGATATGTTTGTTTTGCACTTCTGTTGACATGGATTCTATTCTTGGTTCAGACACACAGTCGCCCAATCGAATGTGAGTGGTTAAGTCTGGATTTTTCTATAACCATTTCAAAGACTATTGTACAATACGCAAAGTTCGCAGTCCCCGAAGGCACGTGGCATATGTTATAGAAACTGCTTATGAGATCGAACTTAACATGGCTTTAACAATACACAAATATAAAAAGCGGATCCAGATGTGTCGATCTTTGTATAGAGAGAGAGAGAGAGAGAGAGAGAGAGAGAGAGAGAGAGAGAGAGAGAGAAAGAGAGAGAGGCTAATTTCAGCTCTCTAACTGCAAAGAACACCTTGTATCAAACAGTATATGTGTGGGTGCATATAGAAGGTCATGAGTATGTCAGAATTCCCTGTGCTCATCAGTCAAAAAGTAACAGATGCAATTTTTGGGTCAGGCTGGATATTATCAGAAATTTTGCTCCAAAGTTTTCCATAATTGCTGATCTTCTGACTAATTTGTTAAGTAAAATAAAACATATTTCATTGGTCTGAAAAATGTCTGGAGACATTTGATAAGTTAACGGCCATACCTATGAGTGTGTTATTACTTTCAGTTCCAAATTTCAGTCAGTCATTTAAAATAGATGTTGATCAAGTGATGCTGGTGTTGGTGCAGTATTGATTAAAGAAGACAACAATAGCGTATGTAATCCAATGTACTCTACTTCAAAGAAATTATTCAAGCACCAGAAAAGTTATTTGATGATCGAGAAGGGATGTTTTGGCTTTGATGTTGGCTTTGCAAAGCTTTGACGTGTATATTGGTCAAAATCCTTCTCCAACTATGGTATTTAGTGATCAAAACCATACATCGGCAAGACGAAAAACAAAACTAAGATATCATTAAGGTCGAATTCAATGTTTAAAGAATATATTAATATCAGACACATCAAAGGAAAGACAATATAATAGCATATGCACTCTTGAGAGTATAGAATAATTATATTGCTTCATGTCTATTTAGTGTAATTCATACGACTTCAAGTAACACCTATATTTGACTTTTAGTTTATAAAAACTTTTAGCATAATACTCGTTCTTTGTTTATTTGATTTGCATTGATTTTTTAAATTGTTTTTTATTTTTAAAAAATCTGTATATGCTCTGGATGATTGTATTTTGTACTCGATATTGCCTAAAATCAAGTTCACTGTATTCCTGACTAAAGTCACCGACCTTGTTTTCGTTTTGTAAATAAAAATACAGAGCAAATATATACTCTAAGAGTGTGGGTTATATATCAGGATATTTATCTTGGTTTGATTAAATTACATTATGTTTACCATGTTCCTTATTATCATTTTGGTAACATACTCTTTTAAAACGGAATATTCCGATAATACTTAAAAAACAAAAGAAAATATTGATATTGACCTAGGTCAAGTATATGGTTTTATAATCTTGTTTATTGGAACAATTATGTATTCGTGCAAAAACATCATAATTAAAAATCAATCTTACTGTTGTGTTCCGTGTTGCCTTTGGGATAGCATTTATTTATTCAAATTATTTCTTTACTGCAAATACAAAGTCTGCATGAATACTATTCATGAACAGAGGCAGTAACTTGGAATTATAGTGAATTGATGTAATGATCATATTATAGTTAGCCATCAAAACAACGTTGGCACATCACATTACTACACTTTGCGTCATTAGTACATCAGCACATTCAAGACTACAAGCACGTAAAGACCTTCGATGTCGGATTTTATTTGAATTACCAATATTTTACTTTGTATTTTAGGGAAGAAAATTATTTGTTGAATTTGACACACCTTGTTGGTGTTCGCTCCTTTCTATTTCCTTGTTTAAGACCATCGAGTCGTAATAATATATACCAGCCTGCAGATAGTTCAATGATGGGTTAAACACGTTGACAGAGTCCCGAATCGCCCTTCATCCATCAGTGATGAAGCCATCATTTATCTGTCCCAATTACCCATCAACGAAGCACTGGATGACCCTCCAACCTTACTGGAGACACAGAAAGCGATATGTCTGCTCTCCAGTGGCAAAGCATCTGGTTCAGACTCCATACCAGCTGAAGTCTACAAGGAAGGAGGCACAGCTCTGATTGAACGGCTCCATTAGCTGTTTTTACTGATGTGCCAGCAAGAGACGATCCCTCAAGGAATTCAAAGACGCTTCCATAATCCACATGTATAAACCCAAAGATAATCGCCAGGCCTGCGATAACCACCGATGTATATACTTACTCTCAATTGCAGTAGCGATACTCGCTATAATCTACTGAACCGCCTAACTACACACCTTGATCAGGGACTACTGCCAGATAGCCAGTGTGGATTCCAAAAAGAACGTGGGACCATCGACATGATGTTTTCTGCAAGGCAGCTGCAAGAGAAATGTTAAGAGCAAAACACTGACATTTTCTCCATCTACGTCAGCTTGGTAACGCCACGCCCGGAAGCTGAAACACATCACACCACATGTCTCTGGAAAATCCTCAATATCAAGTGGCAGGACAAGGTTCCAGACACTGAGGTACTCACCCAAACAGGTCTTCTCAGTATCCACGCCATCCTGATGCAGTGCCAGCTACGCTGAACGGGACATGTTTTACGCATACCAGAACACCGGCTGCCTACGACTCTTCTACGGCGAGCTACAACAAGGACAGCGATGCCACGGATGTCGGAAGAAACGCTTAAAAGACAATCTGCATTGAAAGCATTCAACATAAATCCCTGATTCCTGGGAGCAAATAGCAAGCGATCGAGTCACTTGGCGTTCCTCTGTGCACAAAGGCTTCAAGTTGCGTGAATCTAGCAGGGAAGCAGTGACAGAGCTGACAAGGCAAGGCAGAAAAGCACGTGCCCACACACCCCTGGAGATGTCCCAGTTATCACCTGTCCCGTATTCAAACGAATATCCCGTGAAGGGTTAGCCTCATGAGCCACCTGGGCACATACAGACCAAAACCAGCCTTCAAACCCTTGGACGACTAGAGAGGTCCTCGTCGAATCGACGGACGAACAATATGCTAGGTGGTTAATGAGTCAGAGACTTAATAGTCTGGTGACTGTTTGTCATATAGTAAACCGATTTTAAGCTAATTGTTTCAATAACGATAATTTTGATATAAATTAATTTTTATAAGTAATTCATGATGAAGGTATTTCCAAAATAATGTCAAGTCAGTTAAGAAAGACTTGGAGGATACATTGCTGAACTGTCTCACACATCAACATACATGATAAAGGATTGAAAGATACATTTCAGAACTGTTCCAAAGATATGTATCAAGCCACTTGATAAAGGCTTGGATGACTCATTGCTGAACTAATACATATATCTGCCTCAAAAAACCATCTGATAAAGACTTGATGATACATTAATTAACTGCTCAACAGGTCTTCATCAAGACACTTGATATAAGCTTGGATGACACATTGCTGAACTAATACACATATCTGTCTCAAAAAAGCCATCTGATAAAGACTTGATGATACATTAATTAACTACTCAACATGTCTTCATCAAGACACTTGATACAAGCTTGGAAGACACGTTGCTGAACTAATACACATATCTGTCTCAAAAAAGCCATCTGATAAAGACTTGATGATACATTAATTAACTGCTCAACAGGTCTTCATCAAGACACTTGATATAAGCTTGGATGACACATTGCTGAACTAATACACATATCTGTCTCAAAAAAGCCATCTGATAAAGACTTGATGATACATTAATTAACTGCTCAACAGGTCTTCATCAAGACACTTGATATAAGCTTGGATGACACATTGCTGAACTAATACACATATCTGTCTCAAAAAAGCCATCTGATAAAGACTTGATGATACATTAATTAACTGCTCAACAGGTCTTCATCAAGACACTTGATATAAGCTTGGATGACACATTGCTGAACTAATACACATATCTGTCTCAAAAAAGCCATCTGATAAAGACTTGATGATACATTAATTAACTGCTCAACATGTCTTCATCAAGACACTTGATATAAGCTTATAAGATACATTGCTAAACCAATACACACAATTACCTCAAAGGACTTGATGATACATTAATTAGGTGTTCCTCATGTCTGCATAAAGACTTAGAAGATACACTGCTAGACTGTCCTGCATAGCTGCATCAAGCCAGTTAATCAGGGCTTGAAGGATGCGTTGCTGAACGTTTCAACTGGATGACACCATGAATACATTATCAGGATGTAAAATCGAATAAAATATGAGATGATTTGGAAGCTGGTGAAAATCATTGCAAACAACAGCCTGACAAGCTAAGACCAGTCGGGTTGCCACACGTCTTTTTTTTTCTTCAAGAACGCGTCCACCTTTTCGGTCTTTAAATAAATCTATATAGATCAATCCATACAGATATAACCACTCGCCGGAGTGTTTTCTTTCTTGAAAGTTATATATGATAAACTTACGAACAAGTATATATTATGGAGACACAACTGAGTGAAAAAGAGAAAGAGGGACACGGTGTTATAATGCAGAGCTTCTCTACTTCTTCATGTATCAGACCTCGCGCACCCCCCCCCCCAACAAACGAGGATCTTAAAAGTACTTTACCTAAACAATAATCAAAACTATGATTTGAAAATAATCAAAGCGCCCCCTTTACTTCAAATGAAAAAAAATTAGAATTTAAAAAGTGCCTATGGATTGTATCTATTCAATTTTATGAATGTGAAAAAAGACTTGAAAATTCAGTATTGTGCAGAAAAGGCGTTGCAGTCTCAAATAAAATCAAATCAAACTCGATGAATAAACGACGACACTATGGATAAATGAGAACAATGTTATAAACTGGAGACCGTAGATGTAGCAATAATGTTACGGTTTATTTTTAATAAGCATTTTGCGGTTAAGATTTATTCTAGCTGTTGCCACTTAATTAGAAAATAGCCTTTTTTTTTTGGCAAGTTCATCAGCTTATAGAAAATTAATTTAGTTTATAAATTATGATTTTATTTAATAGAGCACGTTGGTTTTCACCAAACAGGGTTTTTGGTATGTATTTTACAGTTGCAACATAAAGGCTAACCGGGTTATTTGAAATATAGAAATTAATTTATTCTCATGTTAAGCCCTTGATATTACCCTTACAATGGCAACTGGCTTTCTAACATTCAATGCAGTCTACAGTAGATTTATTTACTTTTCAAATTATACCCAATATGACTTTGATTTCATGCAATATAAAGAAATACAGGAAACAGAGCAACCGGAACGTATTTTCACAGTTACAACGAAAGTGCGGTTCAAGTTATTTTGTAGATAACGTTTTGTTTGCACAAGTTTAGATACATGAATATGAGGTTTTCCAAATATTGTACAGTCTCGAGAGAATATATCCCACTTTTAAATTATACCATTTATTTTTTTTTAATGTGAAATAATGCCAATATAACATTGATATGCATTTAATAGACTTTAAATAGAAAAGAAGTTCAAGTAATTCCAAAATTATGTTGTATGCATGTTTTTTTTCTCTTCTTTTTCTGCATCAGGCATTTCCACGACATGCGTTTCTGCGTACAGCATTTCCGCTAATTGTCATTTCCTCGAAAGGCAGATGGGCGATAATTAAAAACTATTATATATCTTTGGTACCTCGCTTGAACGTAAGACAGCTTTAAAAAGTCTTGTGCAATCTACATCAACGTTATTTAGCTTTTAAAAATGATACCAAAAATAACTATTTAATGAAAGATGAAGAAATGTATACATGTAACAGAGAGTCAACATAGTTATTATCAGCCCCATCCCCATTCGATGTATACGTCAAACCCACCCATTGGACTCGTTACAAGCATACTGAACTCCATTCTTCACAAAACGTTAAATAAACAACATACAAATGATAATACCGTTGTAATTGTGTGGTTAACAACGACATGATATATCCCATAAACATCACAGAATAATACGATTGAGCAGCATTTTAAGACGCAGTATGAAGACGCGTGTATTTGCGACTGACTCGCATTATGTCTGCCGCAAACGATTGCGACCATTTGGCAATCTACGTGTGATAGATGTCTCTATTTTAATTATGAAATAATTCTAGTTAGATCTAAAAATCATTGCGAATGCTGGTTATAGTGAAGAACTGCCTCCAAAACATTCGATGTTGATCGTTTAGTCAGTGCGTATGTTGCGTAAGTGAAGAATTGTCTCTAAGATAGTCAAATGCGTTAAATATCACGAGGTCATCTGAAGTTAATTTTGAGAAGTTCCGTTCTCCTTTCTACGAACGAATGACATTCCTGATATGTATGTCTAAAATCGTACATGGATAATCTCTTGAATCGTTCTACTGTGGCTGTGTTTCCATTGATCGAGTATAAATACTTGGGTTAGCATGTCATTGAAAACTTACGACGTGTGCAAACACTTCATAAATGTGCAGGGTGTATTATCCTTGAACCAAACGTGTAAATCTTTTCATCAGTCATTCTTTCTACCTGTCAGTGGATCATCATTTATCGACAGATCTAATACAATATAGGTGTAAATATTTACCTCCAAGTTGATTGAACTTCGACCTTTTACTAGACAATTCCGTTTTAAATCCCCACGAATCAATATATTTTGGAACACGAACGTCTAATACAATGACCTACCACCGCTATCAGTGAGCAAGAACACTTATTAACATGACCGCAAGGTTCGCAATTGTAGGTACTGTGTGTGTCTCGTTAGAACTGAATGATTTCAGTACAGAGTGCGGTAATAAAGTGTGGAGACACAATGAATAATAATTTAATACGTTTTGTTGTTCCACAGTCACATAATGCCTTTCTGCAGGGATATCTTTATTTAATTTTTGTTTTAGGGAGGGGAACTAGATTTGACGGGCTTGTTCATTTTTGTATATAGGCTACAACAACTGTACAGCCTCCAGCAAATTTGCGTTCTCCAAATGACGTTCTGAATACAAATCAAAGCATTTGAAGAACTTGCAAAAATACGCAATATTTCCATGAAGAACAAATGTTGTAAGAATTGTAATAATATGGTCCAGTGATGAAAAGGAATGTTACCATGATGTCAACTTTCACGTTTACACTACGGTTACTGTAGACTTGTGTCAGAGTAGGTGTTCTCCCTCGAATGTTGAGTTTTACATTGATAACTATAATAGCTAAATGACTTAACAGTATCGCATAAACATAATATATATATATATATATATATAATTTGCCCATAACATTTCTGTTATTTTAATACTTGTAGTATAAATTCAAGAACATATTAAGAATAAATGCATTTAACAAATTAATTTGGTTACGTGTTAATTGAAAGAAACAGTTTTAAAATAGTATTCCGTACAAGTTATAGTTGACTATATCTTCTGTTTGGTCAAACCATCGTTGCTTCTTCTCGTTGTGTTACTTTAAAAAAAATAATATTAATTACTGACTTAAGTTTTCATTAGAGAATAAAATATCGATGTAACCGTAAAGTGTAAAAAATTCACGAGCTCGACCATAATTGATTTAATACATTAAACAGTTGCATCAACTTGCGTGTTTTGCAACAGGCCGTAAACCAGACCAACCCAGTGATACAGTCGCCATCTAACGATCATGGGCATTCTTTCTGGATTGCTTTTGACGACCAGAGAATTACTATGTACAAGCAATGCCTGACGATGTCATTTCGCAATACTAGCAGGGGACAGAAAGTATTTAATTTCATTGGCTTATACACAGAATTACGAATACGTCTCCCTTAAACTTTACGGTTTGGTCGCGCGGTGCTAACCAATTGAATGCAAGCCAATATACCTGTCTGCGCTGAGATATTATGACTCAGTCAGGCATTGATTGTTCGTACCTTTTGAAATCTGGATAAATTTTTTCAAAGATCTTTGCAAATCCATGGCTTAATTAATCAGAAAAAGACACGTACCTTTAATACATATAAAAAATTATTATCAGCATTTTCAGAACACGTTTCATTATTGAATTCTTGCTTGATAAACAGATATGATATGTTCCATATACAGACTATGTGATAGATATTAACTTTATTTGCTTTTAACCGATTGTCAATCAGCAAGTATATGCATATATGTTTAATTTTGTTACAAACACTGGAGTGACACATTTAATACTTGCAGTAAAACAAGTCTATCGCATGTAGCAGCATTCGCATACACACGGTCCCCTTCACACTCATAAATTCATATATATATATATATATATATATATATATATATATATATATATATATAAGTACACATTATATATAAATACATATACACCAATACACATACGAACATATGCATACATACACGCACACATACATACATACATACATACATACATACATACATACATACATACATACATACATACATACGCGATTATAGACATACACACGAACATAAACACGTATAACAACATTATTCTATACATGGAGTATGAAAAACGTTAAGGCGTGACCTGTAAAATGGGACACAGTACATTTGTTCAGACACATGCATGCGCTTAAGGTTCTTTATGGAGAAGACACAAAAATTGTCATCAATGTAAAAGCGGTGTACACTTTCAGTGTTTTACAAAACCTATCACTTCGGTTTAGGCATTATGGAATTAAGGATTGCATGCAAGATTTTCTTTACTCTGAAATTGCAAAGCTCAACAAAAAGAAAACCTACGCACCTCCGAAACTGAAGCTTTGACAACATATGTATGTATGTATGTATGTATGTATGTATGTATGTATGTATGTATGTATGTATGTATGTATGTATGTATGTATGTATGTATGTATGTATGTATGTATGTATGTGTGCGTGTATGTGTGCGTGTATGTGTGCGTGTATGTGTGCGTGTATGTATGCATATGTTCGTATGTGTATTGGTGTATATGTATTTATATATAATGTGTACTTATATATATATATATATATATATATATATATATATATATATATATATATATATATATGAATTTATGAGTGTGAAGGGGACCGTGTGTATGCGAATGCTGCTACATGCGATAGACAGAGATGTAAGTGATCACTAAAGACGAGAGCCTTTTACCAACCTTCGAATCCTATGGCCCTTGTATTTAAATGTGTAATGTACGTTCATTTTGCTCAACAAGGTCTGGGGTATTTTTTTTGGTAAAACCAAAACTGCACAAAATATATACAAAGATATAACACATAAAATGTATTTATCTACACATGTATGTTTTAAATCACGTGTCATCATCTTCATCATCATAGTCGTCGTCGCGGTCATCATTATCAGTATTAGTAGTAGTAACAGAAGTGATAGTTCAACCATTTCAGAACGATTACGACATCAAAATGTAAGTTTATATCTCTATTGTTTACATAAATCCAAACTAGCTTGTGTAAACGATTTACTCTTGCCCTCAGGTGAAACCTAACCATCATAATACACTGTTATCTAGATCATTCGACCTATCTTTAATTGAAAGAGTGGTGATTTTTTGTAAAGGCTTCCCTTGTATTAAGGTTGGGGTGGGGTGCTCCAAGTATTATTTACATTAATGCAGAAGATCCACCTTGGCTCCTTTTTGTCAGATATTGAAGTAGTGATAGAGAGCTGCAAAGCTCCGAGCCCCCAGTCAGCGCTGCTTACAAATTTCAATTAATGAATACAGAAAAGGTAAAATTCAACTAACAATAATACAATATAATTCAATAAAGGTCATATCTCACATAAAATTAAAATTAAAACCCTATCACTTGTCTTTCACTCGATCAAGTGACGGCCTTTTTCATCATCTCACCGAGTGTGATTGATTTTTTTCCCTGTCCTGTGCTCCTACTCATCTGTGTGATCTTTATCTGGATTGGTAATCCAATTCGCTCCAAACTTTATTTTGTCTCCCAGAGACTCAGACCAACTGCACTGGGGTAATTCTCTCTTGTCCCTAAAAGCTTCCTGTATTAACACACAAGGACATTAGAAGGATATTGATTCTCTACATAGACAGTGCTCATATCTCAAAATATGCATGTGTATCAAACACTACAAATGAATAACATAACGATTGGTAATTATAAAGTATACATACTGCAATAATTAAAGTACATTTACTTTGCAGTAATATATTACACAATAAACAAGCAAATGGTTACTGACCTGTACTGGAGCCCTTGTAATTCTCAGAATATAAATGTTTCCGGCAAATTTTGAATGACGTCGGAGTAGCTGATCTTTCCTTAATTCACGCAATCTGGTCTTAGTGGCTACGCCTTGCTTAATGCCGAGTGGATGTTGATTCATATAAATTATCAGACATTGCCCTCTCCCAACAGTCTGTCAAAGGTGGATATACGACATTCCTTTGATCCGAAACAGAATTCCATCACTTACCTGTGATCGCAATTGTATTGTAACTTTCTTGCACAAAATACGGCGAGTTACGCATTGTATGGCCATGTCAATTAACTGGTTTGATACCTTTGTTCGCCGAATTCACCATCATACATATTGACGGAGTGAAATTTATTGCCTCAGGGTCTAACATAGACATGTTGATATCTGGTTAATCCTTACAACGTGACAATATGCATTATGTCACTGCTACTAACACTTCCCCATCCCCTCATTAGTTCAACAGTTGCCATTACCTCTGACAAATATAGATGCATAGCGTAACTATGTACGCGCCATCAGCTCGTGACATGGGAAAACCGACATGGAAGAATATGTCAGGACAAGCGTACCGACAATATACTTCAGGATGTGCATGCATTTAATTCATTCCAGGTAACATTGAATGACAAAAATTATCGGGCACATTAAAAGCAGTAAGTCTTGTGATATCATCTACACCGATACCCACTCATTACCACACCCACCCCACTCACACAATAACATATGACAATTTAGCGATATTCATAAATAAATTCAAATTATAAGCATACTTTAATATATTTCTTAAAATTACATTCATTCTACATGTAGTATATAATTATAATCGTGGTCTGTCGAGTGTTATGGTGTTCAGATTTATCATCGGGTTCTTGTCCTGTGTTACGGTGGTGGAGTTGCATTTTGTATATACTGTAGAACTCGCGGGATGAAGCGTGTGTTGTCTTTCTGCAAGTCGAGGTGTCACAATCTACTTACACACCATTGGCTATATCACGATTTAGAAATTCACAATTACACATCGAGACAGACAACATTGGTTGGACAGGGCGGTTATAGAACCCGCGACCATTGGATAACTAGTCCGAAGCCCTAACTACCTTGGCCAGTTTTAAACTCTGGTATGCAAAGCCCGTATCAACATATATAATGGAATACAGTTGTCATCGAAGGTAATTTACCTGAACGACATTTATAAAACCAATTAGTTGATTCGTATTTATTGGTCAATGTTAAGAGTGTAGCGTGTAAGAGAGTCTTGTATTCCTTGAATTGCTTTAAAAGTTTCACGATAATTATTGCAAATTGTAAATTATTAATTGTACAATATCACTTGTCTGAAGTTTGAAAGAGACTGTGTCTGTCTTTCTCTTCTTCCTGACATGTAGCTACAAATGTTCAGATTATTATGCATTTGTTAAACGACCATCACAGTCTATTCATAGACTCTCTCTCTCTCTCTCTCTCTCTCTCTCTCTCTCTCTCTCTCTCTCTCTCTCTCTCTCTCTCTTTCTCTCTCGTCAGAACACTCCTTCCCCCTCTCTCTCTCCCTCTCTTTCTCTCTCTCTCTCTCTCTCTCTCTCTCTCTCTCGTCGGCCCACTAAAACTGGTCTTGATACTGATAAATGATTTGTGGTTGCACTTAACCTGTTCATTAAAATGTGAAATTTTGCTGCAAACATATCTGTCCGGATCGCACGAGCATTCAGTTTAGACACTTGGTAACAGTCGTATTTAGTCCCAATACACAAGATGTTATTACATCTATATTTGCAAGTTTTTAAAAATAGGATTTGATTGGTAAGTATTCTGTTCACAGCCCTAATATGTACACCGATGCGTTGCGGACAACATAACGTAAACACTGTTTTAAAAATCGCCAAATATCTTAAAGTTAGCAGTCTATAATAACAGTATTTGCCTTACTAGAATAAGCAATATACGAGTACACTCAAACTACAGTCATCAATAAATTATTTCAGAAGCTTAAAATAATTTAGTAAAGGGTTACTTTTACTTTTGTCAGCAATATTCGTTTTGTATTTCTGAAATGGCCAACTGTATCTCAGCACAGATAGACTGAAACGGATAATTGGTTCTTTTTCATAATTCCTTTGTTATATTTGTCAATTATGTGTCTTTAAAATCACGCAAAATCGCAAAACATTCTTTCTACAGTGTTTCTCATTGTAAATTTTGTGCAATACATATTATGACATTATGCGGCTAAAGTTTGGTATGTGGCACCACAAAGTTGCGTCATGGGATTAATAGCAGAGAGCAAGAGTCTTTATTGTTTTGCCGCAAGTATTCCTGAAATGGTTAACATTTCCTGTCTGTTTCTGTAATGCAAACGTTTAGCCCAAACATGTGGTGATATGGTATCTAGGGATCTGTTTTTGAAGCAATGAGAAATATATCCAATTTGTTTTCCTAGCACATGAATGGTAATGTTGTCCTGTATATATGTGATTGAAAGATCTCCTAAGGGAAATGACATCAATAAGCTTTCAGGATAGACCTTTTTGAATGTCCCCAGTGACCCTAACCGAAATGTTTTAGGGTCCAAAAACAGGACCCTAATACATTGTTATTGCTGATCATATAGCTAACCACCATGATAATGATTTATAAATGCATACGTTTAAATATAAGGCATAATAGAAATGGCTGATTCACAATGTTCTGACGCAAACAGATACGAGAGCCATTCTTCTTTTATCCAGTGCATTCAATGTGTGTTTGTCAAACAGCAATATTAATGCATGGTAGTGCATGGTCTGAAGATTTAATTCAATTTTAAATACAATATTGAGTATGTATGTGAAGATAACAAAAGTAATTGCGTTCTATTTAAATAAAGGTTTCATTTTGCATTTTATGTATGCACAACATGTTAGATCTGTTGTAGATTATCACGAGAAACCACACCAATAAAAAACGAGGATATTATTTATGTTATGAACCGCATAACATAAGACTAGATTTACATCGGATAAGAACTACATAAGATTTCTCTGAAGATAGAGAAAGCATGTACGTGTATTTTTGTCTGCTTCAGATAAGACGTAAAGTTACATAAAAAACACTATAATAAATTGGTAAAATATAATGCATACAAGTCATAACTTTGAAAACCGAGTACTGCATGGTAATATTTATTCCTACGTATGAATGGTGGATAAATTACAAAGATGAAAAGAAGATAAAATAAAAAATAAAATAGAAAGGAGAATACATAGGTGGATGAGTTCACATGTATCGTTATTCTAACTACAAAGCGCGGTCAGGAACGCTTTTAGTAAACACATTTGGAGTAGACTTGTCATATAATGTAATCAAATGTATGAACATTATTAAAAATAAATATATAAAAATATATGTTCGTTATAAAATTTTTAATCATCTTGTACTTTCAATTTACATGGACCATATAGTTCAGTTTACAGCCTACACCGAATTACTCCGAAACTTTTGTATTGTGTAATGTATGCTTGATATCATAATTTTAAATAGTTTAATGCAAAAATATATAATATTGCCAAAGCTTCTCTGAAATATATAATCATTCATGAATATAAAATAACAACATATTCAAAACCTGAATAAAGCGGTCTAAAGCGCTGTCCGTTACGGATCACTGCCACCTCACCTCTGTCTGCGTGGGTTCGAGTCTCGGATTAGGCCAATGTGGGTATGTGAGAAACCTTGCCAGTAGCTTTGCGTGGGTAGGTGGTTCTTTCTGGGGGTTGCCTGGGTTCTTCCTCCACAATTAATAATGGCCGCTTGTGCTGACAACTGGCGTTAAACCCTACAACAACTACATCTCGGTGGATATAAAGAATAATTTTAAAAGCAATTTACTGGGGCTTCATTAAAATCCTTAAAATAAAAATCAAGATATAATATCAAATTTAAAACTGGTATATTGATTTCAGTATGGTCAACATAATCGAGATCAGCAAGATATGGAATATTTACACACTAGTTTACGTGACAGATCCTGACCTAAACAAAGACCTTTTTGGGAAAACGAACTGATTCATTTGCAGATCAATATGCTCGAGTGACTGCTTTGAGCAGTAAGACAACACTGCTTTGTTCTCAAATAGTTGGCAGTTGCAGAAAGCATGTCGCCTATTAATGCATCGAGTTTTATTGAGGTATATTCATGAGTGTAAATGGGAAATTTACCATTTCGACCAGACGGCCTTTATAAAAGATTTGAATGAACATCTATAGATCATGGTGTGATAATATAAACAATCAGACGCTTATCTTTGCATATATTACACACGCAATGAAACATGGTCCAAAATGCTATTTGATCTTCATGTTTTTATTTTTTTACAAACACAAGAGTTCAGACGTCAGAAAGGGGGTGGAGCGTAGTGACAATATCATATAGAACATAATATGCCAAGCCAAACAAAATTCCCTTAGGACACCTATCCCATCCACCACATTAAAGGTATGACTTATCCCCACCCCCACCTCAACTGCATAAACCGTTATAAGTGTACTTGCCTAATTTGAAACGGGAAAGGTAAAAAAGAAATGTGACATCAATGTAACCAATATAAAGCAGATTTAATCATATTATGCAATTTCATGCTTATCCAATAAAATTGTGGCTTATCTTGTAAGTACATTTTAAAATAATAATAATAATAATAATAATAATAATAATAATAATAATAATAATAATAATAATAATAATAATAATAATAATAATGGTCGAATACAGTAAACTCAGCACTTGAAGGCGAGAAGACAAAACACATGCACACTCAGAGTCTTTAGATCAAAACGATCATTAAGAATTTTTACATCCTTGTATATTAGGACCTAGTATCTAAACTGAGCACTATACGTATTCTATCTACTAAATGGAAACATCAATTGGCCCCACCTCTCCAAAAGCCTTGTGGTTAGAGCGTCCGTCTCGATTTGGGAAGTCGTGGGCTCGATCCCCAGCCGAACCATACCAAAGACTTACAAAAAAGGCACAGAAAGCTGCCTCGGTTAGCCCTCAGCATTAAGAGGTTAGTGTTAGGTCTGGTCGGCCTGTTGTCAGGATAATGTGACTGGGTGGGACATAATGCTACATGTCTGCGGCATGATGCCCGAGTGATAGGCATCATTCTAATATGCCACATTGCACACACAGTAGCGATAAAACTGAAAATTGTTAAAGTTACCTTATAAAAAGCCCAAATCCAAATTCAAGGGTCCTAAGACGACAGACAAACTTGTATATTTTTTGTCATGGTTTAAAAAGGGATACGCTTAGACTAATATAGGTGTGGGGGGGGGGAATTATGACTTATCTTTCATTTTGCATTGGAGGGGATTTTGTCCAAGGAGGATTTTGTCCTACGGGGATTTGGTATTGAAGGGACATTGGCCTAGACTCGGAGATGCTTCTTAATAACTAGAAGTCAGAATCACTTAAGCCTTGGTTAGTATAAGTTACATACGAAACTTCATATTTTTTTTGTCAATATTTTTTGGATTCACCTGGTCTAGAGTGGGATAAACTGCATTCCTTACCTGGTATAATTAATCAAAAGGTGAGAAGTTAGTACTATTTTTTTCTCGAATAAATATATATAACGATCATACGAATTATTGCTTTCTTCCACCGAAATTTTTGAAGAAAAATATATTAGGTCAATTAACAGTTCATGACATCTTCTTGTGTTTCCGTTTTAATATATAAAAAATGTTTGGTTTAATGAAAATTACTGCGCTCTTATAAGCATACAGCTTGGTGTTTGAAATATAATTTATGACAGGGATGGGCCACGAATTAAACTTAAAGTCGTGATGAAATTTTTGGTGTCTATAATAAAGTAAATAAAGTAAACATTTACCAACTTATTAATTCAAATGTCAGTTTTCTAATTAGTCATCTACTCTTTGTTGAAATAATTTCAATGATTTCGTTACTAATGTACAAAATACAAAACACCCTCGTATAAATATGCACGAGACTATTTCTCAACTACTGTTTAAAATCACAAAGCTCCTTCGTCATGCTGCACAAAGACAAAGATAGGCACTTTATTAACAACTACAGGATAAAAACAAAA